>OX453268.1:11988096-12588096 GCA_949709985.1 Luffia ferchaultella
ATCAGATTCTCATCTGGGAATGTGATCTAAGTACATAATATTATAATTATATATATGTGACGCTAAAACCTCATCAAAATCATTCTATATTTTTATTATAGAAACACGATTAATACAGCACATACTGGTAGTCTATAACTGTAAAGCAAACTGTAATATTTGAGAATCTGATCTGATATAATATCTATGTAACGCAAAAAACCTTATCAAAACTAACCTAGTTTTTCTATACAAATACGACTGATGCAGCATGCCTTAGTGGCTGATAACCATAAAACGTATCTAAGAATCTGATGTGAGCATACATCCATGTAACGCATAAAACCTCATCAAAATTAGTCAAATTAATTTATGTAAACATGTCTAATGCAGCACACCCTAATGGCTGATGTCCATGACATAAGGCCATAGAACATCCTCAACGTAAGTTACAGCGTTCATGTTACCATTTACAAAAACGAACTCAGTTCGTCTGTTCTTCACAATACCCGCCCTTACCATAACTGTTGAGCCGTTGTATGGATGCACTTCCTGAACGTACCTCAGTCTTTCAGTATTTCCAGGACGACGGTACATTCTTACCCTTCTAGTATCAGGCTTTAATCCAAATCGAGACTCATCGCAATATACTATTTTATCCCATTGTTCCCGGGTCCATGTAATGTGTTTCCTACACCATTCATTTCGACGAGCGTGATTCCCGTGACATATCGGTGGGCAATTAATTGGCCGTCGTGCTCGTAGGCCATACTCATGCAGTCGATTTCGCACAGTTTGGCAACTAACAACAACACCACTTGAATTTTGTAGCTTTAAACCTATATCTCGGGCGGTTAACATCGGCTGGCGTCTTGCAGTCAGTTGAATGTTTTGATCTTGCCGTGTGGTTGTACCCCTTCCTCGAACGGGGGGCTGCTCAGCAGGATCTCCCGTGTGAGTGTAACGCTGATGAAGACGGCAAATAACGCTTCTGTTGACACCAAAATACCGAGATACCTGAGATTGACTTCTTCCCGCTTGCTACATCCCTACAGCTTTTTGCATTTCATCTGGGTTCAAATGACGTCGCTCCATGACGTAAAAAATGGCTCAAAATACAAATTTGTTCAAAACTTTTTTCAAATTATTGTTTAAATCATAAAATTGATACAGAATACTACATTTTAATAAGTAAAGAAAACGCTATAAAATTCGCTTTTGAATTTGTGCAAAAAAAAAAACAAGTGATGTCTACTTGATTTTTTTTTCACAACCAGCCAGTATGTCCTCTAGACCAAAAAAGTTTACATAAGTATTACCTACTTGGTAAGAAATGTTATAATAATTGATTAATAATTTGAAATAGTATGTGTTGCTTAGACTTTTTGATGTGTGTAGACTTTACAGTTATAGACTACCAGTATGTGCTGTATTAATCGTGTTTCTATAATAAAAATATAAAATGATTTTGATGAGGTTTTAGCGTCACATATATATTATTAAAATATTATGTACTTAGATCACATTCCCAGATGAGAATCTGATAGGGTTTACGATTTCAGACCACCAGGAAGTGCTGCAGTCGGCGTGTTTCTAGAATTGATAAAAATTGCCGGCTTAGTTTGTTGAAGTTTTTAGCGTTACATACATATCATTTCAGGTCATCTGACCTGAAAAAAAAAAAAAAGTCGAAAATCTCAAGTGTAAGTAATGATCTTACAACCACCAATCACCAAAAACGTTGAAAAAAAAGTCGAAAATACGTTTCTTGTATGTGAACTCCTTTTAATTTTTAATGTTTTCTTGAAGGTTCCTTTGTATCTAAGGGTCTCCTTAGATACAAAGGAACCTTCAAGAAAACATTAAAAATTAAAAGGAGTTCACATACAAGAAACGTATTTTCGACTTTATTTTCAACGTTTTTGGTGATTGGTGGTTGTAAGATCATTACTTACACTTGAGATTTTTATGAAAGATGTATCACTATGATCGTTATAACAATAAATAATAATAATAAAATAAAAATAAAAATTAAAGGGGGTTCCCATACAAGGAACGTAATTTTTCGGACGTTTTTGGTGATTGGTGGTTGAAAGATCATTACTTACACTTGAAATTTTCATTAAAGATGTACCACTATGATCGCTATAACAACATATAATAATAATAAAATAAAGTTAAAAATTAAAGGGGGTTCCCATACAAGGAACCAAATTTTTTCGACGTTTTTGGCGATTGGTGGTTGTAAGATCATTACTTACACTTGAAATTTTCATGAAAGATGTATCACTATGATCGCTATAACAACAAATAAAAATAATAAAATAAAGTTAAAAATTAAAGGGGGTGCGACATTTTTGGTGACTGGTGGTTATGAGATCGTCGCTGAAAGTTGAAATTTTCACAAATTACGTATCACTATGATTTCTATAACTTGAAATAATAATAATAAAGTAAAGTTTAAAATTGAAGGAGCTCCCCATACAAGAAACGTATTTTGTGCGACATTTTTAGTGATTGGTGATTATATGATCATCGCTGGAAGTTGAAATTTTCACATATTACGTATCACTATGATTTCTATATTATGAAATAATAAAAATAAAATAAAGTTTATAATTGAAGGAGGTCCTCATACAAGAAACGTATTTTGTGCGACATTTTTGGTGACTGGTGGTTATAAGATCGTCGCTGAAAGTTTAAATTTTTACGAATCACGTATCAATATGATTTCCATAACTTGAAATAATAATAATAAAATAAAGTTTAAAATTGAAGGAGGTTTCCATACAAGAAACGTGTTTTGTGCAACATTTTTGGTGACTGGTGGTTATGAGATCGTCGCTGAAAGTTCAAATTTTCACAAGGTACGTATAACTACGATTTCTATATTATGAAATAATAATAATAAAATAAAGTTAAAAATTGAAGGAGGTCCCTATACAAGTAACGTATTTTGTGCGACATTTTTAGTGGTTGGTGGTTATAAGATCGTCGCTGAAAGTTTAAATTTTTACGAATTACGTATCAATATGATTTCTATAAATTGAAATAATAATAATAGAATAAAGTTTAAAATTGAAGGAGGTTCTTAAACAAAAAACGTATTTTTTGCGACATTTTTAGTGATTGGTGATTATATGATCATCGCTGAAGGTTGAAATTTTCACAAATTACGTACTACTATGATTTCTATATTATAAAATAAAAATAATTAAATACAGTTAAAAATTTAAGGGGGTTGCCATACAAGAAACGTATTTTATGCGACATTTTTAGTGATTGGTGATTATATGATCGTCGCTGAAAGTTGAAATTTTCACAAATTACGTATCACTATGATTTCTATATTATGAAATAATAATAATAGAATAAAGTTTAAAATTGAAGGAGGTCCCCATACAAGAAACGTATTTTGTGCGACATTTTTGGTGACTGGTGGTTATGAGATCGTCGCTGAAAGTTGAAATTTTCATTAATTACGTATCACTATGATTTTAATAACTTGAAATAATAATAATAGAATAAAGTTTAAAATTGAAGGAGGTCCCCATACAAGGAACGTATTTTGTGCAACATTTTTGGTGACTGGTGGTTATGAGATCATCGCTGAAAGTTTAAATTTTGACAAATTACGTATAGCTACAATTTCTATATTATAAAACAATAATAATTAAATAAAGTTGAAAATTGAAGGAGGTCCCCATACAAGAAACGTATTTTGTGCGACATTTTTGGTGACTGGTGGTTATGAGATCGTCGCTGAAAGTTGAAATTTTCATAAATTACGTATCACTATGATTTCTATAACTTGAAATAATAATAATAAAATAAAGTTTAAAATTGAAGGAGGTCCCCATACAAGAAACGTGTTTTGTGCAACATTTTTGGTGACTGGTGGTTATGAGATCGTCGCTGAAAGTTCAAATTTTCACAAGGTACGTATAACTACGATTTCTATATTATGAAATAATAATAATAAAATAAAGTTAAAAATTGAAGGAGGTCCCTATACAAGTAACGTATTTTGTGCGACATTTTTAGTGGTTGGTGGTTATAAGATCGTCGCTGAAAGTTTAAATTTTTACGAATTACGTATCAATATGATTTCTATAAATTGAAATAATAATAATAGAATAAAGTTTAAAATTGAAGGAGGTTCTTAAACAAAAAACGTATTTTTTGCGACATTTTTAGTGATTGGTGATTATATGATCATCGCTGAAGGTTGAAATTTTCACAAATTACGTACTACTATGATTTCTATATTATAAAATAAAAATAATTAAATACAGTTAAAAATTTAAGGGGGTTGCCATACAAGAAACGTATTTTATGCGACATTTTTAGTGATTGGTGATTATATGATCGTCGCTGAAAGTTGAAATTTTCACAAATTACGTATCACTATGATTTCTATATTATGAAATAATAATAATAGAATAAAGTTTAAAATTGAAGGAGGTCCCCATACAAGAAACGTATTTTGTGCGACATTTTTGGTGACTGGTGGTTATGAGATCGTCGCTGAAAGTTGAAATTTTCATTAATTACGTATCACTATGATTTTAATAACTTGAAATAATAATAATAGAATAAAGTTTAAAATTGAAGGAGGTCCCTATACAAGAAACTTATTTTGTGCGACATTTTTGGTGACTGGTGGTTATGAGATCGTTGCTGAAAGTTGAAATTTTCATCAATTACGTATTGCTATGATTTCTATAAGTTAAAATAATAATAATAAAATAAAGTTTAAAATTGAAGGAGGTCCCCATACAAGAAACGTATTTTGTGCGACATTTTTGGTGACTGGTGGTTATGAGATCATCGCTGAAAGTTTAAATTTTTACGAATTACGTATGAATATGATTTCTATAACTTGAAATAATAAGAATAAAATAAAGTTTAAAATTGAAGAAGGTCCTCATACAAGAAACGTATTTTGTGCGACATTTTTGGTGACTGGTGGTTATAAGATCGTCGCTGAAAGTTTAAATTTTCACGAGTTACGTATTCATATGATTTCTATAACTTGATATAATAATAATAGAATAAAGTTTAAAATTGAAGGAGGTCCCCATACAAGAAACGTATTTTGTGCGACATTTTTGGTGACTGGTTGTTATGAGATCGTTGCTGAAAGTTTAAATTTTCACAAATTACGTATAACTACGATTTTTATATTATGAAATAATAATAATAAAATAAAGTTAAAAATTAAAGGGGTTGCGACATTTTTGGTGACTGGTGGTTATGAGATCGTCGCTGAAAGTTGAAATTTTTACAAATTACGTATCACTATGATTACTATAACACGAAATAATAATAATAAAATAAAGTTTATAATTGAAGGAGGTCCCCATACAAGAAACGTATTTTGTGCGACATTTTTGGTGACTGGTGGTTATGAGATTGTCGCTGAAAGTTCAAATTTTTACAAATTACGTATAACTACGATCTCTATATTATAAAATAATAATAATGAAATAAAGTTAAAAATTGAAGGAGGTCCCTATACAAGTAACGTATTTTGTGCGACATTTTTAGTGGTTGGTGGTTACGTGATTATCGCTTACAGTTGAAATTTTTACAAATTACGTATCACTATGATTTCTATAACTTGAAATAATAATAATAAAATAAAGTTCAAAATTGAAGGAGGTCCCTATACAAGAAACGTATTTTGTGCGACATTTTTAGTGTTTGGTGATTATATGATCATCGCTGAAAGTTGAATTTTTTACAAATTACGTATCACTATTATTTCTATATTTTAAATAATAATAATAAAATAAAGTTCAAAATTGAAGGAGGTCCCCATACAAGAAACGTATTTTGTGCGACATTTTTGGTGACTGGTAGTTATGAGATCGTCGCTGAAAGTTCAAATTTTCATCAATTACGTATCAATATGATTTCTATAACTTGAAATAATAATAATAAAATAAAGTTTAAAATTGAAGGAGGTCCCCATACAAGAAACGTATTTTGTGCGACATTTTTGGTGACTGGTGGTTATCTGATCGTCGCTTACAGTTAAACATTTTCACAAATTACGTATTAGTATGATTTCTATAACTTGAAATAATAAAAATATAATAAAGTTTAAAATTAAAGGGGGTCCCCATACCAGAAACGTATTTTGTGCGACATTTTTAGTGACTGGTGGTTATCAGATCGTCGCTTACAGTTGAAATTTTCACAAGTTACGTATCAGTATGATATATATAACTTGAAATAATAATAATAAAATAAAGTTAAAAATTGAAGGAGGTCCCCATACAAGAAACGTATTTTGTGCGACATTTTTGGTGACTGGTGGTTATGGGATCGTCGCTGAAATTTGAAATTTTTACAAATTACGTATCACTATGATTTATTCACTATTTATGAAATTAGTTCATCCTTTTCGGAGTACAGTTTGGTCAGACAGACAAACAAAGTATTGTACGGCACTCCTAACAATCGTTTAATCACATCTTTGAATCTTTCATTGAAATAAGTTCAGGCCTTTCTGAGATCCGTTCGAATATACAGACAGACGGACAGACAGACAAAAAGCAGCTTATTTCACATCCGATAATGTCCTGTGCACGTCTACAAAGTTTTATCGAATTCGGCTCAGTTGTTTCGGAGATTAGCGGGAACAGACAGACAGACATACAGACGAACAGACAGACGGACAAAAAGCAGCTTATGTCAATCCTGATAATGCCTTCTGCACGTCTGCCAAGGTTCATTGAAATCGGTTTAGCCATTTCGGAGATCAGCTCAAACAGACAGACAGACGGACAGACAGACAAAAAGTAGATAATGCCCTCTGCACGTCTGCAAAGTTTCATTGAAATCGGTCTAGCCGTTTTAGAGATTAACCGGAACAGACAGACAGACACTTCAATTTTATTAATATATAAGATTACTTTTTAGTTTTTCGGTATGACCAATGTATGAAGAAGTGATTGATTGCTGATTTTTTTATATGGTATTATCCCTGGCTAGCTGTGCCTGGCTGTGCCTCTGTCATAGGCCAAATTGTCAACTCAACTTCCGGTCTTTTATTCCTTCGTGGCATGGCGGTTGGTCTTTTCTGTCGTTTAAGTGTTTTTAGAGGAAATTAGTTCGCTGAAACAGCGAAATGGTGAGTTATTACAAGAAAATAGTTATTATTTCATTTATCTAAACGAAAATGTGCATCCGAGTTACTGTTGGTGTATACAATTTGGAAATTATGCGACGGCGTTCTCCACGTGTTGGATTGTTGCTTTTTAATTTTACAATTTTCAATGTGTAAAATTTATTTTTTTCGCTTTTTAATAAAGCGCATTTGACAGTTCAATTGTGTAATTAAACTTATATAATGAGATTTTACAATCTAATTTACTATTTGAACGAAAGCCGGATGTATATGATTATTTGTATTTGTGGTTCTGATTTGTTTTTACAAACAAAAATAACTTTAGAATACAATGTTAAAGCTTAAAATTGTTTTCCTAAGAAGTTTAAATAAGTTCAGGTCAAGGATAATGTTAGAAATTATTCTTATTTTTTTGAGGTTATAAATTTTATAATATTTAATTCGACTTCTTATCTTTAAATAAAAATGTATATTATGTGAAAACAAATATTTACAATAATCAACGGTTGCCGTTGTATATAAACCTTAAAAGTATTATTAATGCTTAAAATTATTATCATTTATGTAAAAAAAATTCTTATATGTATAGTAAATATGCTCTTTGTGGTGGCCGTTTTGTAATATCATACCAATTCAAATGAAGATACCAGCGTATCTTACATTCAAAGCTGACAAATAAAGTAACCATGACATTTAACAGTTCCAAAAAGTAGGTGTTAGCGCTTGTAGGTTATGCTTTCTGTTATATAATAAAGAAGTTTTTCTATCATGTAGTAAGCATTGAATAGGTAGTAAATGATCAAAGTTTTCACTTAGCCTACCATAGAAAGGTCTATTAGACCACAAATAAAAAAAAAATAGAAGTGTATTTTCAGTGTTTGAGTAAATATTCTTATGGGTTATACATATATGTTCCTATTATCTCCTTAGAATGCCTCAGATATGCTATGTGGCTACCTGGGTAATCAGTTGGGGACATAAATATTTTCCATGGGAAAGCATCGTAACCGTATGCCATCTTACGATCTGTAGAAAAGTGGAATACAAATGAGACCTACCATGTATTATATGATTTAAAAATTAAGTTTGGACTTGCGATTGGCTGATTTAACATGCAGAATTACCTAAAATTATTGTAAATTTACCACTAAGTTATAATTAATTGTGAAGTACTTGTTTTGAAAATAAAATAAACAGTTAAAATATGGTTTTTTCATAGTAACATATACATTATTGATTATTGAATATTTTCAAGTGGTTTGTGTATATTCGATGTATTTCATTTTTAACTAATAATTTCCAGAGTTTATCAGTTGCCCGACCTTTAGTGTCGGTGTACAATGAGAAGGCGGAGCCCCTTCCTGGGAGTGTTCCATTACCATTCGTGTTCAAAGCGCCCATCAGGCCGGATCTGGTGAACGATGTCCACATCTCCATGTCCAAGAATGCTAGGCAGCCGTACTGCGTCAGTAAGGAGGCTGGTGAGTTATCGATTTGGTCAGTTTAGACAAAACAATGGTATTATCTTGTATGTAAAAAATCCCTTTATTTTGTGGTGTGATGTCTCAGATATTATTATTCTTATTACTATTACATGGTGCGAAGCGCTACCTACTAGTTAATTGTATTATATTAAATGCACTGAATGTCCACACTTTAAGATTTCTGAAATGTCATGAAGTGTCACTGTTTATATAGTGCTAAAGTATATGGCAGTTGTATGGCGTTCTGGACATGCTGTACATAGCGTGGACGGGTGCAAGACGACTGGCACATATATTTAAATCTTAAACGCTTTCTTCAGAAGTCTAATAGATACGGTCAGACTCTCACACGAAGGGTTCCACACCACTGTATAGTATATAAAAACCAATTTTCTTGAATGGTATCCCCCTGTAATTTTGAACTTCATTTTATTTTTATTTGTTGTACCGGCCACAATAATAGGACACACACCATGAAAATTTCAAATGTAAGCAATGATCACAGAATTATAGTTCCAATCAAACTTTATGGCAGATCAGAATACAACGCTTTATGCATGCTTGCGCAGGTTCAGTCATATGCCCCTCGCTTCACTGCATCCCGCTACACCTAAAACTGGTTACCGCGACGCGACTTGTTGCTATGTTCACATCCGCCATAAAGGTTGATTGGAACTGTACCAATCATTAAAATGGTACAAAAACAAGTTTCATTCAAGGGCCCGCCCGCCTTTAATTTTTAACTTCATTTTAATTTTATTATGTTATAGTGTCCATAGTAATACACACTGATAATTTCAAGTGTATATCTATTACGGTTTAGGTGATACAGCCCTGTGACACACAGACGGATAAACGAACGACTAGTAGAGCCTTGGTGATGGGGTTTGCGTTGATACCCTTTGAGTATGGAGCCTTAAAAACAAATACAGTGGCTCACAAGGAGTCGTTTGCCTTTGCAAGTCTGAATCTAGGATTCGCAAGCATTTGTTTATATCTAGTATTAATATTGTAGCTATCGCCTTACCTTAGAGAATGCAATGGTGTCTTTATGTATGGATGTAAATTACTTTTTTGTGCTCATTAAAACATAGAAGTGACTCTAAAGTGTGCCCTTAGTCTATATATCTAGATCTTAATTTATATATGGCTCAAATGGCTCTTCTTTATAAAATTAATATTATTTAAATGTCAGCGTCATAGAGTAAATTAATTTGACAGCAGCGTTTGGTTTTAATAGAGTCATGTCAGTTCACAGTATCGAAGTGACTTTTCGTAAGGGCTTTACTGGAACTTAGACTAAAACTCCCTATCATACACCGGCTAGCTATAGTATGAGCGGATAAACCGTAAACGCAGAAGAGGACTTCTAATCAATTCATAGAATGCCATATAACTTTATGCTATGAAAGTAGCTAAAATAAAATAGATTTGCTGTAAGCACGTCAATTATTTTACTAATTTACATCCAGACATGGAACAAATAGATATGTTCATGTACACAAATGTTTGTCCCGGACGGGAATCGAACCCACGACGTTTGATTCAGTAATTAGGGTCTCTAACAACTCGAATAAACTATGATTTTGGTAAATGTGTATCTAACTTATGAATGATTCTAATACTGAATTTCTGTTGTGCAGGCCATCAGACGAGCGCCGAATCATGGGGCACTGGACGCGCCGTAGCTCGAATACCGCGTGTGCGAGGAGGCGGCACTCACAGGTTAGATGTTAATCTATTTATTAACCTAGATACTACACATTAACCCATTTGTGTTAGATCTAAGGTCAAGCCATTTGCTTGACAGAGACAAGACGACATTATAGGTGTGAAAGAAATGGACGGTATTTGTCTGAAACTTCCTGTCACAACTAGCCACTGCGACAAAAAATTTGTTCGGATTGGGTCTTCTGTCAAAACTGCTTATTTATTTGTGTTCACGTGTTTGACATTTGATGAAACACAGCTCCATGATTTGTAAATATGACATGTCGCAATGTTTTTATTATAAAACACATTATTTTGTCATAATTATTTCAATGTGAAGAACGTTCGGAAAATTATTAAAACGTTTAGTACAAAGTACCTATCATTTAGAAACCAAATTAGAAAATAAATTTAATTATTTGTATCCCCAAAATTCGATCGACAAAGAAATTTTTCTCAATCAAATTTTGACTTGCAAGCAAGGAACTCGTAAAGAAAGTTTAAATGATTGAAATTGATAGGTAAACACTCATAGATAGTGAGGTCGCTCCCAGAAGCCATCGGCAACATGTAGAGTCTGCTGGGCTTTCTGGTGGAGCTGGGGTGGCAAGAGTGATGCCGACCATGCACTTACGCAAAATAGGCGCCTTTTCGTTGAGCTGTGGAAAAAGAGCCCGTCTTCAAGTATCAAGTATTCATCATAGGTACTTGAGGGTTTTCAGCAGAAACTTTTCAATCAATGTTAGGAACACATAATATCACATATCTTTTACTGTCTGTTGTTCACTTTTTGAGAACATCATTTCAGACGCCAAGCATAGGGCTCCACCCATCCCCTTCCATCTTTTAGATTTGAAAGCAAATGTAAATATTGGATTTGCGATGTTTTGCATAGGGGGTCGAATAATAAACACTTTGTTATTAATACACACGCTCAGCCAAAACGGAACTGTTCAACCTTTGGATCTTAGTACTGTTGCATCAGTTTTGCTCATATTGTCTCATATTGCATGTATTATAGTTGTGCATTCGAAAGTTCCTTACACTAAAACTAATTTGTGGATAATTTTTTTTTTTTTTAATAGAAATGGTATACAGAGTTTTTTCAAATATTTTAATCTCAAAAATAAGAAATCCCTCGGTTACTTAAAAATTGTTCGAATGTAAAAATTCTCATACAATCAGAGTCATAAATTAAATGAAATTGGCTGAATTGTTCTATTGATATACTGTACGTCTGGACGATGGCACTTTATTGGCTAGCATCTAAACCATTATTTTGGGAATGAATATTAATAATAGCTATTTTATTCATCATCATCAGCCCATTTTTACCCCACTGCAGGGGCTTAGGCCTCCCCCAGGGTGAGGAGGGGGGCTTGGAGCTTAAGTCTACCACGCTGCTCCACTGCGGGTTGGGAACTGTAACGACCGCCATCTATTGACAGCGTCCTCGACAGCGTCAGCTATTTTATTATCAAATTAAAAACAATATTCCGATCAAGTAACGAAAATGTACGAAAAAGGTGCTATAGCATTGTGGATTATATTGTATTTTGGAAAAGGATGTATGGCTAGGCATCCTGCTCTGCGCGAAACTAGAAAGCATACACCGAAAATCCAACTCGCAGAATCGGCCCGCTCTTATTGAACATGTGTAGAATGACTGCATCTGACCATTTCACTGATGGGCAAAAATATACATATCAGGTGTCTATAGAATCCCTTACAGCAATCAACTATTTTGTGTCTTTAAGATTCACGTTTAAAAGTCTTCCCTGGATAATCTTGCCTGTTGTACCATTTCCATTGGTGTGCAGGTCACTACACCAGGGTACAGCATCGTTTCCTTAACACCAACATGCTGGTACATTGTATTAGATGTGTCAGTAATAGATTATGGAATACATTTTGTCACAAAATTCCTAGAAAAGGATGGGTTTTGTGATTACTAGATTATACCGGGTGTTCGGCTGAATGTAAGCCGAAGTTATAGAGCATGTAGAGCTTATCGAACTACACAGAAAGTGTCGAGTGAGCAGATAGCGCAAACTAACGATTACCGAGAAAAACATGTTTAAAGTTTCATTTTTCTACTTTTTGTTGAGTTCGGTGAACTCTACACGCTCGTATAAGTTTGAACTAAGTTCAGCCAAACACCAAGTATTAATACAAGTCTTCTTATCTGTTTGGCCTGGTGATATTTAGTCTAAAGCTTCACCTCTCTTGCTCTTACGCCTCGTATTATTTCGCAGATCGGGTCAAGGTGCGTTCGGAAACATGTGCCGCGGTGGTCGCATGTTCGCACCGACGAAGCCGTGGCGGCGCTGGCACCGCCGTGTTAACCTTCGCCAGAGGAGGGCCGCCGTGGCAGCAGCTCTGGCCGCATCAGGAGTCCCCGCTTTGGTTCAAGCCAGGGGTGGGTAGAAGAGAGACTACATATCGCCAGCAGATGTCGTCTCCCTAGTTATAGCATGTTCGAACATCGAGCGTGGTGCATAGTTCATTACCAGTTTCTCGCAACAGGTGTCACATCGTTAATACAGCCATTGTGAAATGTCAACTATGTAGAACTGCCAAAAGGATTTTAAAAATTTTATAAAATTTCACTTAAATATGCCTTTCTGCAGTCCCTGACTGTAAAAACCTAGTGTATATTTATTTCCTAACCGTCCAGCACCCAAAAAATATGTAAATTCTTATGGCTAAAAATCTCTTTAATTCGATGTTTAATGAATGTAAATTCATCAATAAATATATGATTAAACAAGTTAATAAAACACATGCATGGTTTGACAATAGTCGCATCGCTCCTGGCGACATCTTCAATGCTATTATGGTAAACAACTTCACACTTCGTTGTTCTAGCATGCTGTATGTAGGAACGGAGTGCCGCGTCTTCCGAAGAGCGGATGAAAAACGAATGAGTCGCGAGCAAACGTGATTGTATGAGGGTTGCTATTTATGAATCCGGAACTGACCACTTACAAAAAAAAAATTTAAAAAGTTTTAAAAGCATTTGAAAAAGGAACTCTTTGGCTGTAGAGTACAGTTTGTTTCATATAACTGTCAATTGTTTTTCCATTGTGGCGTCATTTTGAAAATTGCGTGTCTTCTTCACTATGGATTTGACTCTGGAACATTTTCGTGCTATTATTAAAATTTTCGACGTGGGCTAACTCGAAAACAGTGCATCAATCAACTGACTTCAACTTTTGGGGATGAAGTACCATCGAAAACCAATGTGTATAACTGATTCAGTGAGTTTAATCATGGGCGGTTTATGTTCACGGACGAATTTAAAGAAGGTCACCATAAATAGATTGTTGTATCACAAAATATTGATGCTGTGGGAGAACTAATAATGCCAGATCGTCATGTTACATATCACGAGATAGATGCGTTCCTGGCCATAAGTACGATGAGCATACATAAGATAGTGTATGGACATTTGCCTGTAAAATTTTTTATTTGTGTTGGATTCCGTACAACTTCACAATTGATCAAAAACAGATTGTGTCGATTGGTGCAAAAAAAAATTTAAAATATTCAAAAGTCGAAGTCAGTTGATCAATGCACTGTTTTTGAATTGGCTCACGTGAAAATCGTAATAAATCATTGCACTAAAATGTTCCAGAGTCAAATCCATGATGATGAAGACACACAATTTTCAAAATAACGGCACAATGGAAAAACAATTGACAGTTATATGAAACAAACTGTTCTCTACAGCGAAAGATTTAGTTCCATTTTTAAATGTTGTACTTTTTAAATATTTTTTGTAAGTGGCCAGTTCCGGATTCATAAATAGCAGCCCTCGTAACCATAGGTTTCGGAACTGGTTAGAAATGGCATAGAAGCATTGCTTGAGTGGCCTTGATCACATGCCTCTTTTGCTCAGTACCTGTCTTCAGTGCGTTGTTACATGGCACTCTATCTTTGTTTTGTTTTATTTGATTTTAGCTTTCCGACTGCGCTTGTGTGGAATCATGGGTCAATTGTACCGGGATCTTTTTCTGGGAAGAGTGACAAGTAGCCTATGTCATTCTTCAGATTAGAAATTATATCTATGCAATAAATTGTACCTGTCCCAGTACAACTGTGTAGTCCACGGTAGCGGAGCCGCGGGCAGAAAGCTAGTTTGAAAATAAAATACACCAAATGTTACTCGCTGATAACGTGATAATGTAGCTCAAATTTCTATCTTATCAGGTCATGTCATCGAAAAAATTCCTGAACTGCCTCTGGTCGTAAGCGATAAAGTGCAGGAAATAACGAAAACCAAGCAAGCTGTTATCTTCCTCAGGAGAATCAAGGCCTGGTCCGATGTACTGAAGGTCAGTTCAAAAATATCCACTACGTAGTCTAGCAGAGCGCTTTAAGGCGCAGAGTAAAGCAACCAATCTACATGTGAATAGTAAAAGTACATATAATTTTCGTAGCAGTGCTGATGAGGATTCCTCTACCTTGTGATGCAGAAGTGTCCAATTTCTTTTTAAATTCTGCCTCTTCATTTCTTTCCCTATAAATGATGTTTAAAATTTCTTTTCAATCATATAATATTAATAAATCCTCATATAATAAAAGAGATTTATGAGGAAGCATAATCACGTTCTGTTAAGTTTTAGGTTTTTTTTTATTGTCCTCATCCTGTTCATCATTATTATATCCTCATCTGCTACATGTATTTATAATTCAACTTCCAACAACCAGTTTGTAATGCTATCCACACAGAGTATTCGTGTTATGTTACGAGTTAAGAAAACCAGATTCTCATTATTTAGTATTTCTATATAAATCTATATTGATGCGTATTTCATACATTTTAAGATAAACTGTTTTTTTTTTTACTGTTCTGTTACTAAAAACACCAAAATGGAAACATGATTTCATCTATTCAAATGTGAAAATATAATTAATATTGTATATTTTGGGTTCAGGGTTGACTTAAAGTATTAGTTCTTGCGGTAGCCACACGGTGCGGGAGAGGCAACTCATAGACAATGGGTGACCACTGAACAGTGCGGAAATAGCCGTTACGCACCACACGTCTATCATGGGGAGGGTTGTCGTTAGACAATAGATTACAATTAGTCGACTAAATAATGAACATGACAATATCTATGTACAGACATTCCATTACAGTTTCATAATGCTATGGGTTTCGATATCTGAGGGCCAAGTGTGAGTTTTTTACTATTAACTGTGTAGTTTGCGTTTTTTATAATTTGTTTGGAAACTCGTACAGCACATCTAGCGGTCGTTTTATGTAACTACGAGTTTCCATATAAATTACGGAAAACGCATACGACACAGTTAATAGTAAAAAAACTCGCACTTGGCCCTCAGAACAATGAGCCAAAATCGATGTAATCGCTTATCCTGACTGTACTGAATGAACTTGTTGAATACTGACATTGCATAAAACACTCGTTTCCTCAGGTGTACAAGTCTCAACGCCTCCGCGCAGGCAAAGGCAAGATGCGCAACCGCCGTCGCGTTCAACGCAAAGGGCCGCTTATTATCTATCACAAAGATCAGGTAAGGATGAATTTATTGTCTGACCGATTGGCCGAGTGGTTAGAGACCCCAACTGCGGAGCCAAGATCACGGGTTCGATTCCCGCCCGAGACAAATATTTGTGTGCTTGAACATGTCTATTTGTTCTGTGTCTGGGTTTAAAATATTTGTATATGTATATATTATAAAGCATATTCAAGTACGTATATATATTGTCTTGTAACCCATAACACAAGCATTATAATTGCTTACTTTGGGACTAGATGGCGCTTTGTGAGATGTCCCGGGTCTTATTATTATTTATTCCGTGTCTGGGAGTAAAATATATTTGTATGCATTATAAAAAATATATAAGTATGTATATCAGTTGTCCAGTACCCATAATACAAGGTTTGCTTATTTTGGAACTAGGTTATGCTGTGTGGGATGTCCCAGGTATTAGAAAATTATTATTTATTGAGTAAAGATTATATCTACCATAGGTAAATGCAAGTCTAATGACAGTGATAACGACAGATGCATTTGATCATATATCATGCATGTATGGCAATGTATATCTTTAACTATTTTATTGTTCTGTGGTTACTAAAAAAAAAAAAAAAAAGAATTCCGTAGTGTGCTAATTCAGGAAATTACTGTATGCTAAAAATATTGTGGCAACTGTTTTGTTACTTGCTAGCAACACAAACCAGTTATTTAGTTTGTTTTGTAGGTTGAATAACATTGTTTAACCGTTATATGTTCTCATATAGATTCTCTTGTATCCGACGCCCTCTGCAGCCTTACCCATTTTTGTATGGTACGATATGGGTTACGATGAACGGGGGTATATCAACAATATCAAGGAAGCGCTGGTGTTGGCATTTGATCGATGCGAGCGTAATACATGATATTAACAAATGTTCTTACTGCACCAATATCTGTGTGATTCAAAGTAAAACGTGCAGCGAGTTGTTTACGCGTTTATTAAATATTAAGTTGGCTCATTCATCTTGACTATGACAACACGGAGGATATTTTTGCTGTATTAAACTAAAAAAATTGTATAAAAGAGAAATACAATTGAAATAATATACCTATTAAAATCAATAACAAAAGTTATGTTTCGATCACAAATTCCATACCATATCACATAACACACATTCACTCGCACCCTTAAATACACAACATATACAAACACCACACACACACCCAAATGCACCTCCATACGCACACAACACAAACACACCCTAACATACACCCACACACGCACAAGAGTATATCAAAAGCTCGGATTATTGTAAGTTACAAATATTTCACACCTATAACCAGGCCCAGTGAGAGCCAGATCGGGCCCCGGGTGTAAAACATTGCGGGGCCCACCTTACTTTAAAAAAATCAATTACCCGGGCCCCCAGGTCTTAGTCCGGGCCCTGGTAGTGTTACTACCCTGAAACCCCCCCCCCCCCCCCCCCCCCAGTTAAAGTTAAGACTGCAATATTTTTGACATGTGTAAGGTATACATACAGGTAATTAATTAGAATTATTTTATTATCTTTAAATGGGTATCTAAAATAAAATCGATTCTCTAATAGTATTAATACTGTCCCTCACAAAAAATATGGCGTTGAGCTTTGCAGAAAATATGATTTTTGTCATTAGTAGTTCAGCGAACTTCCTCTCACAAAACTAAAATACCAATTTTTTTGTGTCGCAGGGCCTCCGCCGCGCTTTCCGTAACATACCCGGTGTTGAGATGCAAAGCGTTGGCAAATTGAACTTGTTGAAGCTTGCTCCCGGAGGCCACGTCGGAAGGTTCACCATTTGGACGCATTCGGCTTTCAAACGCCTTGGTGAGTTCATATCTGCAGCCCTTGGAAATGATTTAAATTCTTTTATTTCGTTCATAATTCCAACAAGGACACTAATCTCGTAAAAATATGCCAAAACTTTTGTTAATACCTTTAGATTATAATATATCGAAGTGAAACGGTTAAATTACAATCTGTCGCGCGTTAGATTTTTGACCGTCCGAAGGCTCTCCCTGATTGGTCGGTTTTGTGGGTTACAGCACGTTATAGTTCACAATATTTCGACAGTTTACGATCTCACGAAATAGATTATAAACTAACTGTTACAATTTTACGGTGACATATATTTAAGCGTTTACACTGCAATATTAATAATTTCTCAGAACGAAAAATTATAGTTTGTTTATAAATCAGTAACAGTGCATATTAACTAAGCCGAGCAACACCGGACTAACAACAAAAAATAAGATTGGAAATGATAAAAAAAAAAAACAAACAAACAAATACTGTTAATCAAGGGAGTAAAATAGTGTATAATTTACGATAGTTAAAATTTTGGATAAATCAAAGCTGGTAAATAAAGTAAACTTTTAAATGTTATATTTTGATACTTTATGACGTCCCAGTGCGTGACACGGGCGTAGAAGGGTTAAATTTATATAAAATGATGATACTCCATTATTCAGAGCATTGGGTTATGAATTAACCATGTTTATAAATTTTTATCTGATTATATAATCCTTTGAGTTATGCTCGTCGGGAGGCGCTTTTCTATTAGCTTTGAGTTGAATATGAAATTATGTATTTTATCACCCAGACGGTTTGTTCGGCTCGTGGAAGACGCCATCGCGCCAGAAGAAGAACTTCAACCTTCCTCAGCCCAAGATGGCGAACACGGACCTCGGTCGCCTGCTGAAATCTGACGAGATCAGAAAGGTGTTGCGTCCACCCAAGTTAGTACACTTGTATGACCGTACCGAGTTCAAAGATGTCAGAATGGTACAGTATAACGCACAGATCTTTGTCGCTGCGATATGGCTGCGAATGACTCATTGCGCAGGTACAGCCGCACGGGCAGCGAGGGGTAGTAGTGGGAGGCGGACGATGCGCGCGCGAGGGATGGACTCGAGGATGGATGGAAGGATGGAGCGCGAGGGAGGACCTTCCCTTCATCTCCTTTGCACTCCTATTTTATGCCACTGCGACGCTTTCTTCACAGCAGCAAAAATCCATGCGTTGTACTGGACATGTCGGACCTTATTAGAGCACGAAAGTGTCAACTTAGTGTATTTTTATAATTTTGAAGTGCCATAGTATATAGAAACTATATATTCAGACGACTGTGAGCTGCCGGTTCATATTTCTGTTTGGAAAGCAAGGAGAGTTATTATAAAAACAGCCGAGCACAAGTTGTACTACCACACGAAGGGTTCTGAACCACTGTACAGTATAAAAGAACATGTTTCTTGTATGGGGATTTAATTATTAACCCCCCCCCCCCCCCCCCTAATTATTAACAACTTTATTTCTATGATTTGTTGAAGCGGCCATAGTAATTACAGAAAATTTGAAGTGTCTACCTATCACGGTTCAGACGATACAGCCCTGTGACAGACGGATGGACGGACAGTGGAGCCTTAGTAAATTAAAGAATTAGGTATCTGAAGTAATTTCAGGGCTTTTATTTCAACATTACATTTTTTTCGGGTTCCGTGACCAAAGAGTATCTTTCAATGGAACCCTATTACTAAGGCTCTACTGTTCGTCCGTCTGTTACAGGGCTGTGTCGTCTGAACCGTAACATGTAGCCACAGTGATTTCTGTTGGTCGCGGTTGCCATCACTAGATGGCAGTCGTTAAAATGCATCAACCCGCGCTGGAGTAGTGGGATGGATTAAGCTCCAAGCACTCTCATCTTGAGGGGAGGCCTAAACCTCTACAGTGGGACATAAATGAGCTGACATGTGGAGTAGATACTTGAAATTTTCGCAGAGTGTGTATTACTATGGCTGCTATAACAACAAATAAAAAAAGTTAAAAATCTAGGTACTACACATTAACCCATTTGGGTTATATCCAAGGTCACGAGCGATTTGATCGACAGAGACAATTGATTGATAATGGTTGATGACAAGTTAGATTAAAATAGGTCCCAATACAAGTAACGTGTTTTTTTCGGCGTTTTTTGCTCGATCTTAATAATGGCAATACCATACAAACGTCAAGTATAACTATAATGCGTACTAAGTGAAACAAATTAAAAAACCAGCCAAGTGCGAGTTGGACTTACTCTAAATTGTTACTGTAATTACTAGATTAATTAGACAATTACTTCACTAAACTTTACCAATAATCACTTCACTTGTTTTTTATACTAAATTCCTTATAATTAATATGGAGTGTTAAATATAGTATGGTGGTACAAAACCCTTCGTGTATTCTGTCCAATGAACACCGAAGAAATAAATATTTCACAGTTTAGGATGTCACATAATGGACTGTAATACAGGGTGTTTGCTTGAACGTAGTTTAAATTTATAAAGCGTGTAGAGCTTACCACCGAGTGTAGTGTTACCAAACTAAACAAAAAGTAAAAAAGATAAATAATAATAAAAAAATGATACCATAAACATGTTTTTCTTGGAAACAGTTAGTTTGCGCCATGTACTCACTTGAAACTTTTTGTTTAGTTTGGTAAGCTCTACACGCTCTATAAGTTTGGACTAGGTTCAGTCGAATACCCCGTATAGTACAGTATTCCGTTCAGAAATTGTATTGGTATAAAATGCACTGGTTGCTGATAGCGTGTGACACTTTGGTCACGTCACGTGACACGGGCCTGGAAAGGTTAAGTTTGTGTGGCGTAAGATGACGTGCCCTCGTTAATCATAAGCCGTAGATGCCAACACCGATGTCTATAAACGTGTGATACAGTGCGACATCACATTGTCTTGCACGAGCGTAGAAAGGTTAAATTTATGTAAAATGATGATACTCCATTATTCAGAGCATTGGGTTATGAATTAACCATGTTTATAAATTTTTATCTGAGCATAATATATACAACGGTTTATTGGTCAATAGACATTTTTGAACTCTTTAAATATTTGAATTTAGTATTGAGAGGTTATTGAAATAATGTCATTTCATTTGTGATATTTAAAATATTACATCTATGAACAATAAATAGACCTGATATAATACCAGAATTTTAAAATGAACCAAATTTGAATTATTAATAAATGATGTATCAAAGATTTTTTTAAATTTTATCAAAGATGTTCTGGCGACCATATTCAAAACAGATGATAGAGTGACAATAAAAATAAAAAAATTACATATTTTTTTCTCTCTGAAATAATGACTATTTTTGTTAATATTGTCAGTATAGCGGACGACCGTAGGCGCGGCAATCACTAGCACAATAATCTAAATCAATGCGGTCGTCGAATTCGCATGGCCTAGATTATTGTATCAGTTACTGCAGCACAGACGGCGGAGAATATCCTTTATTTTTTATTACTTTTTTTTATTGTTTGTCTATACTCTGTTCTACAATAAAAGTATATCTTGTATATATTTTAAATTTTACCATATTTTATATTTTTTCTTGTTTAAGAAACACAATTTTGTAACTAAATAATGTTGTGTTTTCGTATTTACAGCAAACGCGTAGTGCGCGCCACCCGCAAACTTAACCCGTTGACCAACACGCGCGCTATGCTCCGTCTTAACCCGTACGCTGCCGTGATGAAGCGCAAGGCGGTCCTCGACCAGCGCACCATACGCAACAAGAGAGCGCTAGCCTTAGCGGAAAAACGCGGCGTGAGTATAGTCGCACGAGCGCGTACAAAAATCATTTCGTACGTAGGTCGTCTCAAACTTTATGGTGGATCCGAAAGTAGGCACAAGTCGCGGCGCAGTGACCAGCTAATGATGTCAGCGGGACGCGGTGGAGCGAGGGGGCAGTGCATACCTCCCGCAAACCCCGCGGCGGCCTATCCCACCCGATACCCACGGAAGCCCGCATTTAGCGTTGTATTTAGATCCGCCATAAAGTTTGACGCGATCTGTACCAGCCTGAGAAAGTTCATCTATTCTTTCTACCAATTCACCGAATACACAATGCACACATGACATGAATATACTTAATACACAATGCACACATGACCCTATAAGGGTACTGCAAATTTTATAAAAATTTTATACAATGAACGAGTCCACCAACAAAATTATGTACCTATCATATGGTATTTTACACGGTAGATAACAACTGAATACCTACAATATTTTTTAATTTCGGGGAAATACCGATTTGATTACAGCACGTATTTCAATTTTCTAATTTTTTTCGAAAACACCCATACATGTAGAAAACAAATGATAATGATTTTTAAAAAACATAAGAAAATAAAGAATTTTTAAAATTACTATTATAACAAATCTAAATTATTCCTGCCAGTGTTTATTTATTTTTTTCTTACCAAGTAGTATCTATTTCATTCTGATTTTATTGAACACCCCTCGTATTTTATGTTATATAAAAATGCGCACTGTCGCTGGGAACGTTTGATATTGATATATATATACTAGCGACCGCCCGCAGCTTCGCTTGCGTAGACTACACATTCTTGTGTTAGGTAGTATTAACATTCGAAATGCTTTATACGTACTTTTTGCTAAAACTAATATTGGGTATACCCATTCAAACTTTCAATCTTCATTTTCCCCACTCCTTTAAGAAAACCGATCCTCCCATACTTATCACCTCCCGTTTCTCACCCTTAAAATGTGGATATCCAAAAACCCCGAAACACGTCATTATTTATGTAAAGAACAAAGACTCTCATACAAAGCCCCTCCATCCCTCCCTCCTTAAATTTGAAATTTCCAAATATTCCTTTCTTAAAAAATTAATACTCACGTTATAAAATAAACCACTGTTCCAAATTTCGACTTCCTAGACTTAGTAGTTTCGGCTTTATCTACGCTGATAGATCAGTCAGGACAAACGTCAGACAGCCATAAAAAGTAGCTAATGACACTCTTGACAACCTTCTTTCACGTCTGCAAAGTTTCATTAAAATCTGTTCAGCCGTTTTGGAGATTAGCTCGAATAGACACATAGACTTGAGGCAGACAGACGGACAAAAAGTAACGTATGTCACTTTTGACCACCTCCTTTTCATACCCGTGAAATTTCACTAAAGTCGGTTTAGCCGTTTTGGAGATTAGCTCGAATAGACAGATGAACGTACATACAGACATACAAAAAGTAATGTATGTCACTTTTGACTACATTCTTTCCACATCTGTGAAGTTTCATCAAAATCAGTTTAGCCGTTTTGGAGATTTGCTCAAATAGACAGACAGACAGATAGTATTATTTGATGCATATAGCCTATAGCCTTTCCTAATAAATAGACTATCCAACACAAAAATAATTTTTCAATTCGAACCAGTAGTTCCTGAGATTTGCGCGTTCAAACAAACAAACAAACAAACAAACAAACAAACAAACAAACAAACAAACAAACTCTTCAGCTTTATAATATTAGTATAGATATATATGATATTAATAAGTGTACATCCGTACTTCTATTGCATAGTGAATAGATAACAGAGACAAAGCTTCATGCAACCGCGCTATGATAGGCAACATGCGGGGCCTGTGTACGCTGAGCACCACTAGAGCCGATATAAACTGGTCTCTCTCTATTGAGAAGTAGCCACTAGTACTTAAGCGTACACCGGCCCCAAATGCTTTTCCCAAAGTTGTTTCAAGGCATTTTACTTATTTATAGTAACTACCGCCATATGCGTAGGAATGGCAGTTTAAGTCTATGTCGATCTAAGGTCCTAAGTTAATGTATTTTTCATTTCATCTTAGATCAAGTTGCCGGATAACCATCCAGCGGTGAGGCAGATGAAGTTGCGTGAAGAGAGGCGCGCTGCGCTCAAAAAAGCCGCAGCGAAGAAACCGAAAAAGCCAGCCGCGCCGAAAAAACCGCCCCCTCCGCCCAAAAAGAAGGCCGAAAAGCCGAAAAAGGCGGATAAGCCGAAAGAGAAAAAAGTAGAAGCTAAGAAGTAAAATTGAATAAATGCGGTTGAAGTTATTTGAGTTTTATTAGTTACCCTGTGTGATTTTCCAATTGAAAATTTTCTTTTTTAATACCTAAATATAGGATATGTAAAACGACAGCATCTCGCCACTTATGGATTATCTATACTAGTATTATAGAGGAAAGATTTGATTTTTTCTTTGTTTTGTTACAAATAAACTAAAAATCAGTGAATAATGTGGGCTATATTTTATTTTCGAACTAGCTTTCCGTTCGCGGCTTCAACAGGACTAGATGGCGCTGTGTGGGATGTCCTAGTATTATCTATATCTCCAATAATATGTAAAGAAAAACGTGTGTATTTGAGATGGGACTGTATGGCCAAATCCTAAACTATGAGAAATTGCAAAAAGTGTTCAAAGGAATCATGAGCTCAATTTTTGAGAAAACAAAAAGCGAATAGGTACTAACATTTTTGAAAAATCGTTACTTTGACGGGATCAAACCACTTGATTTGATGACCTAGGTATGTGAAAACTTTGTAGCCTTTTTACAGCATATTGCGAGTAGGGAGGAGAGTGAGATTTGCCATAGTTAAAATTTATTGGAAAAGGATACACCTGACACCTGCATACATCATTGAGAAAAGGAGTGCCAAAAGCTAAAATTGTTATGTTACAAATACTGTCAAAATTGTATTATTGGTAGTTTCAAAAAAGTTAATGCAGTCGGATTTCGACCTCTGGACGACTACGTATAATCACCCTGAAAATTCCCTCTAGGGAGAATCATTGATAATGCGCGTCTATTTTGCCCACCCTGAGCCAAAAGCCACTAATTTCTGTCGCGACAGTAACAACTAGTCTGTGGCCTCTTTTCGAATATTCATAGAAAGAGAAACATTGCGCGAACCCAATCATGGTCCATTTATGTCGTGAGGGTAGTAAATGGACCGTCTCAATCTAGGTCTAAGCACATTTCCAGCGTTCGTAGCATGTATGTTGTAAACTAGGTTTTAAATAAACATAAAGTTGACGCAGCGCAGCTGTGTAGATTATTGAATAGTCGTAGTATTGCCAGTTGAGTAAAAATACCTCGAAATGAGGTGTATTTAACCCTTTGCTTATGAACGCAGTTTACGAACGTAGTTGCGAAGCCGTTTTATTTGAGGTACCTATGGATAATCTCGTTTGTATTATGTTTAATGGTGCCTGTTTTAACTTGAATAATTGGATTGCTTACAATTTTATCTACAGAATGAAATTATAATCGAGTGCTTTTTGCATTTCTAATAAATTAATTACAAAAATCTTTAAATGAGTGGATTGCAATTATTTCGTTTTTGATAAAGTATTATATATGCCTCCGATTTCTATGCATTATACTACATTGTGAATAAAGAATGGATTTTCATATTCCTATAATATGTATGTCGTACCATCATTCTATTTAAAATAATGTCTGTTACAAAATAATGTCTTATTCACAAAAAGGATATAATAATATTATGTAAATTTGATACAGTTTTCCAGATTAATGAGAATTTTACATAAATATATATTATGTTCTGGCGAATATAAGCGACAGGAAAGAACCTCGCCTCATATACAAAATTCGCGCTGGAGTTTTCACTATCAAATGAAATTCTTTAAGAAATTTCAATGTCACAAAATTAAATTCAGTAACTAGACCCTCATAACATCAAAATGGTATGCCCTAAAAATAAAAGTTTGATTAGTAAATAGTTTTTTTAATTAATACTAACTACATAAATAAACTCATCAAACGCCTATACATCGTGGTGATATACTTACCTACTGACTAAGCACATCTAAATAATCCTTTTAGGTAATGTTTTATGTAAAAAAAGAAAATAATAGAAAATATAGATAGGTACCTGTAAGAAGATAATTCTTTTGTCTCAACCCGTTAAACAATGTATTAAAGGTTATTTTTCAAGTTATGTAGATACAACACCATGATTAGACTTCGGATAGTGTATATTAATAATCGAAAATCATAATATTTCGCGCGGACGCAAATCACACAGGCACTTCACGCTCACCGAGCGAAGGCGAGCGCCACAGACAGCGCTATAGAGATAAAAGAGAAGGCATCTACCTCCTCTCTTTTACCCGCATAGCGCTTTCTTGGGGCTCGCTTTCGCTCGGCGAGCGTGAAGTGCCTGCAATACAAATGCAAGCCTGTATTAATCACCCTCACACCACGCGAATGTCAAACTGGCTTACAAAGATATACGTTCCGTGTTGTGGCCGTGCTTCAGATCTATCAATCATAAAAAAAATTATTTTATGTTTGTTATTTTTGTCTTATTATGCACATAGAATTAAAAATTAAACTTCTTAACTGAGCTTCTTACCAGTTCTTCTAAGTATTAGAATCAACTATTTAAACCGGTTTTCGACCATTTCAAAGTGTATGAAAGGGTTGAATCGGATTAAATATTATTGTTTAATTCTTCATAATATGAATTTCTAGCAATTTTCTAGAAAGTTTGGGTAATTTTGGTAAGCTGCTATATTTTAATAGCGTGCTCAAGATTAGAAACCATATCGCTTTAGCATGCTTTTTCAAGCTATGTTAAAGCACAACGCGCAGAAATGCTTACCGGGGAGTTTTTCTTGACCATTTTACAAGCATACACTAGGTGACGACACAGCCAAACCCGTTCTTGTGGGGAGCGTTTTTTAAAATTTTATTTTAATTTCTCAAACGACTTTTATTGTGTCATGTACACACTGTAAATGAGACTCATAGAAGAAACCGAAAAAAAACTTACGGCATGTAGTTCGTTAAGGCACTGAAACTGTAGTCGCGTAAAAGAGATGGAAATATTTAGTGTTGTTACTTGAGTTAATATGTTCACAATAATGTTCAAAATAATATAAGGTTATAACTTTACCTCGTGTTGTTACCCTGCATGTAATCATCAGCTTTAAAATTATTAAAACAGACTAAAGAATAATCAGAAGGATGCCATTTATCACGTCTTAAGCCGACGTCAGACTAAGCTTCATATACCTACTTCAATGTCAAATACACAAATACCTACCAAGTTCCAAGTGTGGCACGGGAATTCGAGCTTTTGTTCAAAGTTTGATCACACATTTGAAGTTTGCCATGTGTCGTCAGTTTTAACGAACAGCACTAAGCGTTCAAAGCTCAAACTTTGCGTAGCCTGCCCCACTTGCGCAAAGTTTATATAAGTAATCAACGAATATTATGAAAAGTCACATGAAACAATTAAAGGCACTCAAATAAAACAAAAAACTACGTTCACAAAATCGTCGTCATCCATCTTTGCTATAAATGTAGAGCATTTATTTGCAAAGCAAGTCTGGCAGGCGCACAAATTTATCAAATATGTGTGCAAAGTTTGAGAAAAGTTTTCTTAAACATTTGATCACCTATCTAGCTCGGGCTTTATAGCCGCCAACCATTTTCGCCGCATTGTACGACAAAATTTTTGGGAAATTGACGACTTCCCCTATTGTTACACAAAAGCACACAACAATCTGTTCCTGACATTTTTAAACAGGAACCTACAAAAGATAAAAGTAATGACGAAATTATATATATATATATAATATATATATGTATTGTACATTGTATATATAGGTATGTACTGCAAATAAAATAAGTAAACAATTGGGAGTTTTTTTTCCAAAAAATGACACCAGGTGGCGGATGGTCGTTTCAGTCAAAAACGTTGATGTCAAACGTCAAATGCAGTACAAAAACAATGTAAGTTCAGTTACTTCACTTATATATAAATAAATAAATACACAACTCACATGAGCTGGCTGAAACAGCACGCGGGACATTCAATATTAGCGTAACACGTCCTATAACGAAACACTCTTACGTGACTAGTCTACTGTCTTGAGTATGTTGGTATAACGGGCGGGATAGCGTGGTATTATTTATAACGTCAAGCGGCAACCAATATAATATGTTATATTCGTTGGGCTTAAATAGCATACTATTAAATGACGCTATGTTATAATATCCACCGCGGGTTAAATTTGACTTTGTAGCTGGCAACCCTGATTCGATTACAAGCCAAGAGCGAGAGAAACTGGTGCACAATGCACAACACCACACAACACATATTACTTATTTAAGACTATATAATATTCTGTGATGCACAACGATGGTGCACAATTTATTCGTGAAGATTTCTGGAACGTAGATTTATTTGTTGTGAATTAGAAACTATACTTTATCAAAGTGCAACTAACTTATATAATAGAGTTCAAAATGTCGGGTAGTGGGAAAAAAAATCCACGGAAATCTAAATTAATACCACGGGTAGATGCAGATTCCGAAATGGAGAATTTGGAGGTACCTAGTTATTTGGATTCGGATATTTGATTGACGTTATACATATGAACAAAGCGATTAAATTACATTGTAAATGTTATGAAATATAACACTATTATCACAAATGTTTAACAACAGAATGGCATGCTTTAATATATCATAAAATATCAAGGGAAAGGAAGTATTGCACATATGTTAATGTTCATGGGACAAGTTTGTTTGAATATAACTAACCTTCTTTGTACCTTACACAGAGACGGTACACTGCTATCTGGCTTGGATTTTCATTGGTACAACTTGTATTAAACATCTAGTTTGCTCTGAAGTTGACGCAGGTGCCTGCTCTCAAACATCTGTGGCCCATTTTTCCTACTGCGACACTACTTACTCGATTTTAGAGAGCAAGCTGTACAGACAAAGCCGAACTTTATGGTCGATTGAAAAATAGCGTTGTATGAGTTTACAGCAGAAAATTTTAGGTATGAATGAAAGTGTTGTACCATCGTAAACTTTCAATAACCAGTTCAGATCAGACATAAAGTTTGGCTCGACCTTTGTCAGATTGCAGCAACTTGTACTTTTGGTGTCTTAATGTGCCTCTAATATCCAGATAATCTGATTCCTCTACAATCTGATATTGGTAACTGAAGAGAATGAAGAATTATTTGCTACTTTTTCTTATACCTTTCAAAGTTTTATTCATAGCGGTCATAAAATGTAAAATAGCAATGTAAATAAAAAAAAATTACTAACTGGTAGGTACAGTCTAGTATAGCCTAACCGTGCTGTATATTGCAAATTTTTTGAATTATCCTATTATTTTAAATGTGAAAGTAAGTTTGGTTGTTATGCTTTCACGCCTTAATCGCTAACCGATTTTGATGGAATTCAGTACAGAGATAGATTTAACCTTGGAGATGCACATAGGCTACTTTTTGTCTCTCGGTTTATTTTTCCACATAACCATCCGAGCTGATCTCCAAAATGGCTGAACCAATTTCAATGAGTTGTCATTTGTCAGGAGTGACATAGGCTTTTTTTTCTATATATAGAAAACGTAGTGTCAGTCTGTCTGTTCCAGCTAATCTCTGAAATGGCTGAATTCAGGGGATTTTGACGAAATTTGATATAGTAAGTATAGAGATTTCTTAGATAGTTAAGTTTCAAAATGTTCTAAAACTTTTATAGTGTTCTAGAGCGTTGCATTCCTTTAGCTGTCCCGATACAATCATGTAGTCCACGTGGGCGATTCCGCGGTGGAAAGCTAATTATAATATAAAAGCGACTGATGGAATCTAAATATTTAATAAGTTTAAGAGTTAAGTAGTGAAAGGACAAAAAAATAGTTAAGAGCAAAATAAGTTGACAGAAATACTTGAAGGGAAACCATAATCACCATCCGATCCATAATCAAAATTGAAAACGAATTATGATCAAAACTTTGAGCTGTGAAATGGAGTTAGTGGGATTAAAAATAAAGAACTAAAAAAGTCTGTACCTACATACCATTAAATAATTCTCTATTTAAATATATTGAAAAAATATGTCAAAAATTACTACTATCTAATCAAACTGCTACTAGGACTGGATCTACTTGACTTTCGCAGAAGGTAGATGGCTAAGGCCATAGATTCCATGCATAGTAGTGTTGGAAAATGTCTGAAATCTGCGGATATTCGAAATTCTCAGTTATTTTAGCGATTTGAGCTGATAATAACACTAAATCATGGAGGTACATTGAGATGCCGTGTTGTGGTCATAAAAATAGAAGCAAAAACAGTACTTACACCACTAGATGTTTTACCATAGTAGTTTGAGGTTTAACCTAATGTGAGGTTTAATTTAGTGTAGGTAACTAATATGAAATTCATATTGGAAAAAGAAATATAGATTCTGAATATATGTGTCATGTGTAATTTGATAAAAACTAAATAAAAATTATTTTACTATATTATGTGTCTGATGTCTGTCATTTTGCTTAGGATTTCGAACTTTTGGCCTCCAACAGAACGGCGCTGATGTCGGTCGCGTACGTTAGCGCTTCTCATGATATCAAATACAACCGCACAGAGCTCCGCTGACGATTAGCAGCGCGTTTCGTATAAAGTTCTCTACGCCCCCGACGTACATGACCGACATCAGCGTCGCTCTGTTGGAGGCCTTTGAAGTACAAGATGCTTCATCTTGATAATCCTGCTAAGTATCTAAGTACTAAATATTACTTTCAGGGGGGATGGAACCTAAGTTATGTTCAGATCACCGATATAAAGTCCATGAATCTAGCCATCCCCAAAGTAGAACCGGTAAAGGAATTATCAGATTTGTCTATCAAAGTAGAGATCGAGCATTGTGACAATGATTGGCATATACCCACGTGTGAAGAAGAAGTTGTCCCTTCATACAATTGTAAATTACTTTTTGAAGAAAAGCAAAATAAAGAACAAAATACAGTAACTTGTGATCAAAAAGATATTGAAAATGATTTAATATCGCATGTCATAAAAAAGGAAAAAGATCATTTAAAAGGTGAAGCGGATAATCATATAAACAAAAATACAACCAATTCTGAAGCAATGTGTATATACAAATGTATTGCGTGTCATTACTATTGGGTTACAAAAGAAGATTTCATAGGACATTTAAAAGACGCGCACAAAAAAGATAACATTGAAATAATGGAATGTGTTAATTCGGCTTATCAAGAAGTGATAGCTGTGGCTACGCCTACGTTATTGAATAAAAAAAAAGAATGTCCAAAATGTCAAAAAGCTTTTTACAACCATTCGTTATTAGCAGAACATTTACTGACTAAAAAATTTAAATGCCATAAATGCCATATTAGCTTTACTGACTGCTCTATACGTAAATTGCATGACAAAACATGCCTAACATACTCATGTGCTTGCGGTGCTGCGTTGTCTTCTGATGGTGTTTTACATGAGGAACATAAACATATTTGCTATTTTGTCAAGAAAAAACTTATCGCTTGTACGATCTGTAATAAATTTATGAAAAATTTCAATTTAGAAGCTCACCTAATAACCGAACATACAGTGTCTTCTGATCAAATTGTGGCAGTAGTACTGAAGAAATGTAAATTTTGTATGAAAACTTTTGTGGGACATAAAGATTTACACGAATGTTGTAAACGTGTTGGCACTCATAAATGTGCATTGTGTAACAGATTATTTCAGACAAAACTACTACTGAAAGTCCATTTGAAAGCCATGAAAAAAGGCGGTATGGCTTGTGAATTGTGTAAAAAAGTTTTCCTTTTGGAATGCGAGAAAACTAGGCACATTTGCAATGAAAATAATGTTACAAATGTATTTTTTAAATGTGGTATATGTAAGAAAACGTTCAATGACTCCACTAAAATATATAAACATATACAAATTGACCATGTCATATTTTACGCATCGATCGTCGACCATATTTCATTGGTAAGTAATTTACATTAATAATAATATCTGGGATATCTCACACAGCACTATCAAGTCCCAAAGTAAGAAAATATTATGGGGTAGATACTAGACAACTGATATAGATACTTATTTACACCCAGACACGGAACAAATAGAAATGTGCATGCAAACAAATATTTGACCCGGGTGGGAATTGAACCCGCGACCCTTGGCCCTGCAGTTTAGAGTCTCGAATCACTCGGCCAATCAGTCAGTCAATCAATATACCTATGCATTAATAAAATAGTGTACATATAATAATAGCCTTTATTCTCTGACATGTAAATTAACTTAATATTAGTGGTTAACAGTTGCCCCGATTGCTTTCCAGATTGATTCCGATTTTTCCTTTCCTTTGGCAGGTCATCCTCCCAACATTATATCAGTCTTCCTAATCACCGTTTACCATCTCAGGGGTACCATCTTTTGTGAATTTGTTTTTGATCTCATTATGTGACCAATCCACCGCCATTTGAGCGTTCTCGCATTACGAATCCCATCCATCCATCACATCTGTTTTTTATTTTCGAAAGTTGCTATCGGTCCTTTACTGTTATACCAACAATACTTCGTTCCATACTTTGTTAGCATACTTTTAGTCTTCGTGTGATGTCACTTACAAATGTCTATGTTTGGCATCCATAAGTCAGTACAGGTAGTATGCATATAGCAATAGGGAGCGATCCCTGGATCGGTTCTTTTAAATTGACATTATTTTTAGGGTTACATACCTGAAGTGTATGAACGGAAACCCTATTAGTAAGCCTCTGCTGTCTGTTCGTCTGTCCGTCTGTCACATGGTTGTATCATCTGAAGCGTAATAGGTCACTATAACAACAAATATAAATAAAATAAAGTTAAAAATTAAAAGGGTCCCTATACAAGAACCTGTATTTTTTTATAGGTATGGTGGTATATAACCATTTGTGTGCGAGTCCGACTCACACTTGGCCAGTTTTATTATTTTTTCTTTTTTAGGTTTCATACGTATGAACAAAATAACCCTTTTAGGATCAAGATGACTTTTATTCTTTAAATAGACAAGCAATTAATTGTATTGTGAAGAATACCTATATATCTCGGTAGTTATATATTTTTTTATTAAACAAAATTTACAATCCTTATATAAAATTTCACACGCAAATTTCTAATGGTGAGCAAAGAAAACTAATCTAATGATCCACTCCTCGTCGCCCCCAACGCAAATGTGCCCATGATGCTCATCGCAGTGCCACGCTGAATTGCAGTGGCAATTTTTTGCACGAGGAAGGAACCGAAACGGGGGTCGAGTCCCCTTTCTCTCAGACGACGGCCGATGCCCGCGACGAAACGTTTGGCTTCACTCCCCCAACAGCCAGCATCTTCCACTGCAAGAAGTAGAGTATTTGACTCGTTTTCTGGCGGCTGCAGACTCCGCAGCAGCTCCGGCCATAAATTAAATTAATTTTATTAAACTAATTTGTTTAGTATATTTTGGGTTAGAATGTAAGGTGTCTCAAATTAGGTCACCACCACTGTATATATAAATATATATGTATTTTGTACTAGAGGTGAATCATTTTTTTGCTCTATATTTCAGATATTCAAAAATGTGAAAGCAGTGAAAACTAATAAAAGTAAACGAAAAAAAATTATTAAAAACAGAAATTATAACAGTGCAACAGAACTTACAAGAAACAACAAAAATGTGACGATAACAACAAAAGATTTTGTTATTGGAGATATAGATAACACAATTGATAAGAAGAGTGACATTGAACAAGGTGAAAGTTTAATAAAATCCCTGGGATCTATGAAAGCAGAGTATGTTGACGACACGACTAAAAGGATGGACTGTGACAAGAAAATTCCAAACGCTATTATTTTTGACGATTTTGAAGATTTTTATCGAAATGTTTATAAAGACAATTTCGTGGAAGAGGCAGAAATGGATAATTTTGATGGTGTAACAGAAAATAATCGGAATTCAGAAAGCAAACAAATTACTGAATATGAAGAACAAAATGTAATAAAGAAAGATTTTATGGATGTTGTGAGGAAAACCGAGTGTGTTGATTCTAATATGTCAGAAAGGGAGTCACACACCAGAGATATCACAAATAGTACAATGGAAACAGAACAAAATATTCAAGATGATAATTTAATGAAAGTGTTTCATGGCACTTCTGTGTATAGTTCAAAAATAAATAACCGGCTGTCAGCATTACTCAATATGGAAATCACAGTAGAAAGACTGGATTCTAGCGACGAAACAATTTTAAATGACCACGCTGAAGTGGAAGACCAAAATACGAGCATTAACAATGTGAAAAATCCACAAATAGAAACTGAAGATGCCCAGTACACAGAAGAGGACACATCGGATGAAATTTTCAAGTTTTTTGATAACTCTACTAAAAAATTAAAAGGTTGCAACGATTTAACATATAAAACTAAACGTTGCTCCAAATGTAGTGAGTTTGCTAGTAAGATATATTCTAGCAACATTAAATTATGTCGCAAGTGTTATAAAAAGGACAATTCTAAAGATTGGAGGCATATAAAAGTGGCAAAGTCCACACATATATTCATGAAATTAACATACGAAGATCATACCTGCATTCTGTGCGGATTAAGTTTTAATAGTATGGAACTATACTACAATCATTTCATCAAACACGACCTAACAAGGAAACAGTGTCCATATTGCATGAAGAAGATTAAAGGAAATAATTTTTTGGCGCACTGTCATGCGCATGTGACAGGCAATTACAATAAATGTATAGTTATACACCAAGAAAAGAAGACCCAACGTTCAATGAGATGCAAGCAATGCAAAGATAATGTTGGTTATACAGACTTTTTGACACATTACGAATCACACAGCCTAATGAACGCGTCGAAAAATGAAGACAAAAATGCAGAATTAAATTTAAGTACTGGATGTAAAGAAGTACCGGCACATTTGTTCGATAGAGTTATTGAATCATTAACTACGAACCACTATTATGTAAGGGATTCAGGGGAGAGAACTTGTATTGTATGCAATAGGCTTTTCTGTAGAAAATTTGACGTTAAACGGCATTTGATTGAACACCTTTTTGTAGATGTTTACGCTCAGAGAAACAAAAATGGCGGTTTACTATGTCCAATATGTAAAAACTGTTATAAAAATATTGGAGAATTTAAGGATCACATGCGTGAACACGCCATGATGCCTTTATATCAATGTCGGTTATGCAGCAAGACTTTCAGCGATTCGAGTAATTTTGCTAAACATAAAAAAACACACGGCTTTTCTAATTTCCATTGCGATAAGTGCAGATTAAAATTCAACACAAGAAAACAATTGATCAAACATTTGTATGTGAGTATCTTATCAGGGGTTGCGGTGGTGGCCCTGCCAAGTTGAGCTGACAACCGCCACCGGAAACCCTTTTCTAGAAGTATTTTATTTACAGGCAGCAGAAACTTCTTTGTCATAATATGGCAGGGCATAGCATTTACAGTATGCATTTGCTATAGGCTTTAATGGCTCATTCACTCAAAGCTTTTCATCAATGTACAGTGCTGCGAAACTTATATTGGCATCGGCAATAACCGTAATTCCGAAATTACATGGATTCAATAATTAATTAATAATAAGTATCACACTGATGTACCAATGAGTTTTTCTGACTTAATTTCATAATTATCAGTGCTTCTGTGCTTCAGAGAGCACGTTAAGCCGTCGGCCCCGGGTGCCAACAACGGATGGCATTCGTTAAATTCACCGCCCCGCACTGGAGCAGCATGGGGGATTAAGCTCCAAGCCTTTGCACCGTAGGAGGAGGTATAAGCCTCTGCAGTGGGGCATAATGGGTTGGTGTAATGGAATGCAAGTCTTACCAAGCAATCTTCACAAATTCATACTTTATGGATATGCAATAAGATCCACCACGCTGCTCCAGTTCGGGTTTGTGGATTGTAACGATCGCCATCTATTGACAGCAACCGGAACTGACTCCTTAACGTGCTCTCCGAGGCACGGAGTTAGTGATGGTTCTGTACTTAAGGCAGAAAAATTCATTAGTATAGGCCCGGATTCGAACCACGGCCATACGGCCTTATAAATTTGAAACAGGTTCGCTGCGCTCGGGGTATCACGACAAGGTAGGTATAAAGTCTCCAAAATATTAACTTATTTAAAAAAAAAGGTTTGTGAACCTTACACATTTCTACAAATACACATATGTATGTATTTATTTTTGTTGACCTTTTTCTAGTCATCAATTATTATGAATCAATTGTCTCTGTTAATTAAATGGGTCGTGATCTTCCATCTGACCAAATATGGTTAGTGAGTAGCGAACAGGTTAAATTAGTAAATATATTCTGTAATTGTCATGTGTAGTATGTTGAAAGATGAAAGTTGAAGTGTGAAAGATGTTTCAACTACTGTATATTAATACTGCCCAGTCACGTTCGGAAATACGAATACTTACGAGCATGGCCGATGTCAATATAAGTATAAAAAAATAAAAATAAGATAAAAATTCGAGGGATCCCTATACAAAAAACGTGTTTTTTCGTCGTTTTTGGTGATTGCTGGTTATGAGATCATTGCTTACACTTGAAATTTTCATAAAGTATATACTACTAATGGCCACTATCACAAAAAATAATAAAATGAAATAAAGTAAAAAATGAAGACCCCATGCAAGAGACATGTTTTTTTTTTCTATTGTACAGTAGTACGGAATCCTTTGTGTGCGAGTCCAACTCGCACTTGCCCGGTTTTTAAGTATTTTGTTTAACAAATATTACAAACCCAAAATTTTATAATGTAAAGAAATATTTTCTTTTAAGATTTTTTTGTTGACCCTTCGGACGTAATGTTTGTGACAAAAAATTTCTATTCCTATTTAATAATTGTATCTGCGACATCCCTATACAGCGTCATTTATCTGCGTCATCCCTATACAGCGTCATACAGTCACCCGAAGTAAACAAGTATTATGCTTCTATTATGGGGTTGTAGTCACGTGTGGGGTTGTGGGACGCTGTCAATAGATGGCGGTCGTTACAGTTCCCAACCCACAGTGGAGCAGCGTGGTGGACTTAAGCTCCAAGCCCCCCTCCTCACCCTGGGGGAGGCCTAAGCCCCTGCAGTGGGGTAAAAACGGGCTGATGATGATGATGGGGTTGTAGACAATTGGTATACATACTTAAATATTCTTTTTTTATATAACATATACATATATAGATACTTTTTACACCCAGACACGGAACAAATAGTCATGTTTATGCACACAATTATTTGTCCCGGGCGGGAATCGAACCCTCGGCTCCGCAGTTAGGGCATCTAACCACTCGCTCAACCGGTCAGTCACGCATTTAGTCATTATTTGACACTCATAATACCTGTATAAACGTCATTCCAGCACCGCACGACGGGATCAATACAAATAATAGATATGGTCGTTATTTTTTTTTTCAGCGTCACGAAACTACAAAGCCCGTGAGTTGCACAGTATGTCACCAAGTATTCGCTTTCGATACATTTTTGAAAAAACACTTCAGAACGAAGCATATGAAATATATTTTCTCATGTAGAGATTGTAAAATGAAATTTCTGAGTTTGAAACAGTTATGGGACCATCAGTGGGAAACACATGGAGTAAGGAAAAAGGAGGTGGGTATTACATTTTAATTATATGTAACCATCGATCCGTTCCGACTTCGCACGAGTAGCAGAGCATATTATGCCTAATTTTTTTTTTTCCAATGGTTTACTGTCAGCTCGTTGCGTCGAGCATGTCAATTTGATTTAATTTTAAATGTAGGTAACATATGTTTATTCTACTTGAATTATTTTTATTGTATTTTATTTCCAATTCTGCAAATATTTTTAAAAGTAAAAAATATACTGTAGAGCTTTTTTTATTCTCTAGTTGTAAGGTGGTTGTAAGGCTCTTTCTATAATGTCACATAGCTTATTTTACTCAGAATCGTAACCTTATGGAGCTGAAAGAAAAGATATTGAATTATAATAATTATATCTGGGACATCCCACACAGCGCCATCTAGTCCCAAAGTAAGCAAGTATTATGCTTGTATTATGGGTTACTAGTCAACTGATATACATACTTAAATATTCTTTTTTTTAAGTATATACATATATAGATACTTTTACACCCAGACACCGAACAAGTAGACATGTTCATGCACACAAATATTTGTCCCGGGCGGAAATCGAATCCGCGACCCTCGGCTCCGCAGTTGTCTCTAACCACTCGGTCAACGGGTCAGTCGATTCGAAGAAAGGCTTTTGTGTTTCGTAACCACCACGATAAAACATATATTCGTACGACATGAATTCCCACATTCGTCTATCTTTACAATATGGCTCGCGTTTCTAACATACATAATTTGAATTCCTTTAAAATATTTTTTAAATATCTTATTTTTGGTAATCATGATACCATAGGAATAATATAACTAGAGTAGGCAAGCCAAATAAATGGCGGTCGTTACAATTTGCCAACACGCAATGGAGCAACGTGGTGGATTAAAGATCGAAGCCCCTCGAGGCGCAAGCCTCTGCAATGGGGTACAAAAAGGGCTGATGGAATGGAATGTGAGAAAAAAGGATATAAAATAACTATACTTAGTTCTTATTTTATTTTTAAGCTGCATGTGCATTGGATACTTTTTATAACAACATACGTATACATCACAACAACGTCTAGGCCCAAACTAAGCACTAGCTTGTGTTATGGGTATCAAGCGAAGACACCACATACATATAAAAAGGTCATCAGTAATAATATTCATCATATAAATACTGACCCGACCTGGGATTCGAACCCGGGACCTTCAGCTTCGTAGGCAGGGTCGCTACCCACTAGGCTAAGCGGTCGTAGATACTGACAGTCACAGGTCACAGCTATCAACTGCGCATGCTCAAAATAAAAAGAGATAGACTTAAGGGGGCAATTACAAAAAAACGGCATGTTTAGGTAAATTTTTAGGATGTTTGGAAAGGTATATGGTCATAAACCTAATTCTAAAATAAAGATCAGTTCTTAATTTACAATTGTGTTAGAAAACATTTGCATATTTTACACTCTTTCACACTGAAAAAATATTATTTTGTAACCCACTTTTGCCGAAATCGCGGAAAATTAACATTTTTCGGTACATATTACACCATCATCACAAGGTTTTTGAGATTAAAAAAATCATTTAAGTATAGTTAATACTTCATCCTTTCTTTCTGTTAGAGGAAATTTTGATAATAAACGGAAAAGTAGCAGAAAAAAATTATCAATAATATGCAATTTCACCGAAATTTCGCCATACTATTTTGTATGAACTGATAGCACATTGACAGCTTATAACCAAGCGCACACGGCATCGTGTTTCAGACCGCTCCGAGGAGCGCTATTGAAAGGTCGGGTGTACGTCTTTGTTTCTTTCCGATCAAATGCTGTACGTATGGTAAAGTTGAACTCAATCAATCTTGAGACGTGGGTGAAAGTAAATTTATAATATTTTATGAATTGAATTAGTTTGAATTTTTTTTTCCGAGGCGGAAAGCTATTAAACAATAAAAATCTTACACTATATACAATGTACATAATATATAGATTACAGAGTTGACTTACTAATAAATTTTTTATGATAAAAATATTAAATTAAAACATATGTAAAAAGTGGTGTCCTCTTGGAATGGTGTAATTATTTTAATTTTAATACGCTTTTATAAGTTCCACCTGTATGTTTTTTTGTATCTAATTGAACCTTTAAACGCGATTGTCACCCACTTCCACTGAAGATATTAAGCTGAAATTCAGAATACATATGTAACTTCGATGACAATGCACTAAAATTTATTTATTTATTTATTTGATTGATTTGATTACATAAAAATGATAAACATAACTTGATGTTGCAGACAGGATTGTTTCCTCATAAGGATACTCTTCACCGGTTAATAGCACGAACACGAAACTTTGTATGTAGGTTGGATTTCGATAGTTATCCATGATTTTCACTATACACTGATGATGCACCACGATAATTTGTTTACAAGGGAACTCCTCAGTGGTTAGATTAGCACCGACATGAAGCTTTGTGTCGGTTTGTATCATTTCATCGTTTTATAGGTAATTGTGAGTTCCACCTTTATGTTTGTAAATTTTAATGGAATGTAGTTTAAAAAATATTAAGACTAAAAAAAGATAAAAAATAATATATTTAAAAAAAATTATAAATTACACTTTGATACGACTTTGATAGACAATCGAACTTTAAAAAAGTAAATAAGTAGAAAAAAAATAGAAAATTAATGTTATTGTGAAAAATCGTGGAGTGCAATGAAATATTTAAAACGACTGATATCGGGCACCCCACGTTTTGTCACAATAACATTATTTTTCCTCATTAAACACTTTATTCTTATTCTAAAAGTTATTTTCTCCTTTTTAGATCGATTTGGTATTAAAGCGCAAGTTTCTTAGTTTTTTTAAACTATAATGTTTGTAGAAGGCGGTCTGAATGATCGTGAAATTTGAAGGGCAAGTTAGTCAAAACAGGGGTGTTCGCGCGGTTCCTCAATTTATAGAAATAAATAATGGTGGGAGCTAAGGGCGCGAGCGGGTTGCTTTTCGCGGTTTACGCATGCGGTGCAAACAGAATGCTCGCTTGTGATTGGTGTAAAGTAAAAAGATTTAGTACTGTAAAATACAACATTGCGGTACAAGTTTCGATGTCATAAAGAACGTATTAATAGTAACTGTATTGACAAAAGTATTAATCGTTGTTGTAATAACGCATACAGACTTGTTTTTTTTTGTAATGTGGACCAAATAATAATAAAATTTTAATCTATACGAAACAGACTTTATTTTAGTAGTGTTAGGCCCAGAAAGAAAGAAGTTCAAAATGGCAGACACTATTTTCAGTTTTGACCGCAGATTTGTGAAGGGAGACCACATGGACCCATAGATATCGATTTTGAAAGCAAGCAGTTCAAAAACAAAAACAGATTCAAAGGCAGTAATTTTTTTTTAGTTCTGAGCACAGATTCGTGATCGAAGACCATACGAAATGGGAAATGAAAAGGTCACCTCATTCAATGGGAACTCGGCTTCGCCATTGTCACGTATCACAAACAAAATGCACTCGTATTGCAAAACTCCACATACGATAACTGTGGCACAGTATAGTATTGTTTAATAATTTTTTTTATGGAACTTTAAAAGACATCTTAACCCACACCCATAACACAAGCTTTGCTTAGTTTGGGACTAGATAGCGCTGTGTGGGATGTCCCAGGTATTATTGTTATCACTACATATTATAAAATAAAGTCCCCCGCCGCGTCTGTCTGTCTGAACGCGACAAACTCAAAAAGTACCGAACGGATTGGCATATTATTGACATCAATGGACAGAGTGATTCAAGAGAAAATTTGTTGAAATATGACGATTATTGTTGAAGAAGTCGGAAAAAAATCAAGCTGGTTGGGAACTTTCATCGAAAATGCGGCCTAATCCTTTTGAGATATAACAAAATAATGTATGGAGGAATTGTGTCTCTTTTATAGAACTAAAGAAAAGTTCACGATAGGATATGTCTATCTTTTATGGATAGCTTACTATACTATTTTTATGATGTAATATGATGAGGTGATTGGAAAACAATTTATACGGATATGGTATTAATCCTTATCAAATTAAATACGATATTTACCTTCAGCATTTCATGAACATTATGATCGCCGTTTGTATTCTACAATTTAAATCAATATCTTAGGAGCCATACCGGACGACGCGACACGCGTGGTTAGGCTGAAGTTATCAATGTTGTATACAAAGAAATATTTTAGTTTGTTTTTAGATATTTATTCTTTACTTTTTCATATATTTATAGAATTCGAAATAAAATACATTAAAAATAATCCAAGTTGGACGAACTTGCGTTACATTTAAATCTAATGAAATCCAGTCCACATGTTCGACACAACAAGCTGATACGACACTACGACCGTAAAAACATTATGGCTCTGCTACCCGTGCGAAACCGGGGCGGATCGCTAGTTATTATATAAAATAAAGCAACATTAAAAACTTGACATAAAAGAAAACTAATTTTTAAATAAATAAAAATAATAATGATCAAGACTAATTAATTCTGGTATAGAGCCAAGTATGTGTTGCCTCTGGTGCAGATGCGCGTGTAGTAGTAAGCAAGCTGTCAAGTAAAACCTATTTTCGAGCTGTCACTTTTTGTGTATACGTCCTTTATGTAATTCTGTATAATTCGAGGTATAATAATTCTCTGTCTTTTTTGTTGAGACCCGCATTTTGGACTGGCTTGCCTACTCAATTTTATTATCGCTATGCATGATTTTTTTTCATTCCATTAGCCTTTTTTATTCCCCACTGCAGGGGCTTAGGCCTCGCCTCAGGATGAGAAGGCTTGGAGCTTAAATCCACCACGCTATGGGTCCAATGCGGGTTGACGGATTGTAACGATCGCCATCTACTAACAGCAACCGGGACCGACTGCTTAACATGCTCTCCGAGGCACGGAGTCAGTGATAGTTAATGTACTTAAGTCAGAAAAACTTATTGGTACACGCCCGGATTCGAACTACAGCCGCATGGCCTTGTGGATTTGAAACAGGTTCGCTGCGTTCAGGCTATCACGACACGACACTATGCATGATAGAGTATCGTAATTCGAAACTTCCATAGTACGTTTGACATTTAATTTTTTTCAGGTGGATTGTTCCTTGTGCGGCGCTGGTTTCCGAAAATCGAACTTGTTGAAACAGCATCATCGTGAAGTTCACAATCATGTTTAAGCTGCTCCCGCCCCCTGCTCCTGTCTCTTTGCCAACTAATTTCACACTAATTTCAAGGCTCAAAACTTCAATAGTCGTAAGTTTCTACAAGTTCCATTGGGCTTGTCCCAAGTAATAGAAGAATTTGGGTACAATTGTAACGGAAAATGATTGTTACGGAGCTTTTTTGTAACGTTACCTACGGTTGTAATAGTGTATCCTTGCAACAAAGCTGTATTCGTGTAATGGGTACATTTGTCGCAGATCTTCTTTGCCGGTGTGAAGTTAGCGTATCGGCGGACATGCGGATTAAAAAATTACGTTACTGCTCATGCGTTGGGGCGAACTTCGCACCGACAAAGAATGCGTTTGTTACAGAGTATCTTTGTAACAGGATGCGTTTGTTAGAGGGTACAGCTCGCGCCAAACTTCTAGTTCGTTCTGAAATTGAAGCGAGTAATGTAGAAGTAAGAAAAATTAGTATCAGAAGGTCGATAACGGGCCTTGCACCTGTGCAAAACGCATCCTCGTCGTTTAGCGTGAGCTATAATATTGTAACAAGATATGTTTGTTACAGGATACTAATAAGAGGCTTGAGTGTTGATTTTTTTTTTGTTTAGCTAGTGTTACGTCTGTTTTCTCTATCCTATGTATAATAATGTACAGAATAACGAACCGAATATGAACTACATAGATTACAAATTGTTAATAATCTTAGTATAGTGATTACTATCACCGGTGTCCATCCATATACGCATGTGACCTTATGATATGATGAATTTAGTGTAAAATATATACACCACACCAACCATAGAGTAAAAATTCATAATGGATTTGTTCTAAGATTACTGGCCAGAATGCTGGAATTACAAGAACGCTAAATGTGGCGTCATGTATTACAATGGGTTTGGACCAAAATTTTTAACACATAGTTTTTTATATTTTTATCTGTAAATATAGACCTATATATATATATATATACCTTCTTCTTAAAATAAATAATATTGTCATTAATTTTCTTTTTTTTTATATCATTAATTTATATAACCCTGTGATGTCATCTGGGCAGATATTTATTATTATATTATCTTGGACAAAATAGTCATAATATTTTTATTGATTCATGAGGATTAGAATTTCATATGACACAGTGACCTTACTTCAATATTTTTTAGCTTTGGTTTTAAACTGTAGAAAGCAGTAAAATAAGCTTAACCGCCCAGATGACGTCACAGGGCCAAATTCATTGTCAGATGAATTTTCATATACATCTGGCGAACTCTTATATAGTTAAAAAATTATATTTTAAGAGGTTATGCTAGAACTTTATTCCTTATAATTTTAATGACCATCAGCACAAATTTAAAATTTTGGTCCTAGCCTATTCATATTTGTAATAAAAAAAAAAACAAATTTTTCAGTAAATTACTATAATGTTTGTATTTGAAAATCTCGACATTGATGAGTTATCATTTTTCTGTGTATTTGTGTTTCTTGTTCAAATATATCAAATAAGTATGACTTTAGTATATAATAAATATATAAACTTTCTGATATTTGTTATATATTAATCCTATTGTAATAAGTCTTAATGAATTTTTGGCGAATTAATGCTACTAAATGTATCTAATGAGTTTTTTTTTTCTATTTATTAATTCGTTTTCAATATTCATGTATGTAAAAAACATAAATTAGACAGATTTTTATTATATTTGTTTACTTTGTTATACTTAGTTAAATACTAAAACTTAAGTATGAGCAGAAATTACTTTGACAAACGAATAATTTCATGTATGTACCTAACTTAGACATCATATTAGGTCTTAACCTATGAAGTTGCCGTTTTGTATGAAATAAGTTAAAGTATTTTTTTTTCAAACATCTTTATTTCTGTTATTCAAAGTAATCACCCGTGCAATCGATGCATCTTTGCCAACGCAGTGGCAGTTTATTGATGCCTTTCTTGTAAAAATCAACTGGACGGAAGGCAACAAACTCTTCAAAGACATTTTGTACTGCCTCTCGGGAATTGAACTTTTTTCCCGTTAAAAAGTTGACAAATTTTGAAAAAAGTAATAGGCGGTAGGTGCAAGGTCTGGTGAGTATGGCGGATGAGGGAGAACTTCCAACCCCAACTCTAGCAGCTTGGAAACTGTTTGTTGTGCAGTATGGGGTCGCGCGTTGTCGTGAAGGAGCAGCGGGGACGACCGATTGACCAAAACCGATCTCAGACGTGCGAGCTTCTCCATCACTGTCTTCAGTTCTTCACAGTACACATCTGCAGTAATGGTCACGCCATTTTGTAAAAAACTATGATGAATCACACCGGCACTAGACCACCAAACAGTGATCATCACCTTTTTAGGGGTTATTTTTCGGTTGACACATTGCTTTGGTGCTGAACCAGGATCTAACCAACTTGCTGAACGCTTTTGATTGTAGAACAGAATCCATTTTTCTTCACAGATAACAATCTGGTTCAAAATTCCTTCATTTCTGTGCCTGTCGAGCAACGCGAGGCAGGTCTCGACGCGTACGTAGCGCTGGCAATCGTTAAGTTCGTGGGGTACCCATCTATCAAGCTTTTTTTACTTTGCCAATTTGTCACAAATGGTCCAATATTGTTTTGATGATAATATCAAAAGCTGCTGCTAGTTCAGCCGTAGTTTGAGTATCATCAGCTTCCACAATTGCCTTAAATTCATCATTGTTGTCCAAAGTGTCCGGACGACCACGAGGTTCATTATTCAAGTTATAATTTCCAGAACGGAAGCGGGCAAACCAATAACGCGTTGTGCGTTCGTTTGTTAAGTTTTATCCATAAACGTTGTTGATGTTACGTGTCGTTTGTGCCGCATTAGTACCACGACGGAACTCATATTCCATAATTACACGTATTTTTAAAGTGTTCATTATGACGAAAAATGTTCAAATGTACTGAAAACACAACGCTAATCAATAAACAAAAGACTGACTTGTAAAAAGAATGGCATGTTTTAAAACAAAATTATTTTGAATTTCGAATTCACAGCCAATAATTTTTTTTTTTTTTGATGTTTGAAATGGCCAGTACTGAAGAACGGCAACTTCATAGGTTAAGGCGTGATAATAATCAAAATGGAGCGTATACTCCGAAATGATGAAAAACGTGAGCAAAATGACTGACTCATAGATTAGATAGACTATACGTCATTAGGCTCAACTTTGTAGGTACTAAGTAGGCCACGAACGTAGGAATACTCGGACTAACTAAGTCAGCTGGCTACGTACGCGCGGTCATCTACTCCCCTGAAAAGAAAGTAGGTGCGGGTATAGCGTCCCCCCTGTTTTCGGACATCTTCTCGTCGAGGACACGGCCTCGACGGTCGATAGGTGGGTGATGCCGCCTAGTCCCGTCGAGCAGGCAGCGCGTCGCCCTGCAATGCGCTGGGTGACGTCAGTAGTTTGCGTGGTTACGGGCGTCCGTTAGACAACTGCTCGCGATACGGAGCTATGTTGTGGGGGTAGGTAAGGGAGCTGCTGTCGGTGCGGTCGAACATGTGACCCGCCAATCGGTGCACGAACTCTTCCACCGACGGGATTCGCAGTTCGCGTACGATCATATCATTTCTGACGTACCGCCAGGCTCCCACGATCACACGCAGAGCGACGCACGTTTTGTTGCTGCTGTAATCTTCGACGCGACGTTGTTGCCGAGCACGGCATACCATGCCGGTGCTGTGTAGGTCAGCCACGAGCGAATGTGCGTCCTATAGACACCGAGTTTAGCGTGCAGGGACAGGCGCGAAGTCATCATGGGGCGTAAGAGAGCGCGCGCTACGCGGCGTGTTTGGCGGATGGCGTGCTCCACCTATGCCGTGATAGCCCAGAGCGCAACGAACCTGTCTCAAATTTATAAGGCCCCATAGGGCCATGGTTCGAATCCGGGCGTGTACCAATGAGTTTTTCTGACTTAAGTACACAACATCACTGACACCGTGCTTCGGAGGGCACGTTAAGCAGTCGGTCCCGGACGCTGTCAATAGATGGCGGTCGTAACAGTTCCTAACCCGCAGTGGAGCAGCGTGGTGGACTTAAGCTCCAAGACCCCTCCTCACCCTAGGGGAGGCCTAAGCCCCTGCAGTGGGGTAAAAATGTGCTGATGGTGATGATGATGTGCTCCACCTGCCCGCCCATGCACAGCGTGCGATCACTCGCACCCAAAATAGCGCACGCTATGCGCCCACACAATGTCCTGTCCGCTCAGCGACCTGGCCGCCATTGCAGTGCTTTAATTGGTTGTGTAGAGACAGGAAGTGTAGAGTTTTAATGAAATCTATGACTGTTGCATTTTTTTTAAACAAAGTTATAGTTTGGTGTATTTGATTGGTATATATTTTCGGGAAAATGAAATATATAAAATAAATAATGGAAAATGAAAAATATATGAAATACATAAAAAATTGTAGCCCGTTAAGATGCCCCTATATAGATTATGGTTTTGAATATGATAAAGTGTAAACAAAATATACGTGGATTTCACTAGATGTGCAATAGACACTAAATTGTCAAACGCTTGATTATTAATTAAGAAAAATGCAGTGCACTGTTTTCGACATATAATATATTAATTATGATTCTGTATTCGACAAGAAACTATTATCTTCTTATTTATTCACGTTTTCTGATTAAGATTGCGTCAGCTGCTGGGTCACACATTGTGCCATCGCCTAAGTCGGGACGAGAGCGTTCGAATTATAACACTATCAAATGGCATAGTCAAGTTAACTTCGTAAAATATCACAATACTGGGCGTCCATACAATCTGGTGGTTTATATTTTCAATCGCCTAGCGTAAGTGTAAACGCGACCGTCGTTTCTTTATAACGTATACATGTCAAAGTCTAGACCCCAAAGTACGCAATAGCTTGTGTTTTGGGTACCAAGCGAAGACACCACATACATATAACAACCAAGACCCGGTACCGGTATCGATATTCATCATATAAAAACTGACCCGACCTGGGATTCGAACCCGGTCCTCTAGCTTCGTAGGCTGGGTCGCTACCCACTAGGCTAAGCGGTCGTCAGACTTTCTAAAAATATTCGAGAAATTGGTATTCCTTTTTCTACTTGCAATCCTTCTTACCCTTCTTTCCTATTCTAAGTCCATCCTAAATATACTTTCTTTGTTCATATGTTAAAATAAAACAATATTGTAAATAGTTTTGTATAAAGTCTAGTCTATGACTGACCGGTTGGCCGAGTGGTTAGAGACCCTAATTGCGGAGCCGAGGGTCGCGGGTTCGATCCCCGCCCGGGACAAATATTTGTGTGCATGAACATGTCTATTTGTTCCATGTCTGGGTGTAAAGGTATCTATATATGTATACATTATAAAAAAAAAAATTAAGCTTATATATCAGTTGTCTAGTACTCCATAATACAAGCATAATACTTGCTTACTTTGGGATGACACTGTGTGGGATGTCCTAGATATTATTATTATAAAGTATCATTAGTATCCTTTACTTTTTTATTTATATTTATAAGTAATTTTTTTTCTGTCCAAGCTATACTAGTTAACTCTTTCGTTACTTTATTTTTGTTACGCTGAGTGGGTATTTTATTTATGAATTGAACACTACGCCGCTGGCACCAAATACCAATGGACATCTACTTTGATACAGCTGAAGTAATAAAAAAAAACTAGCAATATTGCTTTATGCAGAAGACGCCATAAATCAACCCATTAATGCACCATTGTAAGGGCTTAGGCGTTCCATCGTAATGAAAGGGCTTAGAGCTTAATCAAGCGTGCTGCTCCAATGCGGGTTGGTGAATTTTAACGACTGCTATCTATCGATGGCAACTGGGATCGACGGGTTAACGTGCTCTCCGAGGCATAGTGATAGTTGTGAACATAAGTTAGAAAAAACTTGGGATTCGAAGCACGGCCTTCTAAATAAGAAGCGGCCTCTCTACCTCGGCTATCACGACTAGAGAAGAAGTGTTACGGACTAAATTGTATAGGTGCCTAGTACTGTGTACCTTCCTTAAAATAATATGATTATGCAATCGAGTGTTATAAATGCGCACGATTGCTTCGACTACAGGCGAGGGCATACAAAGCTGGTCACTTCCCCGTGATCACGATTATTGTATTGATTTTTTTTTGTGCTAGTACAAATGTATTGGAAATAATTTTTGTTTTGTATGTGTATTAATTTGTAAGACTTTTTCATTATAATAATAAACATGACATTATAATTATGTGAATATGAATTATATCGTTTTATTTCATACCCATGCACCTAGGTCATGCAGGTTTTTATATAATTTATACAACTTTGACTAAAAAAAGAAACTGTCCAGAGAACCTTAGTAACGTCATCTGCATCATGTTTCATGTGGCACATAACTTCATTACTCCGCCCAATTTTTAATAAGCGGCTAAAGCCTCTTCTTTTTTATTTTAGTAGCAATGCCATGAACTTTTTTTGTTTAACAGCTGATAACAGCAAAGCCTTTTTCGGCTCAAAGTATTTGGAGCACACTGAACAAATTATATTTCTGTCGAGCGTAATTGGACAAATTTTGTATATGGGCTCTTGGTCTAACTTATCGTTTATTGGTCTATGTATTCATACAAGTACTGTATACTTAAGATATATACTTTTGTTAGGTACAAAATTACTGTTTAATATAACATTTGTACTCTTTTACTTATTTCTTGCTAGGTTTGAGAATTTCCAAAGCGTCAGGATGGTGGTACATTTTATATTGACGAATACTACTAAACGGTTTGACTTGGGTATGTGGAGTTTATATATGTTTTAGTACTAAATATCTCATATCTCTGAATATAATTTAAAATAGTACGAGCGCCTAATCGAGCCAAAGTTTGATAATGTACCGTCCGTCCCGACGTCATAAAGGCTGCAAAGTGTATATATTGGCGAATACTACTTAACGGTTTGACTTGGATGTGTGGATTTTATATATGTTTAGGTACAAATTAGGTACTAAATATCTGATAACTCAAAATGTAATTTTAAATAGAAGTACCTAATTTAGAAAATGTACCGCCATCCTGACGTCAGAATTGCGGTACACTTTAAATATCAAATATTTTTGAAAGTAGGCAGGTACAAGTTTTTTGATGAAAGGTACTAAATAGTACAAATTATGTACTAAAATTTACAGGATAATCACAATCCTAAACGGTAACCTTGTACCACTTTGTACCGCCATCCTGACGCACACAACATCTTCGCGATAAATAGGCGACACATAAAAATCGTCATATTTCAATTAATTTGCACAAAACATTATTAAATTATACACATAAACCTGGGCCGGGCCTGGGAAATGGGCTGGTCATATTTGCCGTAGAACGGATAACCGATGGGGTAGACGAGTTCTCGAATGGAGGCCACGTACCGGAAAGCGAAGCGTTGGACGCCCCCCGGCCAGGTGGACAGATGACCTGAAGCACCATACCGGGGGTAGTTGGATGCGAAAGGCGGAAGACCGTGTGTGGTGGCGAGCCTTGGGAGAGGCCTATATCCTGCAGTGGAGAGACACGGCCTGATGATGATGATGATGATGACACATAAACCTTCCTCTGCAATCACTCCATCCATTGGTGTCAACATTATGCCGATCCGTTGGGTAGTTTTTGAGTTTATCGCGTTCAGACAGACAGACGCGACGGGGGACTTTATTTTATAACATGTAGTGTTAAAGTTGTTCATATAAATTGAGAACGAATCTCCATAATGCAAGTTATGTCACACCGAAGATATTCTAAAAAAATATTATTATTTATTGTAGTTTATCCCCACTCACTGTCGACACATCGTCGTCTCTACCTCTCTACCAGATCTTTAATGTCTTTGTCTAGCAGCTATGCTATACCCATAAATGTATTGTGATCATATTGTGATTAAGCCTTGTAACGTGCGAAAAACTATGTTTTAATTATTAGGATTCCGTACCCAAGGGTACGAACGGAAACCCTATTACTAAACATCCGATGTCCGTCCGTCTGTCGTCTGAACCGTAATATTGAAAAACACTTAAAATATTCACAAAATGTGTATTACTATTAATAATCATAACATAAAGCTAAAAATTTAGGGGGTCTCAATACAAGCGACGTGTTTTTACCGACGTTGTTGGTGATGGTGGTTGTGAGATCATTGCTATAGGTAGTACACTTGAAATTTTCATGTACTTTGGCCGCTAATGCCGCTATAACAACAAATAAGAATAAAATAAAGTTAAAAATTAAAGTGGGTCCCCATACAAGAAACGCGGTTTTTTTTTTACGTAGTGCGGTGGTAGGTACGGAATTCTTCGTCTGCGAGTCCAACTTACACTTGGCCGGTTTTTAAGCTATTGCATAGCTTCTATCGCGGGCCTTGAACGCGAGGAGCGAATCCAGAAATTCCGTAACGAAAAAAACCGCACGCTTTCCACTCCGACGGGCACGCCGCACGGAGAAAAATTTTGATAGCGCGATGTACGTTTTTTAAAACAGCGCCATCTATTATAATCTGTTACACCTATTATTAATGTAGAAAGTCACGAAAAAATAGGGAAAGAAAATGAGTGAGTAATTTATATACATACATTTTATTATTATCACAAATGCAGTATTAATTTTGAATTGAAAATATAATACTGCTATAAAGATAACCTAAATTTTTGATATTAAAATGAGCGATATAAGAAGTAGCCCTCTTTTATACACACAAACACACACACGCGTATAGTTTAAATTCTCAATTTAGATTCTCAATATGTATATATATATAAATAAATAAATTCATTCTTCATTATGTATATAACAGAAAACATCAAACCAAGCACGTGTACTATTCAGTACCTACCTTTGTTTTTGGTGTATAGATAATGCACATGAATGCCGCGCAGAGAAAGTATATATGATATTATATCTATATAAATGTACATCGCGCGAAATTCGATAATCACTTCTTAATATCGTTATTTTTTTTAAATGAATAATTTTGTTTTGGTGTGTCATTACACTATTTATACCTAATTATTTATAGGTACCTATTATTTATACCTAGATATTTTCGTTTTATAGAGAAGAAAAGCGTAAAGAGCTAAAAAGAAAAAAAAACTAATGCACATCAAAGGGCATATTATCAGCGTCAGAAAGATTTGAAGAAAAATGAAGAAAAAATAATAACAAAAAAAAAAACTGCATAAATAAAATAAATAAATAATTATAATTGCATAAGTTGATACAAAATGCTATGCAACAGCTTTACCGCGGCAGTCCTCGAGTGCCACATTTAGTTTTTTAATGGTAGAAGTTGCTTGCGAATAGAATGAGCAGCAAACTTTTGTGTCAAGCGGCCCTTCCTTTGGATTGGGTGTCCAGGACCATTGACTGCGTAAAATACATGTTAATCGAACACGCTTACAGCTCACTAGCTGTCGTTTCTTCAGAATACTTTTTTGATCATCATCAGATCACATCGTTGGGTGCAGACCTATTAATCATATTTCTAGAAAGTTCCACGATGTCCTAGAAAGTCGCTAACCTTTAGCAGTCCCGGTACAAACTGTGTAATCCACGCGGGTGAAGCCGCGGGCAAAAAGCTAGTATTTATGAAATCGGAGAATATTATTTTTATGAAAGCGAGCCGCATTCTTGTTTAGAAGGTCGTGGTTCGAATCCTAGAAACCAGCATGTACCAATGAGTTTTTTCTAACTTAAGTACATAGGTAATTATCACTGACTTCGTGTCTCGGAGAGCACGTTAAGCCATCGGTACCGGTTTCCGTCACCAGATGGCAGTCGTTAAAATATACCAACCCATACTAGAGCAGCATGTGGATTAAGCTCCAAGCACCGTCGTCCCGAGGGGAGGCCTAAGCCCCTGCTGAGGTGTACAGTTACAAACTTTATGGCGGATCCGAAAGTAGGCACAAGTCGCGTCGCAATAACCAGTTTTAGGTGTAACGGGACGCAGTGGAGCGAGGAGTGTATGGACTCTACCTGCGCAAGCTTGCCTAAAAATTTAAGCGTTGTATTCAGATCCGCCATAAAGTTTGACGCAATCTGTATAGTGGGCTGACAGAATACGAAAGTGTAATATGAATCTATTTTCTACCAGATGAACATATACTGATAGAACTTTTGCATGATGGCCAGAAGGGCGTTTTATTAGGGCCCCTTTAGTAAATGTACTGGTAAGTACAGTGAAAATCGGTTATAAGGCTGCCAGATATAACGACATATGTCGATTTTAACGACCAAATATGACGATCCCGTCTAAACTCCATATACGTACCTACTTGTTAAAAATATTCGCTTATAACGACATCGCTTGTAACCACATATCGGATATGACGACCAGGGCAATTATGACTCAAAAATTCCTCGCTCTTTGTATGAAAATCTCTCACTAACATTGTACGTATATGTTATTATCACATCTTTGTTTAGTATACGCTTGGCAACACGTTACGAAGAGGATGTACAGTATGTGGTGTAGTTTTTAGATGGATGCAGATTTTTTTTTCATGATAGCCCAAAGCGCAACGAACCTGTCTCAAATTTAGAAGGCCCCATAGGAGCATGGTTCGAATCCGGGCGTGTACCAATGAGTTTTTCTGACTTAAGTACCTACATAACTATCACTGACTCCGTGCTTCGGATGGCACGTTAAGCAGTCGGTCCCGGACGCTGTCAATAGATGGCGGTCGTCACAGTCCCCAACCCGCAGTGGAGCAGCGTGGTGGATTTAAGTTCCAAGCCTCCCCCCTCCTCACCCTGGGAGAGGCCTAAGCCCCTGCAGTGGGGTAAAAATGGGCTGATGATGATGATGTAGGTATTTAGGTGGATGCAGATTTTTTTAATAGTAGGTATATTGTGAATACATAATTATGTTCTTCTGGTGTCTGCATTTGTTTCTACTTTATTTCATTACCTACATATATCTTTATTACAAGTTTATTATTGTTTATAACGAGTATCGGTTATAACAACGATTTTTAACGGTCCCTTGGAATGTCATTTTAACCGATTTACACTGTATTTGTTGTTGCGGAGACCTGGAATTGAAGAAGTGCGGTCTCCGCATGGAGCGACTAAACGCACTTTACGTCTGGAGTCGATATTTAAATCACTTGTCTTCGAACGGAAGACGTAGCGTTTGACGAGGCTGCGAGCTGGTCTCTAGGCCGGCTTAGCTACTCCATGGTGGCGTTGTGCCCTCCTCGTATAACTTCAGGTCGTGATGCTAAAACTTGGGGCGGCTTCGTCATGGCGCTCTTGAACATTCTTCTTTCAGAAGCGAGTTGAATCGACCGGTTTCGTGTTCCTAGCTCTAATACATTGATTGGTCTTCACCGTTCGACCACAGTGAAATTACAGACTTCAAGGGAACCTTGGTTACCCTCGCAAACTCGGAGAAGTTGCAGTACCCCTGATATACAGTGACTTTGGTTCTATGGCAATCTGCCTCATCGGATATTACGGTGAACTTTTTGTTTTAAAATATAGGTATCTATATTAAATTTTATGAAAAAAAAATTATTTGTAAAGTCTGTTTTGGGATTGTTTGGGGGTATGAACCTGCGGTTGCCTTCACGACATGCGCGTCTCATCCCCTCTGCCGCTCCTTCAGACGCGAAGATCCAGATTTTCAGTTGAACAACTCCAACAGCGTGGTTGAAAAACGCTACTTACTTTATAGTCTCTATAACGTCATTTATAAAGTTAGAATTTAAAAAATTAATATTGTCATATTAATGGCTAATAGTGAATTTAAAGGTAGATATAGTTTGCCTCAAACTTAATTGCGGATCAGAATACAACGCTATAAGCGTGTTTGCGTAGGTAAAGTCATACGCCCCTCGCTCCACTGCGTCCCGCTACACCTAAAACTGGTTACTGCGACGCGACTTGTGCCTATGTTCACATCCAACATAAAGTTTGATTGGAACTGTAGCGAAATTAAATAGCTGTCTTGTAACTTGAATTAGCGCTAAAATCCACAAAACTACAAAAGAATAGGTGCAGCTTCTCGACTGCCCGAGTGGTTAGAGACCCTAACTGCAAAATCAAAGGTAGTGGGTTCGGTTCCCACCCGGGACAAATATTTGTGTGCATGAACAATTGAACTCTTTGTTCCGTATCTGAGTGTAAAATCCCACATAGAGTAAATTAATTTGATAGCAGCATTTGGTTTTAATAGTCATAAATGTCAGTTCACAGTAGCGCGTGACGTTACGCAATTTTGGGGGATAGAAACTGGCGCATGGGGATTTCTCGGGGGTGCAGAGTGGCGCGCGGGGACCTTGCGCAATGAAACTCTGACTAAAACTCGCCATTTTACACCAGCTAGCTATAGTATGAGCGGTTAGACAGTAAAACAGAAGATGGGCTTCAGTCAATTCGTACTTTTATGGTAAAATATCTATTATACTTACATTTTCCTGTCAAACAAAAAATTATATTCATACGTCAAAGAAAAAAGTATATAGACAATTGTAAAATACATATATTTAAAATCATTTATTACAATAATTTACACAAAATTAATATAACTTATGTTACAGGTAAAACTGTGGGTTTTGAAAATAATAAATATGAAATATCCTACCTACAGTAGGTGTAAGTAGGTACTCTTTCGGTAATCCGCCACCACAAAATTCCTACCATTATAGTGCATAGGAACAACATAATTTTAAGCTATTAATTATGTATTTACGTGTTTGCCACGTTCAATTCTATACCATTCTAGATATAACAAAAAAATTGTTAGAATAATTTTGTAGCAAATTTTATGCTTTCCAATTTTGTAGAAGAAAGATTCTTTCTAAAACGTACAGGCACGAAGTTATAAGTAAAAAAAAACTGATTTTGGCCGCCATTTTATAAGATGGCGGTGCGTCGCCTAAAATAACTTAGGGTCGCCAAGGTTAAATTTCTACGAAATTTCGGAACTTCTTGACCTTTTAAACAATAAAGATAATAAATTAATGGGCGAGATGGTCGAGCGGCGAATTAGCGAAAGCGTAATCTGTACTTTGATATATTCTTCTAAAAGGGTACTTTCCTAGTATCATTTATTTAACGGTTTTATTTTTCGTATACCTTCAAACTGACACAAATGCCTATGCCGGAAATGGTGTATTACTGACCTTTTCTCTCGTCAGATGCGCAATGATACTCGATCGACTGTCAGTTTCATACAAAAGTTAGAATTTTTATAAATATATGCATACAAATATATTTTATATTCACAAAAAATAACTGCATGTCACAATATGTAAAGGTATCTTCGCCGATAGCGCCATCTACAAAAGTTTTGACACACCCCATTGGCGCCTTTTTTATATTTTGCGGTCATTACCCGAACATTGAAATTTCGATACATAACAACGTAATAAATAAAATTTCTTAAGACAATTTACTTCTAACTTCAGTCCGAGCCAAGATAAAAGGTTTAAAACTAGCAAAAAAAACTGATTTGAACTGTATATTTTACACTTCTAATCTCTATAACTCTGTTCCGACTGAGTTTAGATGTTACCTCTAAACTCAATAGATATTACCTATATTTACAGGTTTTGTTTATTAAGTATAATATCTGGATGATGTATCATTTCATCTAGTAAATAAATGGATTTTGAATTTTTCAATGGCCGCGAGAACAGCCAAAAAAGACGCCAACATCCATACAAAAACCGGTATCCTTTTGAAAAAAAAAAACTTTTAAGACTTATATCTGATAATTCTAATTAGGTATGGTTAGACGCGAAAGGAATGCGTCGTAAAATCGCTGCATCATTGAGTGAAGACTTGTCTAATAATCTAACGCGATTGTAGTTTCAATAGTTATCTAGTCTAGAAATTTCAAAATCAATTGTACCCGTCAGTGATATAGAACAAAATAATTTTAGGTGCAGATAAATGCTAACTCAGTATACGAAATAATCTTGTATATGAGTATGCGTGCCTTGTACAGGCCACCTCAAACTTTATGAAGCACAGATCTGAATACATCGCTACATGCGAGCTTGCGCAGATTTGTAAGAACACGCTGTCCCCTCGCTCCACAACGTCCCGCCGACACCTAAACTTGGTTATTGCGACGCGATTTGTGCCTACTTTCGGATCCGCCATAAAGTTTGAAGTGATCTGTATATTACCATCAATTAATCAAATATACAACTACAAATTTATAGTTTAATAAATAAAACAAACATTAGTATTTAAAAATTGAATGATTTACATTAAATTAAAAATTAAATCAATTAAATAGTAATATGTTACAATATTTACAAAAATATACATATATTCTTAACATAATTTTACATAAATCGATAGGTAATAGAGATGTCATTCAGTCCTACGTTCACAAAACTCTTAAACGTTGATGCATCGAAATTCGTATTTACAAAGTAGAAATTACACAGGACGCGTGCCCGGTGCTAAATAACAATCCTAAGGAATATTTACATAACGAACTGTTAAGAAGGTGCTGCGTTCGTTCGTCCATACAAACGCTCTTAAACGAATACGACATGACGTTAATACGCATTTTAATCTTGGTATGTTTTGAATTAGTCTCATTTGAGTTAGAAATAGGTTTGCATAACCAAGTTATAGTTTTGAAGACATATATATATAACTATTTCGGAATTATATAAATTACTAGCGACCGCCCGCAGCTTCGCTTGCGTAGACTACAAATTCCTGTTATAGGTACTATTAACGTTCGAGATGGTTTATACGTACTTTTTGCTGGAACCAATTTTGGTTACACCTATTCAAACTTTCAATCTTCATTCCCCTTCCACCCTTTAAAAAAACCGATACAATTTTTCATCTTCCGTTTCCCACCCTTAAAATGTGGAAATCTAAACACCCTGAAACACGTCATTATTAAAGTCCCTCCATTCCCATCCTTAAGTTAGAAATTTCTAAAAAAGCCTTTCTTAACTTAATGCTCACATTATAAAATAAACCTATATTCCAAATTTAAGATTCCTAGACTTAGTAGTTTCGGCTGTACGTTGATAGATATTTACGTTGATGATAGATAGACAGACAAACAAACACAATAAGTAGCTTATGACACTCTTGACAACCTTCTTTCACGTCTGCAAAGTTTTATTAAAATCTGTACAGCCGTATTGCAAATTAACTCGAATAGATAAAATTGAATTGAATAGACACATAGACGTACAGACAAACAGACGGACAAAAAGTAACATTTGTTAGTTTTGACGACCTTCTTTTCATACTTGTGATGTTTCATTAAAATCGGTTTAAACAGATGGACGTACAGACAGACATACAAAAAGTTCTGTCACTGTCAAGTCACTTTTCCCTACATCCTTTCCATATGTGTAAAGTTTCATCAAAATCGGTTAAGCCGTTTTAGCCGAAGCCAATTTGCTCGAATAGACAGTTCGTTTTCATATATATAGCCTATAACCATCCGCTAGTTCAGGCTATCAAAGGCAAAAATAATTTTTCAAATCCGAATGGTAGTTTCAGAGATTAGCGCATTCAAACAAACAAACAAACTCTTCAGCTTTATAATAAGTATTTCTATTATATAGATTAATAGATTATAAGATAATAAGAAAATAAGATATTACTGAAAACTGTATCAAAGTCTATGGCGTGGTGTGGAAGTAAAAAGTTAACGAACAGAGGCAGACAACGAATTTATTTTCTCCCGCTATAGTTTTCATATTTCGATAAAAACTGGTAAGATATTAATATAAATTGAATGGTGTAAAAGGCAATTATAATATGCATGAAATGCTTAAGACAACTAACGTATTTAATTTGATAAGGATTAATATCACGTTTAAAAAACATCATCGCAAATAGTACATTATGTTAGAACAAATTTGATTGTCATAAAAAAGGTTATAGTAAGTTAACCTTAAAAGATACACATATGCTGTCGCGGACTTTTGGTTAGAACTTTTAAAGGGGAACAATTCCGTAATACATGATTTTTGCTTAACATCAACCGTTTACGCAGCGCGCGCGACGGAAGCTCTCAAAAGGAATAATTTTTCCCGTTTTTGCAAACATTTTTCATTAATGCTCCACTCCTATTGGTTGTAGCGTGATGAAGTATAGCCTATATAGCCTTCCTCGATAAATGGACTATCCAACACAACGATAATTTTTCAATTTGAACCAGTGGTTCCTGAGATTTGCGCGTTCAAACAAACAAACAAACAAACAAACAAACTCTTCAGCTTTATAATATTAGTATAGATAGAAATTACGAAATATCTACGTCGTTCACAAACGTAACGCCTTCTTAAGAGGAGTATGTAGTGACAAATTTCCATACAAACGGCGCCGTTAACGGTTGCACCCCATTAAACCTTAACCGATTGGCGCAAAAAAATTATATGGCATTTAGATATACAAAAACTAGGTTTATATGTTTCCATTTTTTTTTAATTTGATAAGTAGGTACATCATCAGAAAAAAAACAATTAAATGCGCCGATTTAAAAAAAAAACTTTTTTTTATTATTCACATGTTTAATATAAAACGAATTGCATTTTTACAAAATGTGGAAAATTAAAAAAAAAATTGAGAGTAAAACCCCTTTCATTTAAGTTTTTTTTTCTTATGTATCAAAATATTTAAAAAATAAAAACGTGTATAAATAAACCTATTTCTTGTAGATCGGAATACTATTTTTTTCCCCGCCAATCGGTTAAGGTTTAATGGGGTGCAACCATTACCGCCGTTTGTATGGAAATTTGCCAGTACACACTCCTCTTAAGAGTGAACCAAATGTCTCGGAAATGTGCGATTTGGATCCGATCTGATATGTTTTTCTCTCCGCGCAGACTATTTGGCTACATTGACACGCCCCCGACACGGATTTTGACACTCTTTTTAAAAATTAAAAATCCTATTTAAAATGCCAGAACACCACTTACTGTCCGTTGTCGTCGGTTTACATTTGATATATAAATAAATATACACATACTGAACGATTGGCCAAATGGTCAGACTCTAACTGCGGAGCCAATGGTAGCAGGTTCAATCGCGCCCGGGACAAATATTTGTGTACACAAGTGTGCCTGGGTGTAAAATATGTATATATTAAAAAGAATATTTAAGTACGTATATCAGTTGTCTGGCACCCATAATAAAAGCTTTGCTTAGTTTGGGACTAGATGGCGCTGTGTGGGATGTTCCAGGTATTGCCATTCGTATTTGTTATTCTAAAAATAGATAATTGCACTGTTTCAAATTTTATTTATAAATATCATTTTAAAACGGAATATTGACAGAACGGATAGCTGAAGCGATTCAATTGATATCGCATATGTAGGATTGGATACGACATATCTGTGTCTGTTCCGTTCTATTCCATCAGCCTATTATGCGCCACTGCAGAGGCTAAGGCCTCCACCTAGGGTGAGGAGCCTTGGAGCTTAATCCACAACGCTGGTCCAGTGCGGGTTGGAGGATTTAACGACTGCCATCTGTTGACTACCATCTGCGCGGGACCGACGGCTTGACACGCTCTTCGAGGCACAGAGTGTGATAGTTGTGCACTTAAGTTAGAAAAACTCATTGGTACACGCCCGGATTCGAACCACGGCCTCACAGCCTTCTAAACTTTAAACGGGTTCGCTGCGCTTGGTCTATCAAGACATGATCTGTGTCTGTAGATTGCCACTTTTCTGAAAATGATAACCAAAAAATTTCAAACTGTCCTTTGTTGTAATTTTTTTTTTGGATTATAATATCGCATTTTAGTCGTCAATAATTTAAAATGTCTATAGCTATCATTTAATTTTGGTTCTCATTTTCAGAAAAGTGGCAATGTGCAGACACATATGTCATATCCAATACGCGATATCAATTGAATCGTTTCAGCCAATTTCAAATGATTCCCAACGTATAACCCGAGTAGGGGCAGTAACACCTATCGATCGCTCCAGTGCAGTGGTTAGAAACCCTAACCGTGGAGCCTAGGGTCGCGGGTTATATTCCCGCCCGGGACAAAAATTTGTGTGCATGAACATGTCTATTTGTTCCGTGTCTGAGTGTAAAATAATAATACCTGGGACATCCCACACAGCGAAATCTAGTACCAAAGTAATCAAATATTATGCTTGTATTATGGGCACACTAGACAAAATAGGAGCTAAAATATACTTTATTATACATATATAGCTAGATATTTTACATCCAGACACGGAACACATGCTCATGCCACAAATATTTGTCCCGGGCGGGAATTGAAACCGCGAGCTTTGGTTCTGTAGTTAGGATCTCTAACCACTCGGCCGATCGGTCAGTAAAATCGGTAAATTTATTTTACTAAAAATTCTTTAAGTACGTTTATCATTTGTCTAGTATCCATAGTACAAGCTCTGCTCAATTTGGGACTCGATGGCGCTGTGTGGATGTCCCAGGTATTCTTACGATGGTACGAAAGTGGAACTCGTTTGTTAAAAGACGAAAACATTAATGATATGATGGTCTTCGGACAATAGTCACTCTAAGCGGCCTCACATTTAATTAAACTGAACCAAAGTACTTGGAGCGCGCGGCCCCGAGTAAGTAAAACATCTTCGGTACCGACCCCGGTTTACGAATATATAGCGCGAGACACACGTGTAGGGATGACGACATAGCGTAGCTACAAACAAATATCTATTTTGTTCGTAAGTTCGCATATAAATCAAATCTATTAGACACACTTAAACTTCTGTGACATTTTATTACCTTTTTATAAATTTACTAAACCTTTTTTGTCTGCTCCCCCGGCGCTAGCGTAGTGATTGCCGGGAAGCATCCCCTGCCCCACCGCACCGCTTCCCCAATTGTGTCACCTATTTATCGCGAAGGTGTTCTACTTATAGAATCTTAACCTACTTCAGCTGAACCGTCAGCGGGTCTCTCATGATGTTGCTACTAAAGATTTACGTATATTAATTTCGTATTAATTTAGAAATATTTTAATTAATTTAATCATTTTCATTACGTACTTACGACATTATCACATTGTCTCGTAGCGACCTAAGTTAAATTACAATTTATTATTATATTAATAATTACTTATTATTAATTATACACATTCGAATACAACAGCGTTTATAGCCTAGGAGGTCACAATTGAGCTGGTAACGATATCCTAAGTGACTTACTGCCTATGCAATATGTCGGTCTGCCTGCGCGAAGTGGTCGTGTTAACTGTGCATGGCACTTGAAAAACTAGTTATCGTAAAAAAACGTTAGGTGTCTGAATTTTTTACTGAACAGTACTAGTTACACACTTTTATAATATATAAACTGAGTAAACATTCGGTTGTGTTATACAGCGATCCTCGTCAAGGATTCGACGACCATTCTGTAGGCAGACCGAGATATTTGGCATCAAAGAGTTGCTCTTTATCGTGTCCGCTCCGAGTAAGCCACTTAGGATATTGTTACCAGATCTGTCGTGACCTGCCGTAATATTATTAATAAATTCATATGACAAATGTTTGGTCTTTGAACAAACAGAAATTACGAGTATACTATAACTAGAAACAAAGAACTTTAAATTGTCATTTTTGGTTTTTTTGGGACTTCGGTGATGTGAAGCGGAACGGGACGAACCAACAGACGTTCGCGTTTTCCGATTGGTCAACGGACACGTTCGCGTTCACCGATTGGTCGCTTTACACGCGAGTCACCAGTTTACATTGGCAGAAAGAGTGATGCATCTTTTATCTCTAACAGAGTTGCTCAGAACTCAAGTTTCATGTCTCGGACTTTAAACTTTTTTTAAAATGGCGCATCATAACCGTTTGATTGCCACATAGGGTACATATAATATCGATAATATAAAAAAAGGCTCGACAGCAATAGACTTATTAAAATTAAAAAAAAATCAAATTTGGTTAATAAATAATTAAAGAACTTATAACTTATCAAAGTTCCTTTTTTCTGTTTCTTTCTTACAAAGCAAAGTTTTACATGCATTTTAAATGACCGTACTAAGGCGTGACGTAACAGCTTAGTGTTGCTCTTTATGTTTGATAGGTTTGAAGCACTAATAACTTAGTTATTAGTCACCTGTTTAAAAAAAAAAAATTGCATTAGTATTTATTAAGTGAACATCTTAATTTAAATAATAGTACATTATGATGCAAGTATGGTAAGGTGCATATTATAGTCGAGGTATTTATAGGCACGAGGCGAAGCCAAATGTTTATAATAAACCGATGACTATAATAGCCAGCTTACTGAGTACGAGCATCATACTACGTTTTTCAATACATTTGCGATTAAAATTAGGTAGATACTTCTAATGTAATAATGGCGGGGGCTAAGAACGCGAGCGGGATGCTTTTCGCGGTTTACGCATGTGTTACAAACAGAATGCTTGTTTGTAATTGGTGTAAAATAAAAAGGCTTAGTATTGTAAAATATAACATTACGGTACAAATTTCGATGTTATAAACACCATATTCATAGCAAATGTATTGAAAATAATATTTATCTAAAGGAAAAGTACCAATCAAGATAAATAACGTGAAATCATGTTGCGGTTGCAAATGTCTTGACTCTATGTAATAATATAAATTTAAATTAATTCAATAAGAGTGAACATATATTTGGTGTTCGGCTGAACATAGTCCAAACTTATAGACTGTGTAGAGCTTACCAAACTAAACAAAAAGTAAAAAATTAAAAACAATATAAAACGTGTTTTTCTTGGTAACCGTTCGTTCGCGTCTCTGCTCACTTGGAACTTTTGATTTATTTTTATTTTATTTAATAAATACCCAAAACAGATTATAATCAATGTAGCACCAATACAATTTAAAACATTTCACTTTGATCTAGATTTGTAATCAGATATTGAAATGTTAAACTCAGTAAGCTCTACACGCTCTGTAAGTTTGGACTACGTTCATCCGAAGACGCAGTATATTATACAGGAAGACATTTTAACAACTATCTAAAAAAATTCTAGATGTTGGGTATCACCAATAGACCTCATTTTGTAAATAATAAATATAAATTACATTCTCATAATAAATTATTCTATCTAGTGTTATTGTATAATGTTTGGTTGCCTTCTTTGCGACGACGCGCCCGAGACCTTGAGACCGGCGGACCGTGCGGCGGCCGTGAATGGTGACTAGAGTTCTTTGGTTTTTCAGGAAAATTTGTGTACTCATATCTCAATACTATTCTATTTAACAATACTAAAAGGAAACAAGACGGCCATCGATTTTTTATCAAAGATCAGCGTGTGAAACATACAGTCACCCCTTATATTATTAACCAAACAAACTGTTGACGCCTGAATATTTCCTTCCCGCAAATTTCATCCAGCGCACAAAAATGGAAGAATATTTTTTCAATATCGCAAAAAGACAAGACGCTTATCTTAACTGAATATTTTCCTATTGAACGATACTAAAAAGGAACAAGACGGCCAACGGATTTTTATCAAAGGTCATTTTATTAAAATTTGGCTGGTCATTAAAACCTCATCCTGTATATAATATGATAAAATATTTCAGTACCTATGTAAAAGTATAACAGTTGTGTAGTACCCATTATACAAGTATAATACTTGCTTACTCTTTGACTAGACGGGACTGTGGAGAACGTCCCATATATTATGCAAATGTTTATATACTTATTTTGTTTTTTAAATTTTTTAGTTTCATTTTTTGCCTTTAGGTAATCTCTGTCGCTGACAAATAGTTAAGGTACCGGAAATATAAAAGAATGCTCCTTCAGTACATACTTTTTCATTAACGAAGCACCCCATCTTTTACAATTGAACTGTAAAATATGTATACTATAAGATAAAACTGTGCTTTATACATAGAGTATATTAAATTGACAGCAGCGTTTGGTTTTAATAGTCATAAATGTCAATTCACAGTACTGAAGTGACATTACACAATTTTGCGGGGTTGAAGACTGGCGCGCGGGGATTTCACGGGGGTGCAGACCGGCGCGCAGAGACCTTGCGCACTGAAACTCGGACTAAAACTCGTCATCTTGCACCAGCTAGCTAGAGAACGAGTGGTTAGACGGTAAACGCAGAAGAGGGCTTCTAGTCAATTCGTATTTTTGTCGCTTAATACATTTGAACAATATATAAAGAGAAAAGATTCGATTTTTTGTATGTTTGTCTGCAATGGATATACTCAAAAACTACATAACTGATTATAAAAAATATATTTTTTATCTTAATTTATTACAAGGAAAATTTCCAATTTCAATCATCGACCTCCCATTGACGCTTCAAAACCAGAATCACACTGAGAGACTACTTACTATATATACCTCATAGAATTATCCAAATTAACATAGTCCCCGGAAAGTCCAACTTCAAATTCAAAAATTGTACATTCAACCACTGTCTTTCAAATAAAATGTTCTACATAAGTACTTGGTTTCGATTGCCGCACATTATTTGAGAAAAGTACCTACTATACAAGCCTTGGCCACAACCAGCTATAGATACATCAATGTGTGTTGCCGGCCCCTGCATTAATGAACTATTTTTGACTGACTGGCCGTTTGGCTGTATGGTTAGAGATCCTAATTGCGTAAGCAAGGGTTGTGGGTACTGTTCCCGCCCAGGACAAATATTTGTGTGCATAAAAATGTCTATTTGTTTCATGTCTGGGTGTAAAAAGTATACATATGTATATGTTAGGTCTTAACATATGAAGCTGCTGTTCTTCAATACTATTTCAAACAAAAAAAATTTTGATTGGCTGTGAATTCTAAATTCAAATTAATTTTGTTTTAAAAACATGACATTCTTTCTACAAAGCCAGTTTTTTATTTATTGACTAGCGTTGTTTTCATTACATTTGAAAATTTTTAGTCATAAATGGACACTTTAAAAATTCATGTAATTATGGAATATAATTATGGAATGAGTTAAGTCGTGGCACTAATGCGGCACAAAGGCCACGTAACATCAACAACGTTTATGGAGAGAACTTAACAAACAAACGCCCAACCCGTTATTGGTTTGTCCGCTTCCATTCTGGAAATTATGACTTGAATAATGAACCTTGTGGTCGTCTGGACACTTTGGTGGACACAACTATGATGAATTGAAGGCGATTGTGGAAGCTGATGATACTAAAACTACAGCTGAACTAGCGGCAGCTTTGATGTTAGCATCAAAACAATATTGGACCATTTGCAACAAATTGACAAAGTAAAAAAGTTTGATAGATGGGTACCTCACGAACTTAACGATCGCCAGCGCAACGTACGCGTCGAGATCTGCCTCGCGTTGCTACAGAGGCACAGGAATGAAGGAATTTTGAACCGGATTGTTACCTGTGATGAAAAATGGATTCTGTTCGACAATATGAAGCGCTCAGCAAGTTGGTTAGATCCTCGTTCAGCACTAAAGCAATGTGTTAAACGAAACATAACCCCTAAAAAGGTGATGGTCACTGTTTGGTGGTCTAGTGCCGGTGCGGTGTGATACATCACAGCTTTTTACAAAATGGCATGAGCATTACTGCAGATGTATACTGTGAAGAACTGAAGACAATGATGGAGAAGCTCGCACGTTTGCGACCACCTTTGTTTAATGGGTTGTCCCCGCTGCTCCTTCACGACAACGCGCGACCCCATACTGCACATCAAAGCTGCTAGAGTTGGGGTTGGAAGTTCTCCCTCATCCGCCACACTCACCAGACCTTGCACCTACTGAGTATTACTTTTTTCAAAATTTTGACAACGTTTTAACAGGAAAAAAATTCATTTCCCGAGAAACAGTACAAATTCCTTTGAAGAGTTTGTTACCTTCCGTCCATTTGATTTTTACAAGAAGGGCATCAATAAACTGCCACTGCGTTGGCAAAGATGCATTGATTGCACGGGTGATTACTTGGAATTACAGAAATAAACATGTTTGAAAAAAAAATTATTTCATGCAAAACGGAAACTTCATAGGTTAAGACCTACTATTATTAAAAAAAAAAAAAACAATATTAGTAAAACGGTATACTAGTATACCAGTTGTCTAGTACCCCATAATGCAAACATAATACTTGCTCACTTTGGGACTAGATGGCGCTGTGTGGAATATCCCAGGTATTATTATTATTTTTCAATCTAGTTACTACATACAGCTCATGCAGACGCCCAGTATATACAACTCACCTCCAAATGTATTCTAAACATTTTCTCAGATGTAAACTTCGCTTCACATATGCAAAAATTGGTGTAATTTTGTATGTTTATTGAAATGGCTGGCCTCACTAAAAGTCTTCATGCCTAATTTACACTAATACAACGGCAATAGAGCGTGTTCACGCAAATGACATTTGAAAGTGCTCGCGCAGTTGAGCACTTTTGAGCAAATCTGACATTTTAAATCACTTTCGCTTGTCCCTTTGGAGAGAGCATCCCCATATAAATGTTCTATTAAATGCCCCTGGAATTTCACTTTTCTATCAAAGTTCTTGTTGCATATTACACATGTTTTTTCCGATGCTTTATTTTGACTACAATTTGTTAATATTTCTTCTACCTCTTCATACAAATGTGGTAATATAATTTTTGGATTTAGCTTTTCGTTGAATACATCTTCGTCTGTGTTATTTCTTATCTTTGTAGTTTCATGCACCTTTTCTGTTTCTATTTTATCTTCTGTAAGGTTCCCTTCATACATGGTCTCCATTTTAAAGCTTTTGTCAGTTTTTTGATCTTCATTTATCTTTTTATCGAAACTATCGTCTTCTGTGCAATTTTCTATTTTTTCGCTCGTGGGTAACTCTTTACTTTCTACTTTATTATTATAATCTATAGTTATATTCTCATTGGATCCCTCATATTTATTCTCTATCTTCAAGCCTTCATCAATTTCTCGAGCTTTGCTTACCTTTTTATCAAATCTATTGTCTTTTAAACCATTTTCTGTCATTGTGGTTGTGCGTAATGCTTCATTTTTTATTTTATTACTATCATTCATGGTTCCGTTTTTGTTGGACCCCTCATATATAGTCTCTATATCCAAGCTTTCGTCAATTTCACGATCTTCGTTCACTTTTTTATCGAAACGATCGTGTTCTGTTTGATTTTCTATGATTATGGTTGCATGTAACTTTTCATTTTCTATAAATACAATCTGTTCGGCTTCTTTACATTCAATGTCGTTTTCTATATTCAAAGATTCGCATATTTTTAGATTTTCGTCGCATTTATCGTTTTCTATATATAGGGTTTTGTGTTCAATTTCTTTTTCGTTCTCGATAGATTTCTTATGTTTCGTCTTTTTTGTCTCAACGTTTTCCTCAATTTCTATTTCGTTCTCGATGGATTTCTTACGAATGGTCTTTTTTTTCTCGACGTTTTCCTCAATTTCTATTTCGTTCTCGATGGATTTCTTACGTATGGTCTTTTTTTTCTCAACGTTTCCCTCAGTGTCTAGATCTTGGTTTTTCATCTTTATAAAGTTGTGGAGCTCGTAATGTTCTAGAAGTTCTTCGTTGCTAACGTTGTCTTGACACTGAGTACATTTGTAATATTTCATTTTCGTACTATGCAAATTGATGCATTTATAGTAATTCGAAGTTATATGGTTTCGACAGTGTTGGTATAAATTGACACGGCCACCACCAACAATCGTCATGCAATAAGGGCACTGTTGACGTTTCAGGTAATGCTTAGTGAAATGTTTAAAATACTGAGTCAAGGTAAAGAAATTCCTATAGCATAAATTACAATAAACATCGTGTATTAATATTATGCGTGTTGTTTTCTTTCCATTACCTTTTTTCTTACTATAATATTTCTGTACGCAACGATGATTCTTGTATAACTTTCTAAAACTTTGGAAATTGCATTTTGTACATTTTGAGATAACGTTTTGTTTCTGTTTTCGTCTTCTTTTCTTTTCAATTTTATTTCTTTTAGAATATTTAGCCAATGGCCAGGAATCTGAAGACAGTTCTCCATCTGTTCCTTCGTCTATGATTAATTTATCGTCATTGTAAGTATCACCATCAGAATCCTTTAAATCATTATCATCATCTGTATCTGTAGGTTCAGTTTTAATATCAGCCATAAACAGTGCTTTATTCAAAGTGTCATATTTAGTTTTTCCACGAAAAACGTCAAGTAAACTGTCATATTGTTCTAAGCTTTTTCCTTTATTGGAAACATCACCACATTCATTTTTTGAAGTTTTCTTCACATTTCTAGACTTTTTTTTCCGTTTTGTAGCAGAAACCTTGTTACTTATTTGTTCTTGATTGTCACGTCCATTCAAATTCTGATCATCAATTTTCTTCTTAAGTCTTTTCCTTTTTGTAATATTTTTTGAGTGTGTTCTCCTAGCAGGCTTTTTATCATCGTGAATTAATTCTATAATTACGTCATTTTCATTCTTGTCTGCGGACACGCCTTCGTGTTCTCTTTCATCGTTATTTTTTGATACCACAGACCTTCGGATTATCTGTAAAATTAAATAAATAAATAATAATAAAATTGCAACAATTTATAGTCAGAACGATGCTTTTTATAACTGGATTAACTCAGTTAATGGTGCATCTAGTAAAGCTGAGGGCCTCTGGTTCGAATCCTAGGTTGGATCGATATTTATATGATGAATATTGATACTGGTACCTAGTCTTGGTTGTTATATGTATGTGGTGTCTTCGCTTGGCACCCAAAACAAACTAATGCTTAGTTTGGGGCTTAGACGTTGTTGTGGTGTATACGTAAAAAAAATCGTTTTTAATGAAATTTTTTATAAAATTGGCTTACGAAAACTTACACAAAATCTACCTTTTATACATAAATTATATATAGATATACATAAAACTTTTAACCCCTGACACAAACAGAAGGATTTGACATCATGGCTCCCAAACAGATGAACCAATTTAGATTTTGTTTTTTGTTTGATAGGTGACTTGTTTGAAAGTATACTAAGCTATAAAAAAAAATCTGTTCATCAGTTTGAAGATCATCAGCGCTCTTTTAATTGATGAGGGGATGTAAGCAACTTCCACAGATCTGATCGATTCGAAAGGTATCTTGTTAGTTCAGTGATATTGCAAAAACATGGTCACCTTGTTGTTGCAGCATCACCTGGAATCTTCAGGATACCCACTTCCTCACCACGTTACCATAGAGGTAACATGTTTGGGCTGATTGGAACGGTCTCTACGAATGGGTTATAGATAGATTGTGATCAAGATCTGAGGTGGAGCAGGAAAGGAAATGAAGATAAATTGGTGAGGAATTATAAGCTACTTTCACTTGTTCAATCAATATGAAATTTTGGTACACAATGTAGTACCGTTTTGTGGCGAATAAGTAAAATGGAATGAAAGAATTAATGAGTATATGAATTGAGTGAATGAAGAAACTAATTTGATATGGTACAATGCTGAATATAATAAGACACAGTGGGATATGGTATGGACCACAAACGTGGAAGGTGGTTAAATGGGTTTAAGTGAATGAACGATTACAATTTGGTATGATTCATTAAGATGAAATATTACCATACGTTTATAATTAAGTTTAAAAATGTTTTACTAAAAAAATTTTTGATAATAAAAAATCTCTCCACACATAAAAGTTAACTTATAGTAAGTCTGTAATAATAGAGGCTTATTATTTTCAAATGATTTTTACTATAACTTACACATGTCTATATTTTGTAAATGTATATCAAAATAAAATTAATTATTTCAGTTTTTAGAAAGGGGTTTTTATTCAGGGACTGGATAAATCAGGATTTTTTCATGGAACCATTAAATATTTAAATCCTACTCACCCTTGATATATTGCGATGCACCAAGGAATACTTAATCTGGTGTGTATCAAGGAGATGATCAGCTATCATACATACTTTCTCGTTCGTCATTAAACAAATCATACAACCATATAAATTCTGCTTTTCAGAATAATCCATTTCTATTTCACATACATGAAATTCTTTTTCGCACGCCATAATGAACGGTTTATGACAAGTTTCGCATACGGTATTCGATTGGTACATAGCCTTAAGATGTACGTGAAGCAGGAGATAAGTTTGAAAACTTTTTTTACACATTTTACAATTGATTCTATCACGTCGTTTCTCGCAAAAGTGAGCATCTCTTCTACCGAAGAATTTTTTCTGACAGTCCTTACATTCTTTGGGCGTAAGATTATTCGAATGATCAGAACGTACCCTGTGCTTAGAAACCTGGTGCGCCAGCAATTCATTTTCATCCAAACATGGACACATACAAACAGGACAGTGGACTGTAAATGCTGAGTCTGATATTTGTTTGCATTGTTTGAACTCAACACAATTCAAACTATTTTGGGAATAATAGCCGCAGCAAGATTTTAAGTGCGATTTTAATTCGAAACAAGTCGGCAATTGCGCGTTGCATTTATGGCATTCGTATGCTTGTTGGTCTTTATGGGTGTTTAGTGTTGCCATATTGTCGAAACTTAGTTCGCAGTCTATGCACTGTTCTCTCTGTGTACCTCGTTTAGTGTCTAAAAAAGCTACTAACACGCGACAAGACGTGAACGTTCTGGTGAGAAATTTGAGATGCATATTTATGTGCTGTTTCTTAAGATGACAATGAAAATCTTCCAAATGTGAAAAACTCAAGGTGCATACAGCACAGTCAAATACAAAGCTATCTTCGTTTTCTGCAATCATTCGCAAAAGTTTTTCATACATATCGGTTTCGTTTATTTTAATTTTTGGTGTTACGTTATTCAAACAATCATAATTATTTCCATGAGATTTTATATTTTTTCCTTTTGTCAAATTTTCTTCAGATCTCTTTTCTACTATTTCTACACTATTGTGTTCCGTATTATTCTTTTTAAGTGATTCTTTAGTTGTTTTTGTATTTCTGTATTTGGTAACTTTTTTTTTAAATAATCGCTCTGTTGTATCTATATTTTTGTGCTTTTTGTGATTTTCTTCTAATACCTCTACCTTTACGTCTACGTGTTCCATTTCACTTTTGTCTTCTACCTTTATTTTTACATTTTTGTGTTTCGTGCCATTTTCTTCTAATGCATCGTCTATAAATTCTATACTTCTGATAATTTCTTTTTCTGTCACATCTACAATCGCTTCTATATGTTTTCGCCCTAAAACATTTTCCTTAAACGCTTCTTCCATTATTTCTATATTTTTTGGATTATTTGTTATTTTGGACAACTCTTTAGCTTCCTCATAAAGCAACATTTCCATTTCTCGGTCGGAATCATAGTCCACTTCATCTTTAATCACTACAAGGTCAGGGGAGATACTCTGAAGGTATGAAGATACATCACTCTTTGTAGATATGCGCTGATCGTCGATGTTTATTTCATCTTCAATTGTTTTAACTGTAGACAAAGTATTTTGATATGAAGGTCCATGTACATCTTCTTCATCTTCCTCATATTTTTCTGTTTTAATAGGTAAATGTGGATTAAACTCCTTTGTTAGTTCTGTATCAGATATGACCACAGCTTCCGACTTAATCTTGGTGATCATGATGTTATCAATTTTCTCATCCTTCTGGAAATCAACACATTGTTGTTTAAAAAAATCAAATTGAGATTTTGCAAATTCTTGAGCTAAATGCTACAACTAAACTTTTTAAGTCTTACTAACACATACATATATACAAACATAAGCCCAGCACCATTGCCCAAAAGGGGTAAGAAGAAAGTAAATAGGTTCATACACACTCGTTTTCGGGTCCTTAAAATTTGAGCCTTTTTTAAGATGTGGCCAATTTTGTGGGTATAAATTTGCTATGGTGCCCTTTACTGACCCTACCGTCACACATATTTGCTCTATAGGTTTCTTTTGCCATCCTATCCTATTTTAGTTCTTCTATTAAAAATTCTAATCCATGAAATGGACTGTGGTCAGTGTTTGTGCTTGTGCTAAGGTCCATTTTACAAAAGTGCAGTATAATGAGTCAGTATAATGCATTGAGAATGTCAACACACACTGACCTCACGTTCCTGACCACAAGACAATCTCGAGTCAGTTGTTAGTGAGTGAAGGCGACAGTTTTATAAAATAAACAATTCCTCTATTTATCTAGCTTTTATCTACTATTTTCTCATCATCACAGATTTCATTTCCTATACTATCGCAGGAATACTATTCAAATGGAGTTGTACTGTCTTTAGATTAACAATTGCACTGTTTGCTGACTCACTATTCTACTCTAAAATATACTTAGTTACATGCTTCACTCAGCATAGACTTACTTGCATATTGATGTTAGAAACTGTATTACAGTTCTGTTTCAAACCATACTCTGGTGATTCCTTCTTTTCCTCGTTCGTTCCGCAAACATCAGTGTAGGTACTGCGGGTCTTTTTTGGACAGCCTTCAAAATGAGTATCGGATTTGTGCTTCCTATAACTCTTGCTTTCGTCCATTTCTGAAAATTTTCTTAAGATCCTTTCCTTCTATCTGCCATTCGAGGGTCATACGCCATCAGTTAAACACCTCTCTCTCTTCCGATGGCATCAGATGTGGTATATTTATGGTTCTGAAATCATATTGAAACTAATCGGTAAATATTGACATTGGATATCGATCGCATGAAGTGGCTTACGTCGCAGCACTTTGTTATTGATTATTGAAAATTGTCTGAGTGTTTTGTTATGTGTTTGTTTGTTATTGACAACCGCTTAGCATAGTGGGTAGCGACCCTGCTTACGAAGCTGGAGGTAGCGGGTTCGAATCCCAGGTCGGGTCAGTATTAATATGATGAATATTGATACTGGTACCGGGGCTTGGTTGTTATAAGTGTGTGGTGTCTTCGCAAAAATATTTATATATGTATATATTATAAAGAATATTTAAGTATGTATATCAGTTGTCTAGTAACCCATAACACAAGCATAATACTTGCTTACATTGGGACTAGATGGCACTGTGTGGGAAGTACCATGTATTATTATTATCCATTTTTATATGACTTTACAGCACAAATCACCATTTTCACTGGCTAAAATAGATACAACTAACTGGGAGGCCTTTAATCATTTTTTGTAACCATTACGCTAACACTTTGATAGAACTAAATATACCTACTTTATATCTATAATATACCTTTATAACTACTTTACCTCTCTTAATATTTTGATGCCTATATATTCCATACAATGTAAAAGATGGTGTATTTTTATATTAGGTATAGAAACAGTAGAAAAATCAATTGATATGTCTATTGTTTAGATTTGGTAATTAGAATAATAAGACAAGCCACCCAGAAGCTTTTGATCTATTTGAAATTTGGTCAACTTGGGTTAATGATCCATCACTGAATTGATAGGTCATAGGAGTCGGCTTTCCAATGCTGCCTGATGAAAATTGTTTCATAGCAATGATCAATTTGAAATCCCGCTAAGGTAAGTTGATAGTCCATCATTTCAAAAAAATAGATTAGGTTAGGCTTTGTTTGTGACAACGCAAGGAGCAAAGCAGAGCGGAGAGACGAGCTACCAATAAGCCTTACATTTTTTTTCATATTTCCTAAAGAAAATATTTACAGCATGATGTTCCTATACACCTCCCTTATAAGCCTGATTAAATATAGTTTCAGGTCAGCTTTCCAATGCTGCTTGATGAAAATTGTATTCTTAACAATGATCAATTTGAAATCAGGTTAAGATAGGTTGATGATCCATCATTACAAAAAAATAGGTTAGCTTAGGGTTTGCTTGTAATAATGCGAGGAGTGAAAGCGGAACGGAGCGACAAGCCACCAATAAGCCTTATATTTTTTTTGCATTTCCTTAAAAAAATATTAACTGCATGTGGTTCCTACACCCCTCCCGTCAGCAGGCTATATTGTAAAGCGCTACCCAGCAATAAAAATGTAATCAGAGCATTTTCGAAGAATATATAGCTAACATTAACTTAACATGTCAAATAATAATAATCATAATAATATATACATGACAACAACGTCTAGGCCCCAAACTAAGCATTAGCTTGTGTTTTGGGTACCAAGCGAAGACACCACATACATATAACAACCATGACCCGGTACCAGTATCGATATTCATCATATAAATACTGACCCGACCTGGGATTCGAACCCGGGACCTCCAGCTTCGCAGGCAGGGTCGCTACCCACTAGGCTAAGCGGTCGTCGAATGTCAAATGACACAAATGTTTAAGGTAAATATGTGGCCAAAGCATATTAATTGCAGTGAGGTTAGGTAATGGATGCGACTGGCGGGGTGGGAAGAAAGTGTATAGATTATGTAAAATATTTCTTACTAAATAATATAACAATATTTTCTTGACGCATCGAAACTAAAGGTTTTTTTTCATTCCGCATGATGGAGGCGTGTTTAAGCGCGTGAATAATTCAACATAGATCTATGTATTTGCATAATAAGTCTCAAATTCCGATAGGGTTTTATTTAGTTTAATAAAATGGCATGCACAATTTTTCATTATTTCTGTGAATAAAATTCATCACTGAACCATACCTCAAAACAGTAAAATCACTAATTTGTGAAAATCACAGTAAAATATTGTAGTAAAACCTAAAACACAGAAACCAACAGAAAGTTATCAGCAAAACAAACATCCCCAGATTAAAAACATCACAAACAAACTCACAAACTGCCATAAACATTGACCGAAGATAAGACCACAGAACAATTATACTCTCGGAAGCGCTCAGCAGAAGACTGAAACTCAACTGAACTCTGGACGTAATAGTACAATAGTACAGTTCCAATCAAACTTTATGGCGGATGTGAACATAGGCACAAGTCGCGTCGCAGTAACCAGTTTTAGGTTTAGCGGGACGCAGTGGAGCGAGGGGTATACGACTGCATCTGCGCAAGCACGCTTAAAGCGTTGTATTCCGATCCGCCATAAAGTTTGGGGCGAACTATACCTAACCTACCATCTATCTACATGCGTCAATGACACAGTCAATGACTCATAGAGCCACGAGCATAGCGCATTCATGTTCTCCCATTGAGAATAAGGCAAAAGAACTATGCCCATACAGCCATGTCAGAAATATTTTTAAAAGATATTTTTAAATTGTGGCTTCGTATTGAAAATATTAATATATGGTCTTTTTTATTAGACCTATAGGTACTTGTAAAATCCATCATTTAATATTTTTATACAAATACCCTGAGAACCAGGTTCAAGGTACTATGGGACGTGATCAATGTTATTTGGGACAAATAAATGATGCTATTCATACTGTATAATTCACGAAATAAAGTAATATTTTTTATTCTGAATTAAGCATATTTTTCATAGAAAAAATGAATACGGTATGTTCGTGATCACACCGAATTTCTTACTGTTTTCCACTAATATACTACCAAGATTCATTACAAATTATTTTATTTACAATCTCTGAAACACAATCTGAATCACAATGTGAGATAATTTATTTCCAAAAAATACCTTGACCTTGATTATTCTATTGTTTGGATCAGTTAACTTCAAATGAAGATTTTTAATATTTTTAAAAACGTTTTAGTTAGGTAAGTTCTAAATAAGAAGCTAGTATATATTTTTATGATTTATATTTTTGGTATAGCTGTATGAACAGTTACGTGGCATATCGAGTTCACCTTGTTATTTATTATTCTGTAGGTGCCTACCTATTTATTTAAGTATGTAACAGGCTGTGAATATTGAAAAATGTAAAAATCGCAATATTAACTTCTTGCTGCAGTGAAGATACCTACGTCAATTGGTGAGCATTTTAGAAGGCAATTTGCTTCATTGAATGATGGGTTCGTTAACTGCTAAGGTGAATAAGTTTGGATCACTGGTGGCATGGATATGGCGAGTAACTTGTGAAATCCTGGGTCTTCATTTTGATGGAGTTCAAACAATTTAAAATATAGTAAAAAAATTATTAAATAAATTATATTACTCTATAAAGTTTCGAACTGAGAATTGTAAGTATCACTTTTGTTATTTGATGATCTGATAGGTATCGTTGTGTTATGTACCTACCTAACTAATAATCAAGTAATAATTAAATAATAACAATAATTGTGTATAAATTAGGAGGTTTTTAAATAGAAATAACCGGGTGCGTGTCATAATTCGTATACATGCAAGAAATAATACCTGGGACATCCCACACAGCGCCATTTAGTCCCAAACTAAGCAAAGCTTGTATTATGGGTACCAAACAAGTGATATAGGTAGGTACATTCTTTTTTTATATAATCTATAAATATGTAGATATTTTATATCCAGACACGGAACAAATAGACATGTTCATGCACACAAATATTTCTCTCGGGCGGGAATCGAACCGGCTACTACTGGCTCCACAGTTAGGGTCTCTAACACCTCGGCCAATCAGTCAGTCAAGCTGATTAACTGATATGAGTTAAAAAGCGTTTTTTGTGAATTCCGTAAATACACGTATAATCGTCGTAAAATAATCAGCGTCAGCCGCCCCGACCACTTCGACTAAATCGTAAATATTATATCAGGGACCGACTTCCCAGATTATATAATCATGATAATAATAATAATAATAATAATACATGGCACTTCCCACACAGCATCATCTAGTCCCAAAGTAAGCAAGTATTATGCTTGTGTTATGGGTTACTAAACAACTGATATACATACTTAAATATTCTTTATAATATATACATATATAAATATTTTTGCGAATACACCACATACATATAACAACCAAGACCCGGTACCAGTTTCAATATTCATCATATTAATACTGACCCGACCTGGAATTCGAACCCGGGACCTCCAGCTTCGTAGGCAGGGTCGGGCTAAGCGGTCGTCGTTGTTATTATAGTTCTCCCCAAACTTTATGGTGGATCGGAATATAACGCTACATGCGTGCTTGCGCAGGTACAGACATATACCCTTCGCTCCGCTGCGTCCCGCTACACCTACAATTGATTAATGCGACGCGACTTGTGCCTATGTTAGGATCCGCCATAAAGTTTGATTGAAACTGCACTTGTACACACTTATAAAATCAAAGGGTTATGACATTGGTTCATAAGGCAGTAACGCGTTACATAACGACTGATTTACTGGCCAATTTAATTCAACGTAAATGGTTAACTGTTAACCACTCACTACTAATTATTTTCATTTATATGTAACTGTTGGTTCTCCTTAATATAAATAAATAAATAAACAAACAAACAAACAAACAAACAAACAAACAAACAAACAAACAAACAAATAAACAAACAAACAAACAAATCTATACTAATATTATAAAGCTGAAGAGTTTGTTTGTTTGTTTGTTTGTTTGTTTGAACGCGCAAATCTCAGGAACTACTGGTTCGAATTGAAAAATTCTTTTTGTGTTGGATAGTCTATTTATTGAAGAAGGCTATAGGCTATATGTATAAAATAATACTATCTGTATGTCTGTCTATTCGAGCAACTCTCCAAAACGGCTAAACTGATTTTAATGAAACTTCACAGATATGGAAATAAAATTGTCAAAAGTGACATACATTACTTTTTGTACGTCTGTATGTACGTCCATCTGTCTATTCGAGCTGATCTCTAAAACGGCTAAACCGATTTTAATGAAATTTCACGGGTATGAAAAGGAGGTGGTTAAAAGTGACATACGTTACTTTTTGTTCGTCTGTCTGTCTGTACGTCTATGTGTCTGTTCGAGCTAATCTCCAAAACGGCTGAACAGATTTTAATGAAACTTTGCAGACGTGAAAGAAGGTTGTCAAGAGTGACATCAGCTACTTTTTGTGGCTGTCTGTCGTTTGTCCTCACTGATCTATCAGCGTAGATAAGACCGAAACTACTAAGTCTAGGAAGCCGAAATTTGGAACAATGGTTTATTTTATAACGTGAGTATTAATTTTTTAAGGAAGGGATATTTGGAAATTTCAAATTTGAGGAGCGAGGGGAGGAGGGGCTTTGTATGAGAGTCTTTGTTCTTTAAAGTTAGAAACATAAAAAATTTTACATAAATAAATAATGACGTGTTTCATGGTGTTTAGATTTCCACATTTTAAGGGTGGGAAACCGGAGGTGAATCCCACGTCAAACTGGTGAACTGGTGCCTCGCAGGCAAACCAGACGTCTCAAGGACATTAAATAAAAAAAAAAAAAAAAAAAAAAAAGTTAGTAGTATTGTGGCAAACTCATTAGGATAGCAGTAAGCAAAACGTGGAGCAGATGCGGTAGAAATAATAAATAGATATAAAAAATTTTGTAAAGTCAAAGCTCTTCTAAAGTCATGGGCTTCGCGTCTATGGAAATGTGTAGTAAATAAGAAAAAAAAAAAAACCGGAGGTGAAAAGTATGGAAGTATCGGTTTTCTTAAAAGAGTGGGGAGAATGAAGATTGAAAGTTTGAATGGGTGTATCCAATATTAGTTTCAGCAAAAAGTTCGTATAAACTATTTCGAATGTTAATACTACCTAAAACAGGAATGTGTAATCTACGCAAGCGAAGCTGCGGGCGGTCGCTAGTAAATAAATAAATTAGCCGAGTGGTTAGAGACCACAGCTGGAATACCAAAGATAGCAGGTTCGATTTCGGCCCGAAACAAACTTTTGTGTGCGTTAAGGGGCCACATCCCGATTTTGTTGTTGATAGTACGTGAAAAATTGCAGTGCTATAGGATAACTAAAAATATATGTTACTTAAGAGGATATGTTTCTTACATCGACAACGACAAAAACGTAAATACGTTTACTTTGCTCGATAGAAAAAAATCGCAAACATACCTCTTACAATTTTTATTTGTCTATACCGACGTCTTATTTTGATACTTATAAACTCGAAACTTTTTATGAATTTTCAATAAACAATATTGCTTACATGTACGAGACACTTTTACTCTAAATATAATATTACTTGTTTAATTTGATATTTTTACTTAAATCACTTACGTGACTTTATTCTGAGAAGGCTGAAACGCGCTGTCTTTTTCGCACTGTATATATTCGCATCTCGCCATCTTATAACCTCACAACCGCCCTGGGGCCAGTTGCTAATAGACGTGTACTGCTTTGCTACACCAATCTATCACGTATCAGATTATTTAAAATATTAATAAAATAAAAACATTGGCGAATGCAATTCGCTTACAATATTTTTGTTTTCTACCAAATAATATTTTACACTCTAATATATTAAAAAAAAAAAAATTGTATGCCGGGTTCGAACCTACAGCCTTTAGTCCTAATCGTTGTTGTTCTAATTTTGTTAGGTACGTACCTACCTATTTGCAAATGTGTAATTTGATTGGAAATCTGAACTTTCAAGATAAGGCAATTACCCTATTTATAGTTGTAAGGCATATGTTTTATTAATATTTTCATCTTATGGTAATAGGTACGTGAGATTTCACATAAGATCAATAACTCATAACCTTGGTTAGGTATTACTATATCTAGCCTAATATTTAATTGAATATTTGTTCAATATACTATAAATATTATACACTCAAACGTGAAAAAAAAAAAACTCTTCGGACAGGGGTTCGAACCCATGACCGTCGGCGCTAGAAGTAAGAAAGATCAGAGCTCTATCTTCTCGACCACGCAGCTTATAGATATGCAAACGAAATATGTTACTACTTTCTAATACTTCATTTAATTTTTGCTTTCTCTACGAATTTCAAATTCCAACTCCGTATGTGAACTGTAACAAATAAAATAATCTTATTAGATCATTTTATTTATCACAGTTCAAATAATTCACATAAAGTTTTGAAAAAAAAAAATTTTTTTTTCAAAAATTTCACAAATTGAATAATTTGTTGGATTATCTATATTAATAAAATAGAAGTGTCTGTCTGTCTGTTTCCATATTAATAAAATAAAATTGAAGTGTCTGTCTGTATGTCTGTCTGTTCCGGCTAATCTCCGAAACGGCTGGACCGATTTCAACGAAACTTTGCAGACGTACAGAAGGCATTACCATGGGTGACATAGGTTACTTTTTGTCTGTCTGTCCGTCTGTCTGTCTGTTCCGGCTAATCTCCGAAACGACTAAACCGATTTCATTAAAACTTTGCAGACGTGTCTATGTGACCACGTGACCAGATTTTTAAATGCATATATTTTCGAAACCATCAATGGTAGACCTATCGTGTTGGTACTCAAACTTGATGTTTGGCGACATCTATGCAACCACGTGACCTAATTTTTAAACACTTATATTTTCGAAACGATCAATCGCAGACCTGTCGTGTTGGTACTCAAACTTGATGTTTTGGCGAGATCTATATAACTACAGGACCTAATTTTTAAAAGCTTATATTTTCGAAACTATCAATCGCAAACCTATCGTGTTGGTACTCAAACTTGATGTTTTGGCAAGATCTATGTGACCACGTGACCAAATTTTTAAAAGCTTATTTTTTCGAAACTATCAATCGCAGACCTATCGTGTTGGTACACAAACTTAATGTTTTGGCGACATCTATGCAACCACGTTACCAAATTTTTAAACACTTATATTTTCGAAACGATCAATCGCAGACCTGTCATGTTGGTACTCAAACTTGATGTTTTGGCAAGATCTATGTGAACACGTGACCAAATTTTTAAAAGCTTATATTTTCAAAACCATCAATCGCAGACCTATCGTGTTGGTACTCAAACTTGATGTTTTGACGAGATCTATGTGACCACGTGACAAAAATTTTAAAAGCTTATTTTTTCGAAACTATCAATCGCAAACCTATCGTGTTGGTACTCAAACTTGATGTTTTGGCAAGATCTATATGACCACGTGACCAAATTTTTAAAAGCTTATATTTTTAAAACTATCAATCGCAGACCTATCGTGTTGGTACTCAAACTTGATGTTTTGGCGAGATCTATGTGACCACGTGACCAAATTTTTAAAAGCTTATATTTTTAAAACTATCAATCGCAGATCTATCATGTTGGAACTCAAACTTGATGTTTTGGCGAGGTCTATGTGACCACGTGACAAAAATTTTAAAAGCTTATTTTTTCGAAACTATCAATCGCAAACCTATCATGTTGGTACTCAAATTTAATGTTTTGACAAGATCTATGTGACCGCATGATTAAATTTTTAAAACTCTTATTTTCGAAACTATCAATCGTAGACCTGTCGTGTTGGTACTCAAACTTAATATTTTGGCGAGATCTATGTGACACGTGACCAAATTTTTAAAAACTTATTTTTTCGAAACTACAAATCGCAGACCTATCGTGTTGGTACTCAAACTTGATGTTTTGATGAGGTCTAAGTTTTCACTTCTATCGGCAGTCCCTATAACTGTCAACAAGTTTTTTGTCAGTCTATCTGTCCGAGGCCGAAACGGCTGAACCGATTACAATGAAACTTTGCAGACGTACAGAGAGCATTACCGGGGGTGACAGCAGCGATTAATAGTTTCGAAAATACAAGTTTGTAAAAATTACATAGATCTCGCCAAAACATCAAATTTGAGTACCAATATGACAGGTCTGCTATTGATAGTTTCGAAAATATAAGCTTTATTAAAAATTTGGTCACGCGGTCACATAGATCTCGCCAAAACATTAAGTTTGAGTACCAACACGACTGGTCTACGATTGATAGTTTCGAAAATAAAAGTTTTTAAAAATTAGGTCATGTAGTTATATAGATCTCGCCAAAACATCAAGTTTGAGTACCAACATGACAGGTCTGCTATTGATAGTTTCAAAAATATAAGCTTTTAAAAATTTGGTCACGCGGTCACATAGATCTCGCCAAAACAGCAAGTTTGAGTACCAACACGATAGGTTTGCGATTGATAGTTTCGAAAATATAAGCTTTTAAAAATTTGGTCATGCGGTCACATAGATCTCGCCAAAACATCAAGTTTGAGTACCAACACGACAGGTCTGCGATTGATCGTTTTGAAAATATAAGTGTTTAAAAATTTGGTCACGTGGTTGCATAGATGTCGCCAAATATCAAGTTTGAGTACCAACACGATAGGTCTATCATTGATGGTTTCGAAAATATATGCATTTAAAATCTGGTCACGTGGTCACATAGACACGTCTGCAAAGTTTTATTGAAATCGGTATAGTCGTTTCGGACATTAGCCGGAACAGACAGACAGATGGACAGACAGACAGAAAAAACTTACCCTATGCTACCCCCGGTAATGCCCTCTGTATGTCTGCAAAGTTTCATTGATATCGGTGTAGCCGTTTCGGAGATTAGCCGGAACAGACAGACAGACGGACAGACAGACAGACAAAAAGTAACCAATGTCACCCGCGGTAATGCCCTCTGTATGGCTGCAAAGTTTCATTTTTTTATAATAATAACGTATACTTCACAACAACGTCTAGGCCCCAAACTAAGCATTAGCTTGTATTTTGGGTACCAAGCGAAGACACCACATACATATAACAACCAAGACCCGGTATTCGTATCAATATTCATCATATAAATACTGACCCGACCTGGGATTCGAACCCGGAACCTTTAGCTTCGTAGGCAGGGTCCCTACTCACTAGGCTATTACACTATTACATTACAATATTACACTAGGCATTGAAATCGGTTTAGCTGTTTCGGAGTTTAGCCGGAACAGACAGACAGACGGACAGACAGACACTTCAATTTTATTAATATAGAAGAAACGTAATGATAAAACCCACAAAACTTTTGCGATCTATATATAAAAAGTAAGTAAGTACCTACTTATAATTAATTCACTTAGTATTGCGGATATACAGTAGATGACGTGTTTTTGACTTTGTTTCGTAATTAATTTTAATTAATGTTGTTGTTGTTTCGTAACTAATATTATTTGAATTTCGTAAGTAATATAAATAATAATTCTTTTGCACTAGTAGATTATGTTTTACATGAATAAATTATATTTCGACTCAAAATAATTAAGCATTTGTTCTCACGGTGCGTAAGCGCGCCTCTAGCGTTAAAATTTCTAAACACATGAGGGGGACACGGGCCGTGCGGGTGAAATCAGATTTTTTGGTCGCCTACTAAGGGGCCTTAACATACACTGTGTTATATTTACACATGAATATGTAATTTAACACAATGTTTATTAAAATTTGGTTTAAAACAATGATAGTTACGTATGGTTTCTCTAATCTTTGGGTCTATATAAGTACCTAGGTATATGATCGGATTTTTAGTCGTTTCGAAATATGAGACGCTCCATATATTTACTAATAATGAGTGCTTACTAAAATTGGACTATAATATTTATGTGAATTATTTACAGAAATATAAAATGTAATATCGAAAGTTTATCGAATCTCCAGGTGGTACAGAAAGTCAATGGGTTGATGAAGAATTTAATTTGACTAACATATCTCTTGAGATACCTCCTGAATTCATGGACCAAAACAAAGCCAAATCTTCAGTGAAAATGAGTAAAACTGTTAGAGTGTCTGATGCAGACGTGGATGATTCATTTGTTATTTTTCTTTTGATTTATTTTATTGTTTATTTATACTTTGCGTCGCAAACAATGATGGTTTATGTCTATTGTATGTTGGCGTTAGGTTATGCTGCTTTCGTTGCTGGTAATTAAAAAGTGAATTCACAAGTATTTTTATTAAAACCTTCTTCTTCTTAATTATGGCGTTTTCTGCTTATATCAATTTCGCTAAGTCACATTTTTAAATTTCGTATGAACATTCATGTTAATTACACTTGAAGGATTTTATTGTAACAAATCGTAAGTTAGATAAAGTTTATAGTTTTTTTTTTGATCAATTTGAAAATATTTTTTCACGCACGTTATTACGACCCATTTACGGCCCTAACGTCGACCCACAATCACAATGATTAAACAGAAGACCCACTCACGACTGCTCACGACCCACTGCAAATAATTTTTTTGTCGAGATAGTGCTGCCTGAGGTGCTGCCTATGTCAGTTGTCTATCTTTTTCACACAAGTGAAGTTAAATTCATGTGTGAATTCCTGTGCTCATTCTAGCAGCGTGTTCGATCAGTGCTATCTATCGAGTTAATTGGAACCAACTATTTTAATATGCTAAACAAAATACTTCAAAAAATAAGTATGGAGTGGATGAGGATTCGGAATAAACCATATACTTAATTAAAAGAAATATATTGTTTATTATCATAGTATATTTTTGGCATTAATATCTATTAGTTTTAGGATTTTTGGCACAGGCAACCTTTAGTTTTAGCACATGTCTTGATTAAAAAACGGTCACACTGATGACAATCAGTGAAATTGTGTGAGTCACTGAGTGAAATCGACATTTAGATCATCATTCATTGATCATTATCAATCGTTATCAATCAATATTGTCTTAAATTAAACCACAACATAACCACAAAATTTAATTTTTTCAGTAAATAAAAATGAGTGTTTTAATTAAGTTGTACAAACCTAAAACATTAACTTTTAACCAAAATATTAATATCTATAAATGGAGATTTAGTTCTACGGCTGTCGGTACGGCGAAAGATGAGGAAGAATTTAGAGTTTTGGACATATTAAAGAAAAGACAACGCTTTCAAAAGAAAACAGTTAAGAGAGATGATGTCCAACCAGATAGGGCTGACAGAATGGCACCTGACCAGGTAAATTATTCAAATCTCATTTTAGTAGAACGAATCTGCTAATTTATCCTAACTACATGTACAACAACTAATACCTACAGACTAATCTTAACAAAGCTAAACAACGACACCCTTGCGGGTTCCGTCTCTCCTGCCTGTCACACACGCATCCATGGATTTCTTTACTTCCCAGTCTAGTCCTTACATTTTCTATGGAACAACATCCTCTCACGTTATTATTTTTCAATATATATTTAAGGTACGGATGTGCCTGAACGTACCGCGTTGGGACAACAAAATTGCGAGCAAAAAAATATACACCGTAGCACAAATTTACAGTTATACTCCCTTACATATGAGAAGTAAAAATTTTTTTGCTTGCATATTCAAGTCAGGTGTCATGAAATAACTATTTTAAAATCATTATGTAGTTTTTTGATGGTTTTCTAAATTAGATTCCGTTTATGAAATAATAGATTATAAAATAAGCTTTGTAAGTGAGTTGGATGTCCCCCCTTTAACTCTTGATACACTGCTTAAGAAATTCTGGAAAATCCCAGAATATCGATGCATAGTACGAACACGTAAGGAAAATGATCATGACTATGAAGGCTATTAAAATGTGAGAGTGACTGAGACGGTTATTTTTTAAATAAAACTTTTTTTTTCATCATTACCTTTTAAGTTAATAGACTTGATATAACCTTTTTTTAGACTTAAATTTCCTTTATTTACTAAAAAACACTTCATCCTGAACATAAATGTATGAATTGACTAGAAGCCCTCTTCTGTGTTTACTGCCTAACCACTAATACTCTAGGTAGCTGGTGCAAGATGGCGAGTTTCAGTCCGCGAGATCCCCGCGCGCCGGTCTTCACCTCTGTGATATTGCGTTTAACATTTTCGATGCTGTAAAGTGACATGGCTATTAAAACCAGATGCTGCTGCCAAATTTATTTATTCTATAATCCTGAACCTCTAAAAAGTTGTGTAGGTACTACGGCAACCACTGTCTTATCATTTTCTAATTTTTAACCTCAGAGGTGCTGTTCCAACTATGGAAAGTAATAGAAACTACTCGGGGCAATGCGAGGTGAACATGGAGGATGTTCCATCCATTCAAAGCCAACATCTTCAATGGTAGCCATAGCAACTCTAGACTTGTGCGTGGAGCATTGTCTTCGTAAAACACAACAACTTTAGCAAGTTTGCCATGCTCTTTCTCGCATATATAGTTATGCAATTTTTTAGTTTGTTCTGCATTAAAGTCTCTATAATAGTGGCTCCATGATTGAGATATTTGTTCATTACCACTTCATGGCTGTCCCAGAAAAGAGAACCCATGATCATGTGGAACTGCCCTAAATTTCTTAGAAGTTTGAGATAACAGTCTGATCCAAGTCATAAACTGCTGTTTCGTTTCAGGATTGTAATGGTGAAGCCATATTTCATCAATAGTTATGAGTCAAGACAAAAATTGGTTAGGATCTTTCTTTACCTAATCTAAAAATCGAAACATTTCTGTGGGTGTATCTACATGTCCATAAACACCCAGTGCGCTGACACTTTTCATACCCAGATAGTTGTGCATAATAAACACAAATTCCCTAACCAAATCTTCACTTCTTCAACTATAAAATGAACAGTAACATAATGGTCACAGCCGTTGCAGGGCGCCTCGAGTTGTTGTTGCTGGAAGTTCTTCCTCGCTTAAACTCAGCACATCAACGAGCTATTACTGAATATAAAGGAACCTTGACCGCTTATGTACCTCCCAAGTCTTGTTTTGCCTGCTCCATAGTAAAAAATTTTAAACAGAGATAATTACCGCCAACCTTTCAAATTTCTCTATTTTTTAAAATATGCTCTGTAGGAAACAATGATTACATTTTATAAAAAAACATATAAAAATTAAAAATTAAAAAATTAATTTATGACAAATGTCTAGACTATGCCTGCCATTATTTATTTATTTTGTAACAAGGTCTGTGGTATCTATCTCGTTCTCACTTTTTATTGAACACCCTTCATATATTGGTCAACTAGTTCACCAGTTATAGCCGACCAAGTTGATGTGTATCATCTATGAACAGACTCATAATTTTTGTTTATGCACTTAACCGATTTTGTTCTTTCATTGAAATATTTTTTTAAAAAGCCATAATAATACAATAATAAATAAACATTTATACCACAGGGAAAAGATATGATTTGAAACCATCAAAATATATATTTTAATCGTATTTCCACAGAACTGGGGCAACGTATGGCCAGGACCGAAATCATTTCATCCATCTTCCGTCCCTTTGCTGCTGAGACAAGGTTACGTTGACAAAGGAAAGGCACCACCGGGCAAAAAAGCCAATGCTGAACTCATGAAAATACCAAATTTTCTTCACTTGACGCCACCGGTCATAAAAAGTCAATGTGAAGCTCTTAAAAAGTATTGCACAGAATGGCCAAATTTGCTGAATTCTGAAGAAGCGATAGAAAAACATTATCCTGTGGAAGTAATAACTTCTGATTATTGTCACAGTAGTCCCACTATAAGGAATCCTTTGGCGAGAATTGTCACTCTACGAGTAAAGTTAGCGTCATTAAATTTGGACGCGCATGCCAGAGATAAATTACTACGTCTGGTTGATCACAGGTTTGTGTTTTGAAAGGTTCACTGACTGATGAATCATATATGATTCAAAATTAGGAAACTGAACATAAACTACCATGTCTGTCAACCACCGGTAATACAAATCCTATATTTATCGGAATAGTCAGATATACTGTCCTCATAGTTTGATATGGACGTACCTATGATAGCATAGTTTCCTATACATGTGCGATGTGAGGATAGTATTCTATTTTTGAGTCATATATGATTTATCTGACAGGGACTTTTAGTAAAAAACCCTCCTAATTCTCATTGTGGTGCAGGATGAATTATATGATGAAGGGGATTTTGTATATAAAATGTATAAGAGAATACAAAGGAGAATCCCTTTTACATGTCAACATACAAGTTGTCTATTTACAACATGGAATTTTGTTTTAGTTACTTCACTAAATATATTCACGGTGTACTTCACGTGCAGCTAGTACTTCTGGTGCATTTCCTATATCTCGTGCCTCTAGTAAATCTCGTGCCTCCAATACACTTCAAGCGTTAGTACATTAAATGCATCTAGGACATTACCTGCAACTAATAAATCGCCTGCATCTAGCACATATGTTTTGTGCATCTCGCACATGCTGTACACGTCGTGAATTTAGTACATCATGTACATCTAGTACATTTCATGCATTTAGTACATTACATGTATACATGGGAAAAGATTTTGCAATATTTGATATTTCTAGTACTATAACCTCATTTGACGACCGCTTAGCCTAGTGGGCAGCAACCCTGCCTGCGAAGCTGGAGGTCCCGGGTTCGAATCCCAGGTCGGGTCAGTATTTATATGATGAATATTAATACTGGCACCGGGTCTTGGTTGTTATATGTATGTGGTGTCTTCGCTTGGTACCCAAAATACAAGCTAATGCTTAGTTTGGGACCTAGACGTTGTTGTGATTGTATGTGTTATTATTATTATTATATTATTATTTGATTCCATGGAGCGTAATGATATTGTTACGGGCTATAGATCACGATATTTATGATGCATAAAAACACTGATTTAAGTTGCACTTATACTTATATAGGGGGTTAGTTTAGACGGGGTTGACTTCCTAGGAAAATTGACATCTGTCTGACTCTATTATTTGTAGAAAGAAGGGAACGTTTTCGTGTTCTCAGCCGCGCCTCGCCGACCAGTAGATGTTGTAGTAAAACAAAAACGGAATTACTAATGAAATAAATTTAATAAACTTTATACAAAAACTATTTACAATATTAAAGAACACAAGTCTAGACAAGGACTTGCGTACCTGAGTGCGGTGGTGTTTCTACTGGTTACAATTCATATTGTTGCTAGGTATTTTATATGTTTTGTATTTTGTGTTTGGCCAATCAGAAAACGTTTGGTGTCATCCGAGAGTCCAAAGTATTTGGGCCGTGCGATGTCACGTGTACTGACCTAGCAGAAATATTGTTTTTCAATAAAAATAAATGACGGTGAAAAATGATCGAAAAATGTTGCGACATTGGGGTCACTGATTTGGACTTTAGTATGAGCGGTCAATGCCCTTATACTTATACAACAAAATCACAAAATGTTATCACACTCGCAGATATGTTCGCACTTGACTCTTCCAAAGAAACTCACTCGCTGGCGCCACGACGGTCTCCGTATATATGCACGGAAATCCCCACTCTGCAGCATCTGAATAAACGTTGCAACAACATAATTTCATAAAAGCGTTGCGGCGGGAAGTATGATGGACCTGCGCAATAAGCCATGCGTATCGCTTTCCGAGCCGCACATATAGTATAAGTGCTGTAGATTGCCCTACTTGCTTTGTCTCATAGCAGGTGTGTATTCGCTCGATGTTGTGAAGCCGCGTGGTCATTCGAGTACTTTCTATAAAAAGTTGACGTGCTTCTACGCGTAAACGTCACAATATTTAGGGACAGTCCATAAACTCTACATAGTTTGTGGACGCTTGTGGTCAACAGCAGAGAAGGGTCAGGTAAAAAGTTATGCTGGGCTACGTAAGGACATGAAAGGGGTCAGACTCCGGTCAGATGTATTCATCATTTATTTAATTTATGACTTATACTTTTTTTTGGTGTAGGTTCCAAATAGAGATTTAAAAAATAGTTTTGATAACTAGAACGACATAACATGCCTTTCGGAATTAATAAGAAAAAAACTACTTTTCATCCGATGGGTCAGAAGAACTTAAGGCAAAAGCCACATCAGGTACATAAAAGGAGTGAGGTATTCAAAAAGGACTAAAATGGAACCATGTAGTTTATGGATGTTCCTTTATAAAAAAATTCAAAATGTGTGAATGCGAATGTATATGTATATGGCCTCACTGCCCTGTGGCTGCCCTTACACTGTTCAACATTACAATCCAATATATTTCCTACCAATTTTTACACTTTCTTCTTTCATTTCAGATACGACGAATCCACGGACCTTCTAACAATAACTGCAGACAGATGTCCTGTAAGAAAACAAAATTTGGACTACTGTAATTATTTGTTGACCGCTTGCTACCATGAATCATGGACGTATGAAGATTGGGAAAAGGAGAAATGCGAACAGGATATGGAATATTATAACTGGGACAAGAATCCTTCCAAGAAGAGTCTAATACTATGGTAGCTCAAGCTTCTTGTCAGAATACTTGATTTGAACTTTTGTTTTGTTGCTTTGATCAGTGTGGTCATGTCAGCCTATTTGAACAACACTTTACATATGTATTCGTCAATAACAGCCATTTTGCCGGAGCCTGCTCCTGCCATCTACTCATTGAGTGCCTTTCTATTTAGTGCTAGTTGGATAATTCATATGAATTTTATAAAATTCTGATCAAATGGCTTTTTTAGTATGCTGAATACATCTGCTATAAATGTCAATGGCTGTGAGTTAACAATTTTAATAAAATTATTTCTTTTTGATGCAATATATTGGCATTCAATGAGCAGATGGAGAGGGTCGTCGGCTTTTCGGCACAATTTACACTTAGGTGAGCCCCGTTTTTTTATTTTACACGAAAACTGGAAAACCGTCGGCCTGATTCGTTAACCTGCTAAACTCATTTTGACAAAGTTTACAGGATGGAGAAAAAACTGATAAATACCTCTATTGATTTAGCTATCAAAATTCTAAAAATCATGTTGGTTCGTACAACCTTCCTTAATATCTTAAAAGCATAACAAGCAGCTTATCTTAGACATGTTGAAGGAAATTCAGAAAAACAATTATTTAGCAGCGTTTCATGATGAAGTTTCAATTTGGTTGAAAATTTAGCAGTTTTTAGACTTAATTTGATTCTTTTTCTTCTTCTCAGTCGTACACTCCTGGCGGAGTGGTCGTGGTCGTAGATTGTCTGATATATTGGTTGCGACCTTTGCGAGACTTCTCCATCTTTCTCTATTCGTGGCATTGCATGTACACTCAGTAAGAGAAATGTCACTTCTTCAATTTACTATCCCACGTATTATTTATTTTCTTCCGATATGCTCTTTAGTGTACATTTTCGTTACGCCACGCAAAACCGATTTAAACATTTCCAATAATTTTTTTTTTTGTTTAATTTTCTTCCTGTGTGTACATATTAATTATCACATGTAATCCCTATTAATTTGATCACTTTCTTCTTTCACAGGTATCACAGGTGTCAGAATAAAAATCTACCAGAATCGGTAGATTTTACAACATTCGACATATCTGAGATACCGAACGGTGAGCAATACAAGATGGCCGTCACAAATTTATTAAACCAAGGAGAAAATGAAAAAACCCTATCAGAGTACACTGTAGCGGTTAGAAAATTATTCGGTCTGCCGGATTTGGATGAATGTAAAAATGCAGATGTAGACACGTAAAATAAGTAATAAATGTTATAGTTGCAACATATTATATTTTACTGCGTTCCTACGACCCAAACAGAGTAAGAAATGTAAAAGTTACCAAAAGTATAGCACTCGCATTATATGTGCAGCTGTGAAGTTAGTCACAAAAATGATAATAATAATAATCATAGCAGTAACATAATTGCATAGAAGCAAAGGCGGGAAGTATGGCGGACCTGCGCTATAAGGCATGGGTATCGTACTTCAGAATATATGTATCAGAGAATCATACTTATAGAAAAGTATTTGGAGCGCGCGGCCCCGACATGTTCCCTACTAGCGCCGTTTCACTAAAATTTAGCGAGACGCGTGTAGGGATGTCGACATCGCATAGCTACGACCAAATGTTTCAAATGTTTCCACTGCGAGAGTGGTGAGCTGCATGATGTGCTAGCCATAGTGCTGACTTTGCTCTGCCGGCCTTCGTTATAGTGATCGACGGTAAGAGTCCTCTGCCCCACCGCACCGCTTCTTCCCACTTGTGTCGCCTATTTATCGCGAAGAGGTTCTACTTATAAAATCTTAATCTACTTTGCTTATAGTATAAGTGCTGTAGATTGTCCTACTTGCTTCGTCTTATAGCAGGTGATTATTTCCGTAATCAAATTCAAATATGATTTTTGGTGAAAATAGAATACGGATTTTTGCCATTTAATATCACTAAGTACTAAAATATCGAGATATGACGCCATAAGTTATCGTATTACCGTGGGTATGCGCGGGCGACTAATAATTGTGTCACTAGGCGGCCGCTGGCAGGATCCCCACTCCGCTAAATCTGCGATCGCTCCTTTACACATCACCTTAAGAAATCTTTTAGATTAAACTTATAAGGTTTGTCCACAAACGCCTTGAAATTATAACGATTAAGCATTAATGAAATTAAAAAAGATTAAGAATGTCAGGTAGGTAGTTCAAAAGGTGTAAGAAGGTAATTTTTAAGATTCCGTACCCAAGGGGTATCAACGGGAACCCTATTACTGAGCCTCCGCGGTCCCTCCGTCCGCCTGTCGCAAGCCTGTATTGTCTGAATCGCAATTGGTAGACATTTGAAATTTTCACAGTGTGCGTCTTATGGCCGTAATAATAACTAATAATAATAATAAAATAACAAGTGACATTTACGACTCAATTAAAACCAAACGCTGCTGTCAAATTAATTTACCTACACTATCATCATCAGCCCATTTTTACCCCACTGCAGGGGCTTAGGTCTCCCCCAGGGTGAGGAGGGGGGCTTGGAGCTTAAATCCACCACGCTACTCCACTGCGGGTTGGGAACTGTAACGACCGCCATCTATTGACAGCGTCCGGGACCGACTGCTTAACGTGCCCTCCGAAGCACGGTATGCGGTGACTCTATGCGTCAAACACTTCAATTTTATTTATAAAATCGAGCGATCGATCTTCGCTCGACTTTTTTTTAATTCGCATTTTTGGAAAATATATTTAGATAAGGATCACATATTGATTAAATATGAATACCTGGACGACCGAGCTTCGCTTGGCTTCTTTCGATTTTCTTCAATGTAATAACTACTTAAAGGAAAATTTGTATTTGTGTTAATTTCTTAATATATTAATTTACTCTAAGAACCTACTTTTATATAAGCGATAGGTGATAGGTACCTCATGTAACGCAAAAAACCGTATCAAAATCGGAACCTGTTTTGAGATGATACCTATCCAAATCGTTAGAGCTGTTTCTGAGATATAGTGAAATATATAAATAAACGAGAATTGCTCATATTATAATATAATAGAGTATGAGTGGTTTTTTATGGTTTGATGTTCCATCTCTGATTTCGAAATAAATTTGTACGTAACGGAAACGCACACACGCGTTTTTGTATGTCTGTTTGTTTGTTTGTTTGAGCTAATCTCTATATAATAATAACATATACATCACAACAACGTCTTGGCCCCAAACTACGCATTAGCTTGTGTTTTGGATGCCAAGCGAAGACACATACATACATATAACACTTCGTTTCCACCAAGTATAATAGGTAAATACACTGTATGATACAGTGATACAGTATGAAATGATACAGTATAATACGGTGTATTATACTTAGTGGAAACGAGGTGTACCAACCAAGACCCGGTACCAGTATCAAAATTCATCATATAAATACTGACCCGACCTGGGATTCGAACCCGGGACCTCCAGCTAATCCCAGGTCGGGTCAGTATTTATATGATGAATTTTGATACTGGTACCGGGTCTTGGTTGGTACACCTCGTTTCCACCAAGTATAATACACCGTATTATACTGTATCATTTCATACTGTATCACTGTATCATACAGTGTATTTACCTATTATACTTGGTGGAAACGAAGTGTTATATGTATGTATGTGTCTTCGCTTGGCATCCAAAACACAGCAATCGTCGGATGGGAGTTTGTTCTGCTCGCCTAACACGCCACTTTATCCAAAATAAGATTACCTATAAATATTTACCATAATTTTACCAAATAAAATAAAATATCCGTTCCATAACCGAGCTGCTACTTTAAGCCGCTGCGCCGGCTGTACACACACACAAGAGAAGGCACCCCCTTCTCTATTTCCCGCCATAGCGGTGTCGTTGGCTTCGCCTCTGCTCGGCGAGTGTGTACTTTCTTAGCTGCGCCTCTCGACCGGCGCTGGCCGACGTCCGCTTCGTTCCTGCATCCCAGCAGTTACCACTTCCCGGCGGTGGCAGCGAAAGGGTTAAGGCGGCAGCGAAGGGGTTTTGGGTTTATTTAACTGCAGATATTCAAATATGAACTTTTAATAGGAAACCATTATGCCCCACTGCAGGGGCTTAGGCCTCCCCTCTGGATGAGGTTACTTGGAGCTTAATCCACCACACAGCTCCAGTGCGAGTTGGTGAAGTCAGAAAAAACTCATTGTACCTACATACCGGTTTCTGGGATTCGAACCACGACTTTCTAAACAAGAAGGTAGCCTCCTACCACTCGGGTATCACGACTTATTCGAATTAAGTACTTTATTCAAAGTAAATCAATGTAAATTGCGGCAGAATCTGAATCCTGGTGATACCCTGGCCCTGGTGACGGCCTTGGGTACAAGTTGACTTGTTCAACATTGTATCACAACATCCGCGTTTTAATTTTTTTATCTTACTATTTATTACACATTTCTGTCAATCCTTAATCTATGTTAAATTGTTATCGTATACGTTGGTGAAGCGTTTGTATTTCTTATGCTTCTAATAATTAAGACTAATTTATTATTTTATATTTACTGCATTGAATATTTACTCACCGTATTTGTATGACTCACCGATTGGCCGAGTGGTTAGAGATCCTTAGTGCAGAAGTAAAAGGTCACGGGTTCGATTCCCGCGCGGGACAAATATTTGTATTCTATTTGTTTCGTATCTGGGTATAAAATAATTATATACCTATGTATTATAAAAATATTCAAGTATGTACATCAGTAGTATAGTAACCCATAACGCAAGCATAATATTTGTTTATTTTGAGACTAGATGGCGCTGTGTGCGGTGTTGCACGTATTTACTCATTTTTTGTTTGAACGTATATGTATACCAGATATAATTAATTTTCTTGTCGTTTGTACCATCTTAACGTTAGGATTACCAAACCGATTTTGATGAAACTTTTACAGTTGTAAGTAGATAGATGGTGTAATGGTTCAACTTAAAGATATGCTAATCAAAACCACGAGCCAGGGGTTGCGGGTTTGATCCCCGTTCAGTACAAATATTTGTGTGTATAACCATCTCTATATATCCCGTGTCTGAGTGTAAAAGTATATATATTATAAAAATATTTAAGTATGTACATCAGTTGTCTAGTACCCTATAATACAAGCATAATACTTGTTTACTTTGGGACTAGATAGCGCTGTATGGAAATGCCCCAGATAGTATTATTAGCAAAAAATTGTTAATGCGACTCGTCATTCCAATCAGAAATATCGACCATTAGAATTTTAGAAAATGTTTTCGATCGACAAAAGTCATATATACCTAACGCTTAAAAATATTTTTTTTTTTGGTGTTTAATTTTTTTGTTGTTTTAAAAAAATATATTTATTTTTGTCAGTAACTTTTGTCCTTTTGTCACCGTCATATGTGTGCGTCATATTTGCCATTGTCAAATCAATTGATATAATTAATATTTTTATAAATAAAAAATATAAATAAATCACTTGCATATTAGTATGAAATATTATCTAGGTAATGAAAGACGCGAAAAAAATATTAACACACAACCTCCAATTCTTCACAATCGGACAATCGATTCATTACGATTACTATGAAGATAAGTATCAGAATGTTATTCAGGTGAAATACTTTATCGAGGCATTGTTGCCTCGTATTTCATACAATCATGTTGTTCCCTCATTTGAAATTGTATGAAAATGTGTTTATAGAAACCAATTTACTGTCCAGAGATTACGATTGTGTTATCCAGATTCTATATCCGGATGATCAAAATGTAGAACTGCCAAGACATATAGGCAGTTTCGTTAGAAGTCTTGACAAAATCGACAAGAGCGTTAATACCGTACCAACGTTATGGAGTTGCAGTTACGTGTCAGGTGGGAGACTAATTATATCGCCTATAAAAGAAATCAATCCGTACCATGACTCCAGAGTAATATACGAAGCCGCTAAGAAAGGGATTCAACGTGCCTTGGAGGCAGGAGTGAGGAAACCTCTCCTAATCATACAAAATAATTTAAATTTCTCTAATAGTCAACTGGTGGCTATACTTGGCGTTTTAGAAGTATTATACGTACCTCTGCAAGCAAGAGAGAATGACCCTAACAAACCCGAAAAAGTCTTAAGATTGGGACTGCATGCAGAAGAAAGAGTGACTCATGCGTTCGAAAGAATAGTAAGAAATGCGATCGCTTTGGAATCATCTAGAATACTAGCTAGAGACATAGCAGGCGGAGATCCCGAGAGAATGTCGCCATTGAAAATAGAAGAATATATAAAACTGGCGTTTGATAAACACAGTAATATAAGCATAAAAGTAACAGACAAAGAAAAAGAATTGAATAAAGAATATCCCTTGTTTTCTGCTGTATCGAGAGCAGCGAATACCATAGACAGGCATAAGGCAAGAGTCATAGAACTTGAATATAAACCTTCGGATCCATCTAGAATAAGAGAAACTTTGATCGTAATTGGCAAAGGAGTTACATACGACACAGGAGGTGTTGATGTGAAGATTTCGGGCAAAATGCAAGGCATGTCAAGAGACAAAAGTGGTGCAGCGGCCGTGGCAGGATTTTTAAAAGCTTGCTCGATTCTAAAACCACCTCATTTAAAAGTCTACGGTGTCCTATGTCTATGTAGGAATTCTATTGGAGAAGATTCATACGTTGCTGACGAATTGCTGCTATCCAGAAGTCGAAAATTAGTTAGGATAGTCAACACCGATGCAGAAGGAAGACTAGCAATGGCAGATCCATTGTTTAAGTATACACAAATAGCAAATAATGAACTAGATCCTCACATATATACCATAGCGACCTTAACCGGTCATGCTAGAATGACGTTTGGTGATTTCACCGTAGCAGTTGACAACCATTGCGCTAACGCAATAAATCATTCTAAGCAACTCCAACACAGTGGTTCGAGACTTGCTGAGCCTATAGAAATTTCTTCAATAAAGGTTGAAGATTTAGACATAAATTCAGGTAAAGTCGAAGGAGACGATTTAGTGCAGTTAGACACGGATAAAAATCAAAGGGGACATCAAATGGCGGCAGGATTTTTAATTAAAGTAGCCAATTTGGACAGAGGTAACATAAAGTATACGCATCTAGACATAGCGGGTAGTGCAGGCTGTATGCCGAATCAACCTTCAGCTGTGCCTATATTAACTCTTTGTCATGTACATAAAGTTTTTGTGTAGCATAACGATATGGTTAACAAATGCAAGATGTCTAGTTTTATCGTAGAGTTACAAAATGTAAAGAGAGGTAAAGTTATATTAATTAGGTTATATGACCCGATTGGTCCGAACCGCGCTGTCATTTTTAATTTATAGTATAAATTAGATTTCTGCAGGTCATTTCGCCAATGCATTCGCGATTTTTTTCCAACATGACGCACTAAAATTGTTACTGATTGACTGACCGGTTGACCGAGTGGTTAGAGACCCCTTACTACGGAGCTGAGGGTCGCGGGTTCGATTCCCGCCCGGGAAAATTATTTGTGTGCATGAACATGTCTATTTGTGCCGTGTTTGGGTGTAAAACTATATATGTATAGCATATTATTATTAAAAAAGAATAAGTATACTTACCAGTTTGTCTAGTAGCCCATAATACAAGCATAATACTTGCTTACTTTGGTACCAGATGGCGCTGTGTGAGATATCCCAGGTATTATCATTATTATTAATTTGTAAATCGCACCAGTGGTTCCCGAGTTTTAAGCCTACAGACAGACCGTGAGATTTTGGGATTTTTATATGTATGAATGGATTTACCCATTTACTGGTAAAAAATAATCTAAAATTTGTTTTTACGTGATTTTTTGGCAAAATTCACTGTTTTCACTAAATTAGATAAAACGGACCCATTTTTGACCATTTTAACCAACACTTTAGTAGAACCGAATATAGTTAAACTTTACGTCACTTTTTATCTTTTAAGCTTAACAGAAATCTCAGTTTCGTTATTTTGTACTCCAGCATAATGATAATAACGTATACATCACACCAACGTCTAGGCCCCAAATTAAGCATTAGCTTGTGTTTTGGGTACTAAGCGAAGACACCACATACATATAACAACCAAGACCCGGTACCAGTATCGATATTCATCATATAAATACTGACCAGACCTGGCATTCGAACCCGGGACTTACAGCTTCGTAGCCAGGGTCGCATTACCCAGGGCAATGCGTCATTTTCTTCCTTCGCTCATGCTTCACCACTCAAAAGTGATAACTCCGGTATTGTGTTTATTGTTTAATTCGGTATCTTCTTTTATAATATTTGTAATGTAAATTCATTGATTAAATTATTTGAGCGTGAGCTCTGTATTTTTTATTTCACATTAAATTTAAAAATCTAATCCATAATATCGTAAAATTTCATTTATGTACCTGATGTTCGGCTAAACGCAGTACAAACTCATAGAGCGTGCAGGTATAGATTACCGAACTAAACAGAAATGATTAAAAAAATTAAGCTTTGGATATGTATTTCATGTTGTTCTCTTTGAAGATATTCGGCTGAACGTAGTTCAACTTTAAACATGTTTTTCTCGCTAACCGTTAGTTTGCACCATGTCTTCACTTGAATTTTTTTGTATAGTTCAATAAGCTCTAAACGCTCTATAAGTTTGGACTACTTTCTGCCGAACACCCGGCGTATCTGCACTTTGAAATGTATAACAAGAATTCACAGAAAATTGTGCATTTTTTTGGTGCAGTACCTACCTACCCGTGGTTCCACTGATGTGTCCTACAGATGGGACCACGGGATACCACTATATACCCGTGGTCCCACTGCACTTTTCGTTTTACCGTCATACACATCGCATTGATTTTATGCAATGACAAAAGATGGCAACACCATCACGCAAAGCGGTGAAACAGGATTTAATTATCGAAGTACAGTTCCAATCAACCTTTATGGCGGATGTGAACATAGGCACAAGTCGCGTCGCAGTAACCAGTTTTAGGTGTAGCGGGACGCAGTGGAGCGAGGGGCATATGACTGAACCTGCGCAAGCACGCTTAAAGCGTTGCATTCCGATCCACCATAAAGTTTGATTGGAACTATACCAAATCAACATCTCGCGTTTTGAAGGCGTGTAAAGGCAATATATCAAACATCTTTGCTCTCGGCTTAGAGTCCCTTACGAGATGTCTGAGTATTTTGATATGTGTAGGAAATTCCATCTTTTACCACTTGAAATCCGACGTGAAATTGCAGATGTTTCGTTTATATTAAATCTGACTTCAGGTAAGATTGTCCGCGTCTGCTCAGTAAAGTGAAATTTGTAGTTCCTAGCCGCTGCCGGCGTCATCTTGCACTATCCCTGCCGCGAGCAACCACTAATTACAGGCAAAACAGCTTCATTTATAGAGCAAGTAAAAATTTCAACATTAAAATTACTGCGTTAGATTTAGACATATTTGGTACTAGTGTACGGTCAGCTAGACATTTACTAAATGATGAGTTTATCATGCAAATATGGAACCTTTAATTAATTTCTTTTTTAGTTTTAAAGTTTTTATTGCTTCATACTATAACATTTTTTTTCCTATTGTTCTGGTATTGTGCACCATGTGTCATAGTTCTTGGCTTAGTATAATAATTGCGTTTCTACCTGTGAAAACCTGTAATAAGTTACTATTATTTATATAACTACATAAGGTTGTGAACTGATGGTTTTTCCAATAAATAATAATTAAAAAAAAATAAAAATAATTTATCTTACAAAAGGTGCATAAAGTCAGAATTATAGTAACTGATGTTTAATTATTAAGCGTTAATATTTATTTACCTACCTAAATTACCTACTGAAATTAGTAGGTAATAAGGCGCTAGTAGGTATATACGAATGACCCTAACTGATTTTTAAACATTCCATGTTACTCCACATGAAAATTGAGATACAAAATATTAATGAGTGCTATCAGGGCATCGATGTATCAGGGACAGTTTTCAGGATTTTATTTCAGGTTTCATTTCTTAACTATTATTATAAGTCACGAATATATTTTTTTAATATTTTTAATAACAAATTGCCTAGTGGGTAGCGACCCTACCTACGAAGCTGGTCCCGTGTTCGAATCACAGATCGGTATTTATATGATGAATATTGATACTGGTACCGAGTCTTGGTTGTTATATGTATGTGGTGTTTTCGCTTGATACCCAAAACACAAGCTAATGCTTAGTTTGGGGCCTAGACATTATTGTTCATGTATACGTTATTATTACTATTAAATCAAAAGTGTCTCACTTTAAAGGAAAATGGCTTCGAAGGCAATGTCCGCTGTTACGCAAATATAGCAAAATTTTGAGTTTACATTTACAAGAAACGTATTCAACGCCCCACTGTAGGGGCTTAGGTCTCCCCTCGGGATGAGGAGGCTTGCAGCTTAATCCAACACGTTGCTCCTGTGCAGCTTGGTGGTTATTAACGACTGCCTGTTGACTGACTGTTGATGACAAACACATATTTTTTTTAATTAATAGCGCTATGGATTCTGAGTGAAGCGGAATGGCTTCTCAAAATTAAAAAAAATACTTTTTTCCATAGAATACAGTTGAAACCCAAGCAAAGTATAGTTTCTCCGCCAAAGAGACGGACTCGCGCGCAGGTGAAGCCGTGCTATCGCTATTGTTTTAATAGATAAATTCGTGTCTTTAAAAATATCTTTGACGTAGGTACTTTTATCAATCTTCAGATAAGATAACAATTGGCATTGGCCATGTCTTTGGGGTTATCGACGACCACTGTGAATTTATCGCGTCAATACCTGTTCCGGAATCGGTTAGGTGCGATGCAATTTCGTCCGCAGAGGGTTTCGTACCCAGGCCCGGCGAGAGCCGGGTCGGGCCGCGGGTGTAAAACATTGTGGGGCCCACCCCACCTTACTTTGAAAAAAAAAATCAATTAACCGGGCCCCCGTTTCTTAGTCCGATCCCTGGTGGTACTACTGCCCTTACACCCCCCCTATCGCCGGCCCTGTCCATACCACAGTATGTATCGCATATTTATATTACTAATATAAAGAGGAAAGATTTGATTTTTTGTTTGTTACGGGTAAACACAAAAACTGCGTAACTGATTTTAAATTTTTTTTCACCTACGTATAGAAAGCTAAAAAACCGGACAACCGAGCATCGCTCGAATTTTTTTGTAGTCGTGTTTACACAGTTAGACGTGCTCTTACTTTTAAGTGATTCTTATGGAACGCAAAAAACCGCGTAGAAATCCTCCCAGCCGTTTCAGAAAAACATTGCATCTATCTATTGCAGCGCCCCCTGGTGGCAACGACCGCAAACCTTATCTAAGAACATACTCTTAGGTGATATCCAAAGTAATGCAAAAAAAACCACGTCACGATCCTCTCAGATGTTTTAGAGAACTATATCTATTGTAGCACCCCCTGGTGGCCAACGACAGCAAACCTTATCTAAGAACATGCTCTTAAATGATATCCATATAACGCCAAAAACCACGTCAAGGTTCTCCCAGCCGTTTTAGAGAAACGTGTTTATTGCAGCGCCCCCTGGATGCCCATGATCGCAAACCTTATCTAAGAACCTGCTCTTAGGTGATATCTTTATAACGTAAAGAGATCCTCCCAGCCGTTTTAGAGACACATATCTATTGCAGCGCCCTCTGGTGGTTAATAGCCATAAAACTTATTTAAAAACCAATTTTGAGATGATACCTATCTAAATACAAAATTTCATCTAAATCGTTAGAGCCGTTTCTGAGATAGCCAAAATATAATATATAAGAATTGCTCATATTATACTTAGTATAATACTAGCTTTCCGCCCGCGGGCTTCGCTCGCGTTGACTACAGTTGTACTGGGACATTTAAAGGAACGCGACGCTCCAGAACATTGTAACACTTTCAAGAACATTCTGAAACTTAATTGCCTAAGAAATCTTTATACCTAATTTCATAAAAATCCATTTAGCCATTTTAGCATGAAGAAGACCTATCCCACAAGTCGGTCCTAAATTCAGTCAGACATTTTGGATATTTACTGGCACAGACAGGCAGACTAACAGACTCTACGATTTTCTATATGTATAAAAAAAAATTGCTTTTCACTCTTGACAACGCCCTCTTTATATTTGCAAAATTTCAGAAAATCAGATCAGCAGTTTCGACGATTAGCCCTAACAAAGAGACAGACAAACACACAGACATACAAACAAGAAGAAGCGCATGCCACTCCTTACACCCGTCTTTTCATATCTGCGAAGTTTCATTAAAATTGGTTAAAATGTTTTAGAGTTTCGCTCAATCAGACAGAGAGACGGCCAGACAGACCAACAAAAAGTATTGAATGTCACTCCTGACAATTTTTTAATCACGTCTTTGAAAATTTCATTAAAATAAGTTCAGCCCTTTCGGAGAAACAAACAGACGGACAGACAGACAGATAAAAAAAAGTGTTGTATGTCATTCCCGATAATCTTTTTATCATATCTGTGAACTTTCATTGAAATCGGTTCAGCCGTTTCGGAGATTAGCTCGAATAAACGGACAGACAGACAGACAAATAAAAAAATTTGGTCAAGTGGTCACATAGATCTCGTCAAAACATGAAATTTGAGTACAGACACGATAGGTCTGCAATTGATAGTTTCGAAAATATAAGCTTTTAAAAATTTGGTCACGTGGTCACATAGATCTCGTCAAAATATCAAGTTTGAGTACAGACACGATAGGTCTGCGATTGACAGTTTAAAAATATAAGCTATTGAAAATTTGATCACGTGGTCACATAGATCTCGTCAAAACATTAAGTTTGAGTACCAACGTGATAGGTCTGCCATCGATGGTTTCGAAAATATAAGCATTTAAAAATGTGGTCCCGTGGTCACATAGATCTCGCCAAAACATCAAGTTTGAATACCATCACCATAACCTATGTCATCCTCGGTAATGCCCTCTGTACGTCTGCAAAGTTTCATTGAAATCAGGTTAGCCGTTTCGGGGATTAGCCGGAATAGATAGACAGATTGGCAAACAGACATACAAAAAACAGCTTATATCACCCCCGATAATGCCCTCTGAATATCTGCCAAGTTTCATTGAAATCGGTTCAGCCGTTTCAGAGATCAGCTCGAAAAGACACACAGATGGACAGACAGACAAACAAAAAGCAACCTATGTCACTCCCGACAATACCCTTTGCACGTCTGCCAAGTTTAATTGAAATCGGTTCAGCCGTTTCGGAGATCAACTCAAACAGACAGACAGATGACAGACAGACGGACAAAAAGTAGCCTATGTTACCCGCAGTAATGCCCTCTGCACGTTTGCAAAGTTTCATCGAAATCGGTTTAGCCGTTTCGGAGATTAGCCGGAACAGACAGACAGACAGACAGACACTTCAATTTTATTAATATAGATTATCAGCGAGTAACATGGGCTATATTTTATTTTCAAACTCGACGACCGCTTAGCCTAGTGGGTAGCGACCCTGCCTACGAAGCTGGAGGTCCCGGGTTCGAATGCCAGGACGGGTCAGTATTAATATGATGAATATTGATACTGGTACCGGGTCTTGGTTGTTATATGTGTGTGGCGTCTTTGCAAAAATATTTATATATGTATATATTATAAAGAATATTTAAGTATGTATAACAGTTGTCTAGTAACCCATAACACAAGCATAATACTTGCTTACTTTGGGACTAGATGACGCTGTGTGGGAAGTCCTATGTATTATTATTATTATTATTAAACTACCTCTCTGCCCGCGGTTCCGCTCGCGTGAACTGCACATTTACCTATACCGGAACCGCTATAATTTTTTTGCATAGGTATAGTTTATAAGCAAATTTTTATTCCAGAAAAAGGAATGCTGGTACAAAACTGTGTTAGTCCACGCGAGCGGAGCCGCGGGCGGAAAGCTAATTTATCTATACAAATATGTAGGAGCGTCGTAGGAGAAAAGGAGAAGACGATAAAGAATTCAATATACATGATAAAAAAAAAATGTTTTAAATGTAATAAGTATGTGCGTGCTAATATGATTTGTGTTAAAATCACGGCTTGAAGGCTCGTATAGACACCTACTTTCATATTTGAACACCGTTCGAAACGGTCGACGGGCGAATAGAGATGTAAAATAATAATAAAACATGAGACCTCCCATACAGCGCCATCTAGTCCCGAAGTATTTAAGTGTATGCTTGTGTTATGGGTATTAGACAACTGTTATACCTACATACTTAAATATTCTTTTATATATATATTACAACCAGGTAAGTACGGTACAAATAGACATATTCACGCACACAAATATTTGTCCCGGGCGGGAATCGAAACCGCCACCCTTGCGTCTGTAGCCACTCGGACAATCGGTGAGTCTGTGCACCACAATGTCAAGTCAAGTCTACCATTCTGGCCCTGAACGCTAGTTGCAGCACTTGCAGCAGACAGACAACTCGAAAGTGATCCAAATACAAAATGTTCAGATTTGAGCGTAGGCACCGAATTTTGAATTAGTTCAATAGAGGAGTAATCCTGGTCGTTTTCATAGAATAAGCCATGGAATAAAGAATGGAGACAGGCAGGACGCGTACGCCCGTATGAAGATTATTGTTTACTCAAAGCGTGCGCCTTCTAGTTTGCTACATTGGGAGTTCGGTGAACGCAGTAATATTATATTGTTGACGCCATGTTGACGCACCAAAATCAAATTAGTGATATTATTGCGTCGAAGGAAATTGGCACGTTCTTCTAACACTTTTTTAATGACATATGATTAAAATTGATTATATTGTTTTCATGTCAAAATGTAAGAACGTTAGTATGTTTTAATATTTTCATTAACTAAACAATGTATTTAAACGGAATAAATTGTTTATATGTTTTTAAAGATATTTACTAGACATAACAGTTCCTGATGCAAGGTGAGATTTCAGTAACCGCCTAAAATTTTTTGGATGTTAGGTATCACTAATAGACCTCATTGCGTAAATAAAAAATATGAGTAACATTTTCATAATAAATTATTTTATCTACAGTGTTATTTTATAACGTTTGGTTGCCTTCTTAACGCTATGCTATAGTAAACGTACGCGCCCGAGGCCTTGAAACGGAATGGGGCGGCGGGCATGAATGGCGACTAGAGTTATTGGTTTTTTCGGGAAAGGTTTGTGTAGTCATATCTCAATATTTGTCTATAGAACGATACTAAAAGGAAACAAAATGGCTATTGGTTTTCTACCAAATTTTCTACCAAAGATTATATTAAAACCTTATGTAATCGAGTTGTAATGTCGTGATAGCCGAGTGGTGACGAACCCGCTTCTTGTTTAGAGGGTCGTACTTCGAATCGCAAAAACCGGTAGGTATGAATTTTTTTCTGACTTAAGTACAATTATCACTGAGTTCGTGCGTCCGAGAGCACGCTAACCCGTCGGTCCCGGTTGCCGTCACCAGAAGGCAGTCTTAAAAATCCACCAACTCGCACTAGAACAGCGTGGTGGATTAAGCTCCAGCCACCGTCATCCCTAGGGCGTAAGCTGCCGCACTAATAGTATTGGGCTGATATCATTGGCTGATGTGGTATGACAAGATTTGTTCTTGAAATTCTGACGCAATATATGCGATTAGTTTGGTTTTTACCATTATGCTCCGGAAGCTCGTGATCAAAAATGGTCACGAGTTTCTAAAATCTTAATTGTTGGCAGATAATAATGTTTCCAGGTGGCTTCTAGAGCTTATTCAGATACTTGGTTAGTCAACGCTGGTTATGAGTGCGTTAGGATGCAGCACCCTTACGAATATTTGAAAATTAAATAGAATAACAATTTGTAAAACTTTATAATACTATAATTTTTAAAATTAATATCATTATTATAACTTTCAATCGACTGACCGGTTGACCGAGTGGTTGGAGACCCTAACTGCGCAACCAAGGGTCGCGGGTTCGATTCCCGCCCAGGAAAAATATTTGTGTGCATAATCACGTATATTTGATTCGTGCCTGGTGTAAATAAATATATATATAGGTATATATATTATAAGAAATATAGTAGTTGCATAATAGTTGCTTATTTTGGGACTAATTGGGGTTAAATGATTTTTTAATCTCAAAAAAACTAGTGACGATGGTGTAATATGTACCGAAAAATGTTCATTTTCCGACATTTCGTCAAAAGTGGGTTACAAAATAATATTTTTTCATTGTGAAAGAGTGAAAAATATGCAAATGTTTTCTAACACGATTGTAAATTAAGAACTATTCTTTATTTCAGAATTAGGTTCATAACGATATACCTTTTCAAACTTCCTAAAAATGTACCTAAACATACCGTTATTTTTTTATAGTAGCATGTTATGTTTTATCAACTGAAACCTAGAAATGTGATTATAAAAAGTTTGTAAGTAGTACAGACACAGGCAAAATTTTGAAGTCGGTATTTATTTATTTTTCAAATTTAATTAATTTATTTAATGTCATAGTTTAACATATTGGTATTTGATGGATTAACCAGGATGGAGGGTCTCATAATAAGAAAAAAACAATCGAAAAAGTGTGCTGTCAGACTCGGTATGATTCACATGATTGACATGAGACAGACCATTGTTAAATTACACCATGAAATGTAATTTTAGATTATTTATTTTATTTTCCAGTATAGTTCGCCCCAAACTTTATGGCGGATGGGAATACAACGCTACATGCGTGCTTGCGCAGGTACAGTCATATACCCCTCGCTCCACTGCGTCCCGCTACACCTAAAACTGGTTACTGCGACGCTATTCGTACGTATACCTACCTATTTGGTCTACTTACGGCGTAGGTATGTCTTTTTTTCACGTTTTTTTTCTGTCACAGTGCGGTATCTTTATGAAGATCCGTGATTTATATGTATTTGTCTCCATTGGTACTTACATTGTCGAATATCCGGCGCCCAACCGTAGTCATATTAAGCGGCACGAGTTAAGAATACTGGTCTTGCAACGCGCACGAATTATATATCTGATAACTTTTAATTTTCTTTGATAATTATATGATAACCAAATTGTGTAGGTTACATGCTCGCAATGTGTCTAATATAACTAATAGTGAAAAAAAAAATAAATAATAATAATCTAAGAGTGCAATAAATCGTCAACAAACTGTTAATCAGTTTGGCGATATAATTAATATGATAATTTGTATTTGCTTTCGTTAAATAATAAACTAAAAAAAAAAATATTATTTAGTTTCTGTTCGGGGTGACGGGCGGTGGAACTATTCCGGTAACGCATTAGTTTATACCACTTTTTACTGCTTTACAGACCCTAGGATAAACCACTAGGCGTGTGAAGGCCAACATTCTTAATGCAGGCTTTCTTATTACAGCGGCATGGCATCATCATCGGTGTGAGCGAGTTCTCGAAACATATTATTAATTAGTTTTGTTTAGATTTTTGTGTACGGAAAATGAAAACATCCAACCGACACACCTCGGGCAAAATACCAAGTCATAAAATGATATTTTGATATTTCATTTGCCAAACAATATATCAGTTCAAGACAGGTGACATAAAAAGAAGCGAAAATAAGCCGAAAACAACGAATGGAGCTCACGTATCAAGGTTACGTATTATGGTATATAGTTTAATTTTGGGATCTAGCGTGGGATGGTACTTTTAATGATGGATTGATGATTATAAAATAGAAAATTAAAACATTAAAACAAAAAGAAAATGAAAACAAATATAAAATCGAAATAATTTTCTTGCGAAATAATATTTAAATTTGCCTCTGTAAAATTTATGGTCGCCGGCGGGGAGATTACTGGCTTAATAATCTGGCTCAAACCAGGTTAGCGACCGTCGTGACCTAGATTATTGTGTCGGTTACCGCCTCTTCGGCAACAAAACAACTTTAGCGAGTTTGCCATGCCGTTTCTTGCGTAGGTAAACAATAAGTATTTAGTTAGCTAATTTTTTAATTTGTCCTGCATATTAAGTTACCGTAATAGTGGCTTCATGTTTGAGGAATTCGATTACTAGGTACCACCCCTTGCCCTTGGCTGTCCCAGAAAAGAGAGCCCATGATCTTACCGGGGCGGATGAAATTGCTTTTTCTTAGGAGTCGCAGATGACGGTCTCTACCATGGACTGATATTTCGTTTCAGGGTTGTAATAGTAAAGCTATGTTTTATCCATAGTTACGAATCGAGCCTAAATTCGGTAGAGTCTTGCTGTAACAAATTCAAACAACTTCGCAAAAACCTCTGTCTGGTTTGTTTGTGTACAACCGTAATCATTCTGGGCACCCAGCACTGCATCCAGCATTCGTACGCCGCATCCAGCGCGCAGACACTTTTGTCATAACCAGATGGTCGTGCATTATATTATAGATACACCGTATCGAAATCCGAAATAATACGACGATCCACCAATCTGGTTATTGCTGTCGCAGGCTACGGAACGTAAGTAGGGCGCCACTAGCGTGGATTATTATTGGTGGAACTTCTTCCTCGCTTAATCTCAGAAAACTAACGAGCAACTGTTGCATATTCCTTGCAACTTGCAAGTCTTGATTCACCTCACAGAACAAATAAATTTGACAGCAGCGTTCGGTTTTAGTTGAGTCAGAAAATGTCATTTTATTAATATCGAAACCAAATTTTGTGGGGGTGTAGGCGGGCGCCTGTTAATTTAGGCAGTCGATACTCGGTAATCATGTAATATCAACTTTTCTTTTTAGGAATAAATAGCGATAGGTAACTACAATTATATTTTATTTTACCCGCAATGTCATCCGTTTCCTTTCCTCTCTTTATATAAGTATACCACTTTCTTCTTCGTTCCTTGCTTGTCATTTCAAAACTCAAGTAAAAATATCGCCATAAACAAGCTTCCGCTGTTCGCCCGCCCGTCCGTCTGACTGTCACAGGGCTCTATCGTCTGAACCGTATTGGGTAGACACGTGTTCACGAAATGTGTACCTATTACTATAAACGCTATGACAACAAATGATAAAAATAAAATAAAGTTAAAAATTCCTATATCATACCATTAAATATTCCCAAAATCCCCATACAAGAAACGTGTTTTTTTCGACGTTTTTGGTGATTGGTGATTATGAGATCATTGCTCACACTTGAAATTTTCATGGTATGTACCTACTATTATTTATTATTTAGTATTACCTACTATTATGACTGCTATATCAGTAAATAATAAAAATAAAATATAGTTGAAAATTAAAAAGGGTCCCCATTCCCTATACAAGAAACGTGTTTTTTCGACGTGAACGCTATATAACTGCATAAACTAACTGTCTCATCTAAGCCATCATCAGATTGAATTGTATTTTTATGTTTAGGTACCTACCGCAGACAAAGCAGACACCTACTGCAGACAAAGTGCAGAGTAGGTAGGTATGAGCAACGATATTAGTTGATACCATAGTCATCCATAGTAATTGATATTCATAAGTATGGCTATAATTATATCATCATCATCAGCCCATTTTTACCCCACTGCAGGGGCTTAGGCCTCCCCCAGGGTGAGGAGGGGGGCTTGGAGCTTAACTCCACCACGCTGCTCCACTGCGGGTTGGGAACTGTAACGACCGCCATCTATTGACAGCGTCCGGGACCGACTGCTTAACCTGTCCTCCGAAGCACGGTGTCAGTGATATTGTGTACTTAAGTCAGAAAAACTCATTGGTACACGCCCGGATTCGAACCATGGCCTTATAAATTTGAGGCAGGTTCGTTGCGCTCTGGGCTATCACGACACTAGTATATAATTATATACTTACATAAATATCAATTTTTCGTTTAAGATATTTGTGTTATATAAAAACAAAATTAATCTGCGCTCTGCGGTTTTGTCAGTGGGTAGTAAACAGAAAGGTCAGAAAGAAAGTAAGTGCGTTAGCGTTCGCACTTCGATGCCCTTCGTACTGTTACAATCAAACTTTAAGGCGGATCCGAACATAGGCACAAGTAGCGTCGCAGTAACCAGTTTTAGATATAGCGGGACGCAGTTGAGCGAGGGGTATTATTTATTTATTTATTTATTTATTAATCATATAATACAATACAAATAATAATATAATACCCTGCAAAACTGTTTCAACAGTTATATTACTGTACCTGCGCAAGCACGCTTATAGCGTTGTATTCCGATCCGCCATAAAGTTTGAAGCGAACTATACCTACCTACTACAAATTCATACGAAATCTATGCGATGATTGTTACCTCGCTAGTAACTACGGTAAAGTAATGTAGTTTTTTGATAGCAACTCATGGTAACGGTGCAGCAGTTCTACGATCATCGCCTACGATCATCGATCTTGTTTTCAAACGTTTACGTCTAACACAAACAGAGTCACGACTTAGAATACCTATTTACCTACATACATACTACTTTTGCTTGTTGAAATTTTTGTTTGTTTTTACCATAGACATAGTTTTTACTAAAAAGTTATAGATATTTAAAATGAGAACTAGTGCGTCTCAGTTTCAATTACTGGTGATTTATGGAACGGTATATACTTTATTTTGTATTTTGTAGTTTCAGCCGCCCCTAGCATATTCCATGCCAAATATGTTCTTCCAGTCATTGTTGAAACACTGCTCTTAAATTTATTTACTCTATGTTGTTAAATTAAAGAATTCGGTAGGTAGGTACCTACATAAACGACAAAAACTGTGAAAAACGTGAGCATTTCACAGCTTGATCATTAGTGAGTAACTTTACCGGTATCGTCATGGTGTTTTACTGTAGCGACTGTCAGATTAGTGACTCATGGTACGGATTTGTATAGAAACTAATAAAAACGTTTGTAACTATCGAATAGTGTTCAATGCGTTAATTACGTATCGAAAACTGTGGTACTCATACTAGCGATTTTAGTTCTATTCGATACCGCCAGAGGCGCTGTACATTTTTCCATACAAATGTTTTACGTGCACGCTAGCGAATGTTATTTAGCACAATGAAAGTCATGGTAACGGTGCAGAGACTACGATCCACGAGCCAACATTGGTCTATGGCCATCATTTTGACAAGACACGAGCGGTGAAACACGTACTGATGTAGGTACTATAATTTCTTTTAAATTAAGTTTTTTTATTTTGTTGTAATAATGTTGGACTTTTGTACTTATTCATCTACACTTTGGGACGCTTCCTTTTTTTGAGTGAATACAATGCTCCAAGTCCCAAATAGGTATAACCCATAAGTAGGTATAACCACTCTTCTTTTATCAACATATTTGCTATTACAGACTCAGAACAGAAGCCATTGTGGTTGTTGCTAGACCCAGATACGGTAAACACTTTTCTGAATTCATCGCAAAAACACCCGCTGCAGTGACATGATAGTATTTAATTAATTTATTCTCGCGTCGATCAGCATTTAGTTCGGTGAGTTTTAGGTACGCGTACAATTTATACTCGCTGACTAAATCGCCCCTAGAAATCGGCCGTCGATCACCGCTGCTGTTACATAACACCAGGAGTGACAAAGAAAGAACACTAACAAAAAATTACGATTATGGCTGAGCCCTAAGTGTGACAAAGACACATAAAAGTTCTCAAGACGTAAAGGGCATAGAGATGGTGTTTCATATCCAGTGTTGCCATTTTTTAAGAATAGCCTATTTATAGGCCAATAGAAAATGTTCGAAATCTTTGTCATAAAGTTTACAATGGATATTACTTTAACACGCAAATATATTTTAAAAAAATTACTTAAAGCGAATAAGGCACATGTCACAATCCTAAGGAGTAGCTTAGAGTTTACAAATCATATTATCAAGAAATTTAGATTGATAATCTTATACATATCATAATAAACACAAAAACATTTTCTTAATGTTCATAAGTTATTCTATATTTTCGTACTAATTAATATCTATGCAACATTTAAGTTCAATAAACAAAGATTTACAGTAAGCTTATGGCTTTCGGTCCTTCTATGGCTAGAGCCTATAATAACTTTTATTGAGCTTTTTTTTTCGTTGTAAAAGGAATTGAGTTTTTGTAACTGCAAACAATATTCGAGACGTTTATGTTATGAATGGACATAGACATACCACATCATGACCATAAAAATGTGAAGAAATATACGCCGCACGTTAAGTATACGCCACATTCTAAATATACGCCACTTGATGTTTTGACGTAGCAAAATGAATTAGTGTTTAGTGTGATGCACACCTAAAATTTGTACTTGAGAAGCAAGTAAAGATTCTGAAATTACGTTTTATGTGTAATTTAACAAAATGTTTAGAACATTAACGTTAATGACGTATGTTCTGTCTAATCTCTGAGAAATAAAAGAAATAGGTTCTTACCATATAATAGTTTAATCTATAAATTACATCATTAATAATTTTTTTTGGGTGAATTTATTTTCCTACGTCTGGTAATCCAATTCTAGAACGATCGATGGATGTTGTTTAGTGATTGGTCGAAATTCTAGAGAACGTTCTCGATTTTCATTGGCTGGTGGGGAAAGGTATAAATACCAGTCGGAAACGCGGGAAATTAAAGCAGTTTTAAAGATATCGTATTGCATAGTGCGCATAGCAAAAGTAAAATTGTGATGTTTTGCAGTGTTTATGTTTATAGTGGACTTATGCAAAAGTAAGATGGTTGCGATTGGTATCGATTTGGGTTCTACATCTTCCTGTGTAGCTATATGGAGGAATGGATATGTGGAAATAATTCCCAACGATTCAGGAAACAAAACCACGGCATCGTGTGTCGCTTTCACTTCAAACCAGGTGCTAATCGGCGACGCGGCTAAGAGTCAAGCGGCTTTTAATCCTATGAACACGATTTTTGGCGCGAAAAGGTTAATTGGACGATGTTATGACGACGTGAATGTTCAGGCTCAGTTACGTCACTTTCCTTTTACAATTACCAACGACGACGGTAAGCCCAGTATAGTTGTTGAACATAACAACAAAAAACAAAATTTGGTTCCCGAAGAAATAAGCGCTATCTTATTGCGCAGAATGAAAGATATAGCCGAAAATTATTTGGGTGTTGCAGTAAAAGATGCTGTTATCACCGTACCGGCTTACTTCAGTGATTCCCAAAGACAATCCACCAGAACAGCTGGAGTGATAGCAGGTTTAAATGTTGTGAGAATATTAAATGAACCCACTGCAGCTGCGTTAGCTTATTGTTTAGGCAGTAATTCGAATAATGTTAAAAATTTCTTAGTATACGATTTAGGTGGAGGCACTTTCGACGTTTCTATTATAACCATAGAGAAAGGGACAATTTACAAAGTCAAGGCTACTGCTGGAAACACTAGATTGGGTGGTGACGATTTCGATAATAGACTAGTTAGTTATTTTGCTCAAGATTTTATAAAAAGACACGGCAAGTTATTACTAGGCGACTCTAAAGCAGTTAGAAGGTTGAAAAATGCGGCGGAATATGCGAAAAAGTGCTTGACCTCTTCGAAGGAAACTATTATACAAATAGAATCTCTTAAAGATGGCGAGGATTATTTTTGTAAAATATCCAGACAAATGTTCGAAGATTTGTGTTCCGATTTGTTCATGGACACATTAAAACCACTACAAAAAGCTTTAATCGGTGCTAAATTGACTAAATCAGATATCGATGAAGTCATTTTGGTCGGAGGATCATCAAGAATACCTAAAATACAGAATATAGTAAAAGAATTTTTTGGTGGCAAAAGTTTAACAACTTCTATAAATCCAGATGAAGCTATAGCTTATGGTGCTGCAGTGCAAGCTGCAATACTTTCTGGGAACAAACACGAGAAAATTCAGAATATTATTCTAGTCGACGTCGTGCCATTATCTTTAGGAGTGGAGACAGCCAGAGGTTTAATGTATAAAGTAATAGAAAAAAATACACCTATCCCATGTAGGAGAACCAAAGAGATTACTACTTTGGAAAATAATCAAACTGTTATGACCATAGAAATTTTCGAAGGCGAGAGAAGTTTGACTAAAGACAATAATTTATTGGGTGTTTTTGAATTGGCCGGTATACCTCCTGCTCCCAGAGGTGTACCCAAAATAGACGTGATATTCGATATTGATGCAGATGGTATATTAAGTGTGATAGCGCAAGATTGTAGTACAGGCAATAATAATGGAATAGTTATAAAAAATGACGCAAGACTGAAACCCAACCAAATAGAGAAAATGAAAGCAAACGCTATTGTTTTCAGAGAACAGGACAAGCAAAATAAAATACACTTAGAGCATAGAAATAATTTAGAAACTTATGTTTATAGCGTGAAACAAGCTATAAACGATGATAGAGATAAACTGGAAAATGAAGAAAAAGTACATATCCTGAAGGACTGTGAAGATATAATAGTATGGTTAGATACGAATGCAGAAATATTGAGCGAAGAATTAGAAAGAAAAATGAGAGAATGCACGAACAAGTGGTCCGACGTACTAAATAAACTGTGTAAACCTAAATGGAATAGAGGGTGCAAGAGGCAAAAAACTGTAGATGAACAGTTGTTACAGCTGACAGAAGATCAATCAGCTATGATTAATGATTTAATAGAAAGAGATTGCTTGGAGAAACTACTGCCTTCATAGATATAGTAAGCGGCAATCAAATGGTAAGCGGCACGAGTTGAAAATGCTGTCCTTCACACGCGTGGATTATTAAGTATTTGTTAGGCGATAGGAAAAGAGAAATAGTTAATGGATCGAAAGACTACTCCAATCACTAGCTTATCGCGAACTCACTTCTTACTACATAATAGATCCTAGAATGATAATGTAACTTTGTTGTGTTTCTTTGACATGCCATATTTTGAATTGTAATTAGTTTGTAGGCCATTATTTTATTAATTTTAAGTAAACTATTTATGACTGACTGTAAGTTTTATTTCCATCCGTCCCCCTATACCTTTTTTGAAGCACAATATAAATGGACGTACCCTCCCACCATACTGGTCCAGAACTCCAGACTAGTACACTACAACATACCAGACTGCGGAGGGTAGGTCTCCCGCGCACTAGGCAGCCTGGTTGCGGTATATAATATAGCCGGGTTGCGGCTGGCAAAATTATTGAGCAGCCCCAGGAGCAGCCAGTTGTAGCAGCTATAGCGACGTCCAATTGAGAACCATTTATCTTCTTCATTTATCTATCATTATCATAGACATAAATAAAGGACCGGTCGAACAACGCGTCTCAATGTCTCCACGTTAAGTGTCCTAATTTCTAGTTTTAGGACACTCGTCAACTCAGTCACGCTCGGACCATCGTCGCGTGCACGTCGTTGTTAATTCATAAAAATGCCAAATTAAGTTGTGTTAGGTTGCACAAACTATGATAGGAAGGTCAATAAACAAAAAAAAATTACATTTCTTATCATCAGTAAGAAAAAATTATGTACAAATAATACCCTCATAACTTGTTATTGATTAAATACTATTTTCGAGTTTTATCGTTCGTCATAGCACAGTAAACCTACTCCGAACAAATTTTTTGTTCGTCCGTTAGGCGTCCATCTCTTTCACACATGCAGTACACGTTTCATGTGTGAAAGAGATGTAGGAAACTTATCTCGACAAAAAATATGTTCGGTCGGAGGAGCACTGTACAGCCACGCACCGCGCGTCTACACTGTATACGGTTTAACCTTGTAAGGGCGTCTCGTCCATGTATGTAGTTAGGTATAAAGATTTGAACTAATAGGTACATATTATAGTGAACATTAGAAAAATCTAAAGAACTAATTTTATTTGACAGCTAATGATAACACACTATAATATTTTCTTTTGTAATAAAAAATCATAATGCACGTATTTTTCATTCTAAGATTAAGTTCTTTCTGGTTTCTTATCGTACTTATATGAAGAAAAAATCATACCTAGATAACATATTATTAATAATATTGTATCTATGATCATTATCATTTAATTTGTAAAAAACCGCAAAGTCGCGGGTCAAAGAGGAAGGGTACGCGCAATTGTGACTAGACATTTTACATTTGCTCGCGTAAGTCAGAGCTTCTTAAAATATCAAAATATAACCACACAGAGCGTCGTCGCTGACAATCAGCAGCGCGTTTCGTATGAAGTTCTCTACATTGCCGTCGTACGCGACCGACATGAACGTCACTCGGTTGGAGGCCTAAGACAGGCCTAAGATTATTTTTTCTAACATAATACAATTTTTATGTTTTACATCGAAAGTACCTATGTCTCAAAATAAAAAAAAAATCATTTCGTTCTTTTAAAAAAAGTAGGTAAATAGTTTTAAAATGAATATTTTTTCCCAAATATGACAAAACCGGATATGACGACATACTAACTGTTGACGCCTGAATATTTCCTTCCCGCAAATTTCATCCAGCGCACAAAAATCGAAGAACATTTTTTCGATATCGCTAAAAGACGACGCTTAACAGAAGGCAAGCAAGAAAGTCGGTCGACCGTATGCGCGCTCCTAACTGATATCCAGTAAGTGAACCTTTCTTTATTTTGGGTGTCAACAAAACAAAATTTTTGTTTTTAGTCAAAGTTTTCTATTCTTTTCCTTATTTCTTGTATGCACGAAATTAACTTTAGATCGATTCAAACCAGACCCACGCAGGTCAAGGCACTAACAATTCCACAGAGAGTGAGTATAGAGTTGAAATGATTCTATGCTATCGATTGATAACTGCTTGGCTAGTTTTTTTTGAAATGTTGCCTCTTTTGCTCAAAACAAACTGTGAAGAAACACTAATACCTTATATATGTACTATATTTAATTTACACTCATAGATTTTATATAATGTAACTATATGGAGTTTTCCTCAAAATGTAGCATAGGTCATATCTTATCATAGTCCATATCAACTCTATGCTCTCTATGGAATTGTTAATATGTCGTCATAACCGGTCTTGCCCCATTCACCATTTAATAATATAATAAAATAAATTATTTATATAATATAATAAATATCTGTATCCTGCAGTGGAGGAGAGACACGGGCCGATGATGATGATGATAAATATAAAATTAATAGTTAAAACTAAATTAGTTTTTTATTTTGAACCATATTTTCGATAGAAGACGTAATAACAGTACCTACGTATTAAAAAGTTTTCCTACCGAAAGTCTCACCATTTCAGAGTGGCAGGTATAGAAAATTTTTGTATAGGTAAATCATAAATTATTTATTTTTTGATATCAATAAGAATACAATCAAAGATTAATACAATTATCATAATATGTGTGAGCTCTTTGGTTTTAACGATCTAACTAAATGTCTTGACTGTTCGGATAAACTTGAATCACTTTTTGTTATGACATCATACACGTTCAAGCCCGAGTTATAGCCTCGTCTACGGAGCACACAATGACCCATGTAAATAATCAGGTTGACGGCTACAAATAAAAATAATAACATATTTAATTGATTTGATTAGGAATAGACAAAATATTCAATAAAAATATTTAAAAGCACATTTTTGCAATTTGCATGTTTCTATCTTATCATACATACAAAATCAATACAGAAAAAATACATTGGCCAAGACCATAGATTTTTATGATGCGAATGACTATATTATACATCGATTTTAGAGTCCTGTAATCAACCTCTTGCACTTTATATTAATGGCCCCAATGGCGCTATGGGAAGCAGGGGTTTATAGTCCGGGAACTCGTGACCAAAATGTCATCCGTGTTTCTAAAAATCTGAATTTTTGGCAGGTGCTATTGTTTAGGCCTCCAACAGAGCGACGCTAACGTCTGTCGCGCACGTGGGCGACGCGACGTAGTAGGGAACTTCATAGAAAACGCGTTGCTGATCGTCAGCGGAGCTCTGTATATAGATAGTATTACACCAGCGGTTTTCCTCTCATACTTGGTGCGTACGCTCCGACATCAGCTTCGCTCTGTAGGAGGCCTTAAGTAGCTCAATCACGTACACTTGTGGTCAGTCCTCAGCTGGGTATGGGTGCGTTATTAGCACAGCACACGTGGACACACAATACTTACTTAAAATTGAATTTAATTAAGAAATTATTTTTTAAGACTTAATTGTACATGTACCCTCTATTCATATTTACGCAAGCAAAGAATGTAGTAGTACCACCAGTCAGTCAAATATATTTTGGTGTTCAATACAATAATAAAATATAACTTTAAATAATTACCTAAAAGCTGGTAAAAATGTTAAGTATTGTATTTTTCGTTCCTTTGTGTAACAAACAACAGCATACAAAAAATTAGGGTTCAGGAAATTTATAATTTTTCACCAAAGACATTCCTGTCAAAATTCAAAAACATGAGAATATACTGTACCTACTGTGAGATAACTTACTAGCCATGGACAGATAAATAAAAAATTAAAATTAATCAGATTAGTTTCTAGTCACAGTGTATTCTGATGCCACATGATTGCCAAGTCTAAAAGTACTTACATGTTTAAATTAAATCGAGTAGCTGAGCTCTTCTTGGGATCTCATAATTTTTTACAGTGAAATTATTTTACAAAAAAAAATATTTTGGTAGACGATTTAGTTTCTTTTTGTGAGTAATTTTTTTTTTGTGATTATATCTCAGAATCAGCGACGTGCTCTTCTACTATACCTTGTTATATACTAAATATTTTCATGATTTGAATTAATTTTTAACAACGAAATTTTTATGATGTAATGTATTTTCTTAACTACATTTTCAATACATTTGCTATTAATACGGTCTTTATGACATCGAAACTAGTATCGTAATGTTGTATTTTACAGTAGGTACCTAGACCTTTTTACTTTACACCAATCACAAACGAGCATTCTGTTTGTAATGCGCATACGTATACCGCGAAAAGCAGTCCGCTCCCGCTTTATTACATTTGAAGTACGAAATTTTCATTAATTGACGCAAAGTGAGAATAATAGTAAAATGTCATCAACTGACGATGATTTAGGTAATTTGACGCCGCCAGAAATATTTGAAGCGGCAGAAATGGCCAGGAACAGCCTCTTGCCAATAAAATCTAGGGACAGAACCTTGAAACATACGAACATTTTATGAAGTGGAAAACAGAAAAAAAGGCAAATTCTTTTTCCGAGAATGTTATGATGGCATACTTCAACGAACTAGCTGGAATATACAAGCTTTCTTCGTTATAGTGCATGTATTCTATGATGAAAAGCACAATTAAAGCCAAGAACAATATAGGCATTAAAAAATAGTCCAAACTAAGTGCATTTATAAAAAGACGTTCAGATGGTTTTCAAAGCACGAAAACGAAAATATTAACAGCAAAAGGCATTCAAAAGTTCTTAAATGAAGCTCCAGACGTCATATGTTTGGCAACAAGGTAACTTGAACCGGTTTATCTGGATTAATACTTCTATAGTTTTCTTGTTATAATTTAATTATTCTGTTAATTATGTGTCTCAATACGTAACTTTACTTTTAGGTTGCCCTAATATTCGATTTTGTCGGTGCTTGCAGACGCCAGGAATTATTAAATGTATCTATCAATGATATTGAACATCACGTCGAAATGCTATTAGTGAAGATTCCTAACACCAAAAACAAAATTCCACGGTCTTTTGTCGTCAGTGGCGAGTTTTACAATATAGTAAGAAAATACGAAGCTTTGCGCTCGCCAAACGCAAAAATCAACCGGTTTTTTCTACATTATCAAAAAGGGAAGTGCACTGCTCAACCTGTTCGTGTTCGTAAGTTTGGAAACATGCCACGCAGAATCGCTGAGTATTTGGAACTACCCAATGTTAATTCTTATACCGGACATAGCTTCAGGTGATCCTCTGCCACATTGTTAGCTGAATCAGGAGCTGACATATTGACACTTAAACGACACAGTGGTTGGCGATCTGATGCTGTCGCAGAGTCTTATGTAAAGGACTCTATAACGAACAAAACAAAAATCGGCGCCAAAATCATGGAATCGATAAAATCAAATTCGGCTTGTACATCTGAGATCAGTATTAATTGTATGAACCACAAAGCAACGCCGGGTCCGTCGGCTTTAGTTTTTGAAAATGAGTACGTACAAAATACGGTTTCGCAAGTTTTTAAAACACCTGGTCAAAGTGTGTCATATTAATTTAATATTTGTACTTTTACAAACTGCTTTAATTTTTAACTTTAATAAATTCCTTATCTGCTAAAATTCTTTCTTGTTTTATTTTATGGTAATCGCAAATGTATTGAAAAACGTCGTATGATACTTCTCGGCTTCACCTCGTGCCTATAAACAACTCGACTATAATATGCAGCTTACCGTACTTGCATCATAACGTACTTGCTATTATAGCTTTGTCTGTATTAGTAACAGAGCTTTAAAAATTTTAAAAGTGCCTCAAATTGCTTCCATAACGTTACGGATGGTGCGATGGCGGCCGTTTGCTCAACTTGGCAGGGCCACTACAGTGACTTCTTATCTTTTAATTTAATTTAATTTTAACCCCTATATACAATTGATTGACTACAAGTACCTGAGTATATCGTGATAGCCCAAAGCGCAACGAGCCTTCTCAAATTTATAAGTTTTTCTGACTTAAGTACCTATCACAGACTCCGTGCCTCGGAGAGCACGTTAAGCAGTCGGTTACGGACGCTGTCAATAAATGGCGGTCGTACAATCTGTACAATCTCCAACCCGCAGTGGAGCAGCGTGGTGGATTTAAGCTCCAAGCCTGGGGGAATCTTACTCTGTGGGAGGCCTAAGCCCCTGCAGTGGGGTGAAAATGGGCTGATGAAGTGAAAGTACCTGAGTGAGCTCTTTAAGTATTAGTACCTACCTGCCAAAAATCTAGATTTTAGATACTCGTGATTATTTTTGGTTACGGGTTCCTCAACTATTGTATTGTCGGTCCATCGATGGGTTTTAAATCAGCACCACATACGTATCATTTTCCTCATTAGCAGATCAATTAATTTAAGACTAGTTTAAAAACCGCATTGAGTCGGTCTACTCTTTTCGGAGTTCCAGTGCCGCAAACACACATTTACAAATAGAGAGATAGAAATAACATACCCAATATTAATTAGGACGTTAACATAATTAGGACGATCGACAGTGTACAAACTATAAAGTTACAATTTAATTGAAAAAAGTAATTAATATGATTGTGAATTAAGATATTGAATCGTAGAGGTCGGTACATAGGGGCGGCAAAATTTGAATAGCCTATTGGGCCTACTGGCGGCAAATGTAGAGGTATATCCACCACTGTATAGACGTATATTTTAATTTAAGTACGAACCATTTGCTAATATTATATGTCTGTTATATACATAACATATAGGTACCTATACCAACCAGGTCGTTCGATAGTAGCGTGAGTAAAGGATCTTTCTATTTTCTGGTCCTCTTTCCAATGAAAAAACATTTTTTTGATTACAGCAATAACTAAAGCTATTAGGAAAATACTCATACCGAGTAATATTGTATACAACGCCATTAAACTTGTGTACTTGTGGTAAATATGTTAAACCCATCTTGAACATTTTCAAGAAATAAACATGCTAAATTAATTTGACACATCGTTTTACAGTTGAACTTTTTTTTATGGCAATTGTACTAAATAAGTACATTTGTGCCAGCGTCACGTCACGTAAACAGATGAACTTAATGACGTGTTATTGGCATAAAGGCGTCTTATAGGTTGTGGTATGGTTGTGATAAAGGTACATGTTAATGGTTGATATTATATGGTTATGGGTACCTTTGCCTTTCTATGAAAAGTAAATCGCTCGGAGGACATAATGACATAGAGCATAATGAGGGTAGAGGGGGTAGAGGTTAGGAGGCCATCTTAAATGGGGATCAAACCATTGAAAAAGTATCGATGCGAGATGCGGCTAATTAAATGCCATGGACGTAATACTAGGTTCAGGACAGTGCACTCGGCTTTGCGAAACGAGGAGACGAAATAGCGAGGTCCAAGTCCCTTTGTGTCTTTTCTTCTAGGGTGACAATAATTAATTTTAATTTTTTTCTTCTCTCATCTTGACTTTTGTTCCTAGTGCTCTATAATAACAAGTTTACTTAAAAAGAACTAATAAACGAGAAAAGATGACGAAAATCTGAATAGCAGATTTGCGTGATGGAAAAGTTGGCAGCTAAAAAAAAGATTTTTAAAGATTTAAAAAAATTAAACTAAAATCAAATTGCCGACACCTTAAAAAACTGCCAAAGAACAACAATTGCGTGTCGACTCCCGTGGTTTCATAGCCATACCAAAAACAAAAATTAATCACAAAGTCATCAAAAAGTGCATCAAGTCAAGTGTGTAATCCAGAAAATAATCAAAAATGAAAAACTATGATCAAACTTATGATTTTGGTTCGTCATAAGTTTTGTATATAGTATCTACGCTATCTTCTATTATTATTTGGAAACTGTTTTATATTTTTCAAAACATAGTTCAAGAAAGTTAGTCACTAAAAGCGGCAAACCGTATTAAAATATGATCCGTCGGGGGAGGATTATCACCTCCAAAATAAATTATGAAGCAGTTAGAACTTTTAAAATCAAAGCTTCAAAGGATTCAAAGGACTTTTAAAAATCAACTTTAATCGCCCCAATAAATTAGCGACAGGATCCCCTTATATACGATACCGCTTTGAATATAAATCTCCGATTAGATCACGGAAATAAAGGTACCTAGATTGTGATTTATAATCAGATAGCTGACCGCCTCTATTTACAAATTTATTAAGTCCCACATGAGTAAAAAGCCAATCACGACAACTTACGTATTTTTGCACGCCCGTGTCCCCAGGACCCATCACTTAATAAATATCTCGTTAAAAGGATCCCAATGAGCCTAAACACGCTGCACAGAAGTTTGGGAATTTTCTAAATATGGATGTCGCCATCATATATCATGAAATGTCATCACCCTATTCTAAATATATAATAAAAATATATTTTTCATAAATTTTGTCCCGCTTTACTGCCTTATGTGAACGTGATAACCTAAAAATATAACTTTGTACAGGTGACTTTCTAAAAAAAAAACCAACAATGCCAAAATCCCCAATAACCCGGCGGACAAAAACTAATTTAAAATACTCAAACTTCCGAAACAGTATTTCTAGGGTCAAAATGTCTTGCACTTGAGTGCTGGTACATAGGTGGGAAAAGTATTTTCGTGATAAAAAGTACCCTATGTCACTTCTTCTAAAGCCCTATTCATGTCTGCAAAGTTTCATTTTAATCGGATCAACCGCTTCGGAGATTAGCGGGAACAGACAGATGGACACTACGATTTTATTTATATGCAAGATGGTTTTTTTACTTATCTTGCATTTAACTAAAGGAGATTACAGTTTCCGTAATGACGTTAACACTTTTATTTTATAAATTACAAGCAAATAGCAATTTAGAAACCTGTCAAAAACTTGTTCTTGGTTCTCTCCTCGGGACTGCTTTTTTCATAATGTAAGATTTATTACTGACCAGTTTTTTTTTAACTATATTTGAAGTTACTTGTGAAAAAAATTGTCACAACCACCCTCTGAGTCTCTTCCACAGTAACTTATACAACACGTTTTAATCATTTTGCAATGGAGATATGAAGAATATATTAAAAAATTTAAACCAAAAAACCATTGCAAGATAAATTTTCACAAACCTAGTAATTTCAATTGACAAGTTGATTTTAGCTTACTAACTAATAAAACCAAAAGTAAACTTTTTAATGTTAGTACTAACGTGATAACGTTTTAGGTCACATTTGGGACGGTGAACGTTTTGATCCATCGTCATCATACGATATCAAAATAATAAGACGAATCCCATACTACCTATATATGTAACAACCGTAATCAATTTCGTGATGGAAAACAAATCGTACTATATGCCGCGATCGGTCGAATGATCATCATCCTGCTTACGGTGGGTCATCTATCTATATAATGATGTTGCTTTGTATTTTTTATTATCTATGTGTTGCTATATCATCCTACGCTGAAACATTTGCCTACACTGGACTGGATCCTGCTGCTGGTTCCTTTTCGCACTAATGTAATTAGACATTTTAGATTTTCCGTCTATATTCCATTGCTATTTTTGTACGTAAGTACTATGCTATGACGTTTATTAATTTAAACATAGTATTTACTAAATCAGAATATTTTTGTTTTAACATAGTATTTTAAATTTGCACATAGTAATCTGTAATTTGCACTGCAAAAAGAACTGGAAATTTTTAAACCCATTATCTTTTATTTTTTTTTAATTTTAATAAAGAATTCCTACTAACTTAAGACAATATTATGGCGACCTTAGTAACATGACGTCAAAAACTTCAACTTTGACAATACACTTTGTAAAATGTAACGTAATAACTTTCAAAAATATTATTATCATCCGAATACCAAGACATAGATTCTGGCTATCGAAACGTGATACTGAGATTTTCTTTTTAAATTTTAAATATGTAGATATGGCAAACCTTTATGAACTAGGAATACGCAGTCTTAATAATTGCCAACAGATATCAAAGCAAACATGACTTTTGGCTAAGTCTATTGAAATGTTTTCTAAATCACTACAAGTCCTATGTATTTGTACGCTATTTAAAACCTAATTATAGGGTTTCGTAGTCAACTAGGGACCCTTATAGATTCGCCACGTCTGTCTGTGCGCGGCTAAGCTCAGATACCTTAATACTAGAAAGCTGTAATTTGGCACAAATATACAAATCGATCACGCTTTTAAGGTGGTAAAATAAAAATCTTAAAATAAAATTAGTTCCTCCCATCCACGTTAAGTGGGGCCCACTATTTCAAACTGAAAACGACAACGAAAACATAATTAAACAAATAATATGTTTAGTCAAACGAAGCATATTTTGAAATAACTAAGGAATATACAAACTATTCAACAAATATCAAAATTATTACAGTGCACTAATTTCATAAAAACATCGTTCTTTCTCGCGAAAAGCAGAGGATCGCTTTTCTTATTTTGCTTTAAATTTACACATCATTGTGTAAATTAACTTCCTAGCTGAACTTTTCATAGGTTTCGACATAATAACGCAAGATAACCGCAAGACAACCGTCGAAAATTGACACGACTTGGCAACCAACCAAACTAGGGTTTGACAAGTGTAGAGTATTGCCATATAAAGAATTCTGTTTCAAGGTCAATATCACGTTTCGATGGCCAGTCTCTATCAAAAACGAGAAGCCATAGAAAATAGATATTAGACGAGTATTCGTATATATAAAAATCGATAATGAACCTACTAGATGAAATATTTTTTTCTAATGGCAAGTGTTAGAAAGGGACAAACGGACTCACCGGTAGCTATCTCCTACAAACTCATTTCGCCTCCTTACGGCTTATAATTTAAAATGAACCTTATGCATAATGCAAAAGCTTCATTTTTGTATTATACAGTTTCGAGAGTGTATAGTCCTGAGCCTCCGTAGTAGATACTATTACGTTCATGCTAAGTGCTTCTTCGAGGCTTCTTCATTTTAAAAAAAAAGTAACAAACTTCAGATTTGACATAAATTTATTGACTTGGTTTGTCAGTGTTTGTATACAAATGTCATGGAACTCTGCATGGAACTAACAACCATGGACTTATGACATTTAAAGAATTAATTGGCGGGAAATATAATTTCCCTACAACTTCATAAAAAATTGTAAAAATCACATCTTACTAGTTATAAAAAATAAATGCAAATTATTGGGATATAATGAATTTTGAAGAACACAGTAAGTACCTATTTAACTTTTACTTTATTTATAGAAAAATGTTTGTGAGATAGAATTTTCTTTGTAATTGAACAGGTGTTTATTTGGTAATTTAAACTCAGTGTTTAAAGAACTAAATAAATTCGTTTTATTACCACCTGTTTAATCAAATTAAATTAAACATGTGGTAATCAAACGAAATAAATAGGTTAATTTATATAATAGTGCGCTAAATACACGCTTATTCGAATGATATGATTTAAAAAAAGGTACCTAGGTAGCGCTTTACAATGTTACCTGGCGAAAAGTTTAAAATTATTTAATCTAAACACTAAGCAAAACCAAACCAATTTTTTTTTTAATGGTAGCCCATAAACCTATCTTGACTGAATTTAAAATTGATCATTGTTATGAACACGATTTGCGTCAGACAACATTGTTTAAACTTGTGGTCATCTCAAGTTGGCAAACAAGTATTTCAGAGTCTAAATGTGGATATTTACATCCTGAAATAGCACTCAACCCGAAGACGGAAAAAGCAAAAAACTTTGAATTTACAATATATATTATCTTCAGAAGTAGGTAGGTCTATTTATGAAAATTTGAGTAAGTAATAAATTCGTTATTAACATAAAAACTTTTCGCTGGTTCCAATTAAGTATTTTCACCTTAAATTTAGGTAATAAGACATTATCAAAAAGCAATATAAATATACTGGACATATTTATGATAGTACCTAGCATCATTATGTTTAATGATTTTCAATGTTAATGATGTAGAAACATATAATATATAAATATTATTTAAGCGACGCGGGCTTCTCTCACCGCGTTGGATAAAGATAGCAATGGTACACGGTGAAGGTCGCGCTATGAAGGATGGCTATGAAGAGTGTTCTTAAATTGTTTGATTCGCGAGTCAAGGTTCCGATAATTGTGCTCCCGCGTGGCATCACGTGGGTCCTGGCCATGCCCTGGCGCACAGTGCAACCAGCCTGGCTGCCTTCCACCCCCTCTCCTTGAGGCCGGTACAGAAGATGTCTTTAGATTTCACCTACCTATATAGTGCAATCTTGACTAAGCATGTAACATGTGATCATAATTTGTGAGTTAGTCTACAATTCCACTAAAGCAAAAAAGAACGTAAAAATTTAAAAAAAAAGTAGGTAATAACTACTTGTTTAATATCAATATATTCAGCTATTAACGATATAAGTAGGTACCTACATATTTGATATTAATAGTTCCTATGCGCTTAATAACGTCACTGATAGGTTCTTTATAAAACGAACGTACAAAATTAGTTTAGTTGGATCTGTTATTCAACGTTTTTGGTTCACATTACATTTATTTCATATATTTTTTAATGTTCTGTCATTACCATCCTAAAGTCAATTTGCTCTGCATTAAAATTAATATTTTAAATTATTAAAATTGTAATATATTATTTTTTATGTTTTCTTATTAACATGTACATATATTTTGTAGTGAAATACTTATAAGTTATAATAAATAATACACGCTTTTACAGCTTTATATATGTACCTATACATACGTAAATAAAGACACTTATTTTTGTATGAATTCAGTCCTGCTGAAATATTGGATTTACCATTGAAAAATATTAACATGTGTAAAAAAGGGTTATTGTACTGTTAAAGATTATATATATATATATGCGATAAAACTATGTTTGTTACTCTTTAAATGTCCTGAAATTTTTCGAGTTTTCTGAGTGGTACAGTTCCAATAAGACTTTATGGCGGATGTGAACATAGGCACAAGTCGCGTCGCAGTAACCAGTTTTAGGTGTAGCGGGACGAAGTGGAGCGAGGGGTATATGATTGTGATTGTACCTGCGCAAACGCGCTTATAGCATTGTATTTCGATCCGCCATAAAGTTTGAGGGGAACTATACCTTACTGTAAGTTCATATTGATAAGTACTTTCACCCATTTCAGTTTTCGCGAGCAGTCTTTTACGCCCTATAGTATAAATAGAAGTATTTGTAATATATATTTTTTTATTTACAGGCAGGCACATATTGCAGAAATATCGACTGATTGCAGCTATAGCGGTATTAAATACGAAACCATCGAATATGTCAATTTCAGAATATATTGACCATTTGCGAACAAATATAGAGAACGGGAAGGACAGAGACTCTGATGGTACTATGTGTAGTGATTTGGAAATAAATAGCCAAGACATTGAAGCTATAGACGTGAAAATTACCCAAAATACTGTGAATGCTAAACAATGCAGAGATATTGGTTTAAATATTCAGACACCAGAAAATGTGGAATTAATTCATGACCTTTTGTTGCAACAACCATATATACAACATCTTGATGTAAAAGCGAGAGAAAATACATATAAACGAAAAGACGATATTTCACAAATATCACAAAATGTGGAAGAAATCAGAAGTTCTTCACTATCAACAACATTTGTGGAACTTAATGACGACCCTCCCGTAGACATAAGTAAAGATATAAACCAAAAAATAAATAAATATGATAACTTTGCTATGATCAATAAAAATTATAAAAATAATGACACAGAAGTTCCAAAAATTGGAGACATGGACAAAGGTAATAATCAAAAGGATGATGACAAAGATTTAGAAGAAACTTATTGCACGGATAGTCTTGAAAATGCTCAAACTCAAGTTTATACGGTACCAAATTATTTTGAAGTATTACCTGAAAATGCTTCAAATTTGACCCAAGACAAAGATATTCAGGAACCAATGTTTGATATCCAAAATTCAAGAGAAGAATTTAAAGCAGTTGTAAATATGAATAAAAGGTTTGATAAAACAACGGAAGAATATACATTCACAAGCACCGCCGAAACTGTATTTCATATTCAGAAAAATCAAAGTATAATTGCACCACAATGTATTGAACTGAACGAAGATAATCAACTGTCACAAAACAGTATAAATAATATTTTTGAAATGTCGGAAGTAGATGAAATGGCACAAGATCTTAATCAAAAAATATCAAACGAAGTAGAAAATGTTCTAAAAGAGAATACGCAAAACTGCACAGATGATTTTATAGAGGATTCTCAAATTCCAAGTCCAAGTCCAAAAAGTACTATAATTATAATCAAGGAAAAAATATCGGTAAACGATGGTGGAATTGATAACAAAAAGATATACAATAATTTGAAACCAATAGGAATTGTAAAACGAAAATCAAGCAATAAAACTATTTTTAAAAATTTGAAAAGTAAATTTACACATAAAGAAGATACAAAATCAAAGAATGCTTACCTACAAAATCAAAATGAACAAGAAAAAGCAAGGACTCTGGAGACCATACCACAAAACCCCCAAAATAGTATAATATTGAATAAAGATAACTTTTCAATAGACAATAACAAGATCAGGAAACAAAATAAATATGATAATTTAAGAATTATAAAAACGAATTCGAAAAATAGAATTGTTTTAAAACCTTTGGAAAATAATAAATCCCTCAAAGAAACCCAAACTGTTAAAAACCAAAAAGATACAGACCCGAAAAAACAAGATTGTTGTGCAAAAGTCAACAATTTAGTAAATGTACCAAAAAATTGTGAAAAAGATGTGGCAGTATATGCAGAAAATTGTATCACAGCTGGAACACAGACTGAAAATATATCTTTCGATTTTGACAATAATGAAGCTAACACACTGACCCAAAACAACACAAATGCTGACATAACCATAGAATTCATTAATACACCAAATAACTATGAAAATACAAGCGAAAAGGAGCGAAATACAAATATTGAAAATTCACAAAATATGGATATAGATATTAATTTAACAAATAATGAAACTAATTTTGACAGCAAGATTGGAAACTATTCAAAAGACCAAGATATAGAAATTATAGATACAGACAAACAAATACCTTTCCGAGTAATAGCAGAGTTGAACCGAGCTAAAATGTACCTGAATAGAAAAAAGATCAACACGGTTTCAACAGATTCTGGATATAAGAGTGACCAATTAAGTGGTGAGTCGTAAGGCTTTCGAGCATCTTCTACTGGAGTACAACCCAACCCTTCCTCAATATTGAGCTGAGTTGACCATAAGCTCACTACGCTGGTCGGGTTGGGGCAGGTCATAGGTTTAACGAAGTCGGCGGGTCTTGTATGTTTATTTATACACGGGAATCGAACCCGCGATCTTTGTTACAGAGATGGGATCTTCAGACACTCAGTCATCATAGTTCTGAGTCATTGCTTAATCCGCATTATTACAAATACTGCTATTTTATTGATCTTACAATACCAAATTAGTTAATATACGTAATACCCAAGGCATAGATAGTAGTATCCATACAAAACATAAAAGTACGAATTGATTAGAAGCCTCTTCTGCATCTACCGGCTAACCACTCATACTCTAGCCAGCTCGTGTAAGATGGCGAGTTTCAGTGCGTGAGGTCCTCACCCCGCGAATTGGCGGTTGGCATTTTCGATACTGTGACGACATTTATGACTATTAAAACCAAACGCTGCTGTAAATTTTTTTTACTCTATGATACAAAAATACTGAAATTGTACCTATTTGTTAAAAAATATATCTACGTAAATTCACGCAGCAACGAATCGACGAGATTTTTTGCATAGATATAGTTTATGTGCTAGAGAGTGACATAAACTTTTTTTTATCCTGGAAATAGGCACGGTTCCTGTGGGATGATTATTATACATGCTAAAAGAACTGAACAGATTTTAATAAAATTTTTTATGAAGATGTGTTAAGGTTTGGAATACATAATACACAGGATAAATTTGATCCCGGAAAAATACACTGTTCCTGGGGTATAGCCAGGGCCGGCGATAGGGGGGGTGTAAGGGTAGCAGTACCTACCACCAGGGCCCGGACTAAGAAACGGGGGCCCGGTTAATTGATTTTCTTTTTCAAAGTAAGATGGGGGGGCCCCGCAATGTTTTACACCCGGGGCCCAATCTGGCTCTCGCCGGGCCTGGGTATAGCCATTCTTTATGCTAAAATGGCTAAATGGATTTTGATGAAATTTGTATAAATTACTTATGTAGTTAAGTTTTAGAATTTTCCAGAAAGTATTACAGTTTCCTGGAACGTCATGTAGCTTTAGCGGTCCCAGTACTACTGTGTAGTCCATGCGGGCAAAGCCACGGTCAAAAAGCTAGTATAATATGTAAAAAAAAAAATTGCAATATTTTTACCGTGTTATACTTTAAAACATTATTGCTAGTGTTATTGTAAGTGTGCCAAATAAATATTTTTTCTTTCTTTCTTTTAATGAAAGCAGTAAAATCCAATTAGTTTAGTTTACTTTGATAGTGCACTGCACAAGATTTATTTTGTGGGACGCCACTCAAATATCGGCAAAATTATTTCGCAGATCACGTGCGCTAAGCAACCAATCATGGGCGAACGCGAAACGCATGTAAATGGTCTTTCATTCATATTTCGAACTTTAGATTGTGATGATAGGCTGTTTCTTGGCGAACTGAATTAAAATTGTTTTGTTTTTAAAATTTTTACAGTCATTATTTACAACTTTTCCGTCGCGTATGGATATTTGGCATTGGGCACATTAACTTTTCTGTTTTAATTGTCAGGCAAATATATTCTATTCCATCAGCACTTTTTATACCTCACTGCAGGGGCTTAGACCTCCCCTCAAGATAAAGGGGTTCTTGGAGCTTAAATCGACCACGCTGCTCCAATGCGGGTTGGCGGATTATCACTACCGCTATCTATTGGCAGCAACCGGGACCGACCGCTAAACGTGCTCTCCGAGGCACGGAGTAGTTATAGTTAATGTACTTAAGTCAGAAAAAACACATTAGTGATACATTCCCGGATTCGAACCACGGTCACGTGGCCTCATGGATTTGAAATAGGTTCGCTGCGGTCGAGCTATCACGACACCCAGGCAAATATGTTGCAATATGTATTAAAACTGCCAAGTACGAATAGAACTTGCAGCGGGAGGGTTCTGTAGGTACTTTTAATTTATGTAATTAGTTAAGGTTAAACATGGGTTAAACAATGACACTGATTTTCATACAAACTTTATTTGACCAAAAGCAATAAATATCTTCATAATACCTATTTTTAATACAATCTTAATAAATAAAATTAATTGTAAAATTTTCTTTAAATTAAAAAAAATATATTATTTCTAACAGAAAATGGATCTAATTTTGGTTTTAAATTTAGTTAGGTATGTAGATACGTACGAGCGATTTTTTTTTCGAAATCAGAATTAGAAATTAAAATAAAAAACTATTTTATAAATTTAACGATAGTATGTAAATATATTTATTATAATTTACACTAAATTTATTAAGATGGAAAAATAAACAAAACAAAGTGTAATTTTGTACTTCTGGTCTAATAAACTTTGTGATGGTAATCAATCAAATTAATGTTAAGTAGAGAGCCGTCGCTTATCTGCGATTTGAAGTTGGTTTAATGATGAAATTGTATTAACTACACATAAAAATACTTCAAATTTGATACTTTAAAATACTAATTTCTAAGATTCCCCTCGATTTCTCTGGGATGCCATCATCAGATCCTGGTTTCCTTATCATGGTACCACTCTTGGGATATTCCTTTCCAACAAAAAAAAAAAATCATCGAAATCCGTTCATAAACGACGAAATTATTCGCGAACATACATAAATAAATTAAATTATAATATAGTACCTATACAGTCGAAGTGTGGAATCTCCTCCTTTTTTGACGTCGTTTTAAAAAAAAAAATACATATTGAGCGCGTCGTATTAAATACGTCTATCATTTTTGTTTTAACAGCCTCATCTTATATCAAACCTTTTTCGTTGCAGGTCCAGATTTAACTGACGCAGAGTTAAGCATCTGCGGTTTGACTTTATACAGCAGTTTGATGGAATTCAACTTCAATGAGAACAATTATTACATATCCATCGAGATATCCGAGGTGAATTGTGGCTTACTTAGCCTAGTGGGTAGCGACCCTGCCTACGAAGCTGGAGGTCCCGGGTTCGAATCCCAGGTCGGGTCAGTATTTATATGATGAATATTGATACTGGTACCGGGTCTTGGTTGTTACATGTGGTGTCTTCGCTTGGTACCCAAAACACAAGCTAATGCTTAGTTTGGAGCCTAGACGTTGTTGTTCACGTATACGTTATAATTGTTTATTTTAGATTAATATATACTTTTTGAACATAGCACTTCTATATATATATATATACATCATACTTCTACATACGTATACATAACTTCTACGCTTCTTCCCATACGAATGGAAAATATTTTTCGTAGTGAATTCTGTATATGATAAATATTTTTATAAACTTATCGTAATCGACTACCAAACTCTACGGGCTGGTTGTAGCTGGATGCGATCCAAAATGCCAGCATTACTTTTCAAGCATAGCCTCCCACCGACTGGCTAGTACTTGTTCTTCATGTCATCTTCAGACATCTAAGTAAAACTCGAAGTTCATCATCATCATCATTCCAGCCTATATCTGTCCACCGCTGAATATAAGCCTCCTCCACAGCAAGTCACACAACGCGATCCTCCGCTCGCTGCATCCAGTGGCGACCTGCTGCCTTCTTCAGGTCATCGGTCCATCTAGTCGAAGGGCGCCCGACGCTACGCTTTCCCGTGCGTGGTCTCCACTCTAGAACCTTTCTGTTTCGCAACATATGTGGCCCGCCCACTGCCACTTCAGCTTGCTGATTCGTAGAGCTGTGTCGGTAACTTTGGTTCTTCTGCGGATGTCCTCATTCCTATAGCGTGTAGCGTCGCAATAACTTTAGGTTTCAGCGGGAGCGGGGATGCTAATAATAATAAAAATAAATACTTCACAACGTCTAGGCCCCTTAACTAAGCATTAGCTTGTGTTGTGGGTACCATACGAAGACACCACATACATATAACAACCAATACCCGGTACCAGTATCAATATTCATCATATAAATACTGACTCGACCTGGGATTCGAACCCGGGACCTCCAGCTTCGTAGGCAGGGACGCTACCCACTAGGCTAAGCGGTCGTCAAAATGGAATTATGTTAGAGCCGATAAAGAGATTTGCTCGATCTGTTTGACTATTTCTTTGTTTGTAATTAAAAATAACCAATTTCAGGTATTAGGAGATTTCGTTGACTGCTTGAACACAGAAGAAATATATCCACCATTTGTTGGTAAAATACTGGAAAAGATAAATTTTCTATTGGAAGAAATATTTGATAGAGATATAGAAAAAATGCAGGTAAATACACATCGCAGTGACCTTAAAACAAAGATACGGTCTGAGACACGGAACTTGAAAAATGGTAGGGATAAAAGGCGCATGTTTCTTTAGTAGCGAACACTTTCGGTCGTAAACTGGCCAATGGGTGAACGCAAACGTGTGAAATGGCCAATCGGAAAATGCGACCGTTTGTTTACCCGTCTCTAGCTCTTCGTACCGTCAAATAGTCCCAAAAATAGATATCTGCAAATGTAACTTTGACACAGGATCTTTGTCTTCAACTGTTTTATATGACATATGAGCATCTTTAAAACTGACCAAACAAGTGATAGGCATATATAGAACACACCTATTACCCAACCAGCAAACCTTAGTCCTGTAAGACCCAAGAACATTTATTCAATTTTAATTTTAGGTTCATAAGGTTAAAATATTAAATAACACTCTTAAATATCTATCATATTGTGATGTCTATTCGTAGAAGCATGGCGATGTTTTATAGAAAGTACTCGAATGATAGACTAGACGTTTGAAATCGAAATCAATTATAAATGAAATTCTAATTCTGAGACGGCATTAGTCAAAGAAATTGCGTCGCTCGAAATTATATCTGTGAGGCGGCGTCACGTGCACTCAAAGGTGGCGCCGGCGCCGTCAATTAATTCCGCGACAAATTGCAATTAGAATTTCAAAATGGAATGTTCAATGATGGAAATTTCGAGATGCTGTGATGACTTTCGAGATGTAGGGATTTTGGCGCATATATAAGGATGCCGGCGCTGCGCCTGCGAGTTTTCTCAGACGCCCACGGAATGCACTTACAGATCCACCTGACGATCTCACCACCGAGGTAGAGATTCTAAGGGCCCTAGGCAGATCGGACCTTCAGTCTGACGTAGGAGAGCAGTACCTACCACCCGATATCACCTAGTTAACGTAACAAATCTGCTCGAATGGCATCTGAGCCTTGCTTGTTCACAGTCGGGCCGTCCAGCTCGAACTGCCCTCCCCTGATCCTGAGGGATCGACACGCGTCGGCCCTCATCTCTAGATTAATCATACGCCGATGAGGCGGCGCCCTTATGGCACCGCCCATCAATGGCAGAAACGCACCGAAGCATCCTCAATGCGTCCGGTCGTCGTTCATGTCAAATCCTATACACTCTCCGGAGTATAGGTTGAGGAGTCGTTTAGCCGGTCGGGCTGCACCTTCTGTGTAGAAATCCCAACCCGGCACTATCTGCGCGGTAGCAGTAAGCAGATTCGGCCCCCACAAAAAAAAAAAAAAAAAGCGCCTGTGAGTCACTTTCTTAGATGAGTCGAGAGCGAACACAACGGCGAATGCGATACAAGTGTGACAACAGTTTGTGATTTTATTTCGTAATAAAGTATAAGTAAACTTAAATCGGTGTCTTTGTGCATCTTAAATATCAGGAGCTAGCCCGTATTTACCCTTTAATCCTCTTATTGTTTTAACCATTTATTTATTTGGAGAAAAAACAGTCACATTTAAAATAATATATACATGAACATTGGTATACCAATAATATAACTGGATGTGCCGTCCGCGTTTTGAAGTGTCCGCGCAGGAAGTCATCCAAAACGCAATAAGTCTTCCAACCGACTTTTAGTCGGTGTAATGGCTTAGCGCCGAGTAAACGTGCGCGATGCCGACTTGTGTCGTAAAAATTTGTGAAACTACTCGTCAAAGACGCAAAAAAGAGCTGAATATCGTATTTGCGGTAATTAAACATTATAATTTAACATTAGTGCCTACAGACGGCTATTCGATTATTTTTAAGTTAATTTGAACATTATCACGATTTAATTCTCGTCACATTCCCGTAAACAGCGTTACACGTCCGAACCGTAATAAGTATTTGCATGCATTGACGTGCACAACGGACCCGGGCCGCGGCCATATCAACCCACGCTCGTTTCGGACGGTTTTATTTCACTTTTGGTTAGTGACTACAAATCCTTATTATTAAATTGTTAAATCAATGTACATGAAATATAAATTAAGGACTTTAAAAATTGTTAACCACAGCCACATCCATATGAATTTTAAGTTGAAACTTAATATACCAAATAAAATAAAAATATAAAATATTTAAACGACAAAGATAACTTCTAACGCGCATACACATCTAAGTACACACACACTTGTATTTTTTCTTCCAGATGCAGACGAGAGAAGAAAATGTGTGTCTCCTTCTATTCTTAAATAATTCATTAAACATTTTAACACATACACTAGAGAAATTAAATCAACGTTTGGGAACTTTACATGAAAACTTGTCAAAATCAGATCCATACGAAATATATAATGTACAAGATTTAGAAAACCAATGCTACATTTTTCATATCTTAGAGATAATATTAAAAAGGTATCTACAGTTAAAAGATAAGAAAATGGAAATATGTTCTCAAAACACTTTACCATCTACAAGAAATTCTATAACAGATATATGGAAGAAGAAATGGGATCCTGACCATATACAAAAGGAGTTTATTTCGGAAACAGAAGAGAAAGTTTGTTGCATACAAAAATGTAGGGAGATATTGAAAAAGATTGTCGTCGAAGTGATGGACGGATACAGTTTAATGTCTTTTGCGGCTTTACAGTGTTACAATCAATTGCAACCTTAATTAAAACTATTTGCTATTATTTAATTTTTATCCATTCCATTCCATCAGCCCATTATACCTCACTGCAGGGGCTTAGGCCTCCCCACAAGGTGAGGGGGTTTAGAGCTTAAATCGACCACGCTGCTCCAATGTGGGTTGGCAGATTGTAACGACCGCCGTTTATTGACAGCAACCGGGACCAACTGCTTGACGTGCTCTCCGAAGCACGGTGTCAGTGACAGTTATGTACTTAAGTCAGAAAAACTCATTGGTACACGCCCGGATTCGAACCACAACCACGTGGCCTTGTAAAATTGAAACAGGCTCGCTGCGCTCTGGCTATCACGACACGACAGGATATTTAATTTTTATTTGTTAGCAATGTTTCCTTTCATATAAACTTATGGACACAAAAAGTTGGCCATCTGTTTTCAAGAGTAAATTTTTTGGGGTTGTGTACCCAAAGGGAACCTTATTTCTAAGGCTCCGCTGTCCGCCCGTCTGTCACAGGGCTGTATCGTCTGAACCATAAGTAGACACTTGAAATTTTCGCAGTGTGTATTACTATGGCCACTATAACAAATAAAAATAAAATAAAGTTAATAATTGAAGGGGGTCCCCATATAAGAAATGTGTTTTTTTATATTGTACGGTGGTACGGAACTCTTCGTGTGCGAGTCTAACTCGCACTTGACCGGTTTCTTTCTAAACTATAAAGATATTATTTTAAGTCAGTGAAACAAGAGTCAGCGTTCTTTTTATGTGAATTAAATATTAAGCAGATACCTATGTATTTTTTCTGTGAATCATCATCATCAGCCCGTGTATCTCCACTGCAGGACATAGGCCTCTCCCAAGGCTCTCTACCACACACGGTCCTCCGCTTTTCGCATCCAACTACCTCCGGTATGGTGCTTAAGATCATCAGTCCACCTGGCCGGGAGGCGTCCAACGCTTCGCTTTCCGGTACGTGGCCTCCACTCAAGAACTCGTCTACCCTATCGGTTATCAGTTCTACGGCAAATATGACCGGCCCAATTCCACTTCAGCTTGCTGATCGCTTCGGCTATGTCGATAACTTTGGTTCATCGACGGACTCCAGTGTTTCTGATTTTATCCGTCAATTAAAAACCCAGATTGCAGCGCACTCTATTACATGTTGAGAGACTTCAAATTTGTGGACCAGTACTTGCCGTGAGAGTACATGTTTCGGCACCGTACGTCATTGTAGGTAGGACGCATTGGATGAAGACCTTGGTCTTCAGACATTGTGGTAGACAGACAGACATTCTTCGGTCGGCCTCTTTGTTGAAGTTGCGTTTGCCTAACTGGAAAGTCTGTCCTAATACTATAAATACACTAAATGTTTTGTAACGAAGCAAATTTACAAAAATTTTGAACATCCGGTTGCTGTTTTTCAATGTTTCAATAAACTTTTAGCACTGAAAAGACTTATCACTGTACAGTAATCTATGTCATTTTTAACACTAAAAATGCTATCGATTCCAACAAAAGTCTTGTTCCATCGGGAAAGATTTCGTGCAGTCAACTCTCATACTATAATAGGTGAAGAGCCAATGACTGTGTGACTTATTGACTCATCGATTGTTGATAATATTTGATAATATAACAAATGAACTAAAAGTAAATTTAAATAAATATTTATTTAAAAAATAATTCACTTTTATTTTGAAACATAACATATTATTGTTCTTGTTGCATGATCCTTTCGCAAACTTCTTTCAGATGCCTTTGAAGTTTACTTTTAGTCTGAAACAAAAGAAAATATCTTTTTAAAAATTTAAAAATTACTATAATAAATTGAATCAAGTGAAATTTTCTCAAGTTTAAGCGATGTAAAGTTTAAAAAATAAAATAAAAATATATCTATAAAAAAACACACACAGGGCAAGGCAAGGATGTTTAGTTATATAAAATGGGGTTGGCAGCTATCAGTTTGGGTTATTGGGATTTCTCTGTACTGTAAAAAACGTGGGCATGCACTATTGCCCCATGAACTGACTGAATGGCCGAGTGGTTAGAGACCCTAACTGCGGAGCCAAAGGTCACGAATTCGATTCCCGCCCGGGACAAATATTTGTGTGCATGAACATGTTTATTTACAATACTTCCATGTCTGCGTGTAAAACATTTATGTAAGTATATATTACAAAGGATGTATATCAGTTGTCTAATAACCCATAACACAAGCATTATACTTGCTTACTTTGGGACTAAATAGCGTTGTGTAGGATGTCCCATGCATCATTATTATTATTACAGAATAATGCTGTACGTGAACCATGAATAGGCGTATGCAACTTTCAGGATATACGCTTTTTTTCTTACACTATAAGTATTCCCGCACTGATGGCACAGCACTTTGCTAGTGGGGCGAGGATGATGCCGCCTTTCGTGATTGGTCAACGCTTGCGCCGTAGTATACCTATTGCCGCATCCGCACACGTAAGTTTTGCTCGACGTGTGTACAGTCGCCGTGTGTGTCGATAAAGCGCGACGGGACGGGCAAGTGCGGTGGCATATGGGACATTCGAATCTGTAAAAAGCATTTCGGAGATTATTGTTTGCCAGTGGCAAAAACGGTATTCGCTATTGAATATGGAGCCTTATGGCATTCAATAAATTTTGTATGAAAACGCGATCGCCAGTATCCGCGGAGATGGAAAACGGCGGCAAAGCGGCTGAAGTGCGGCAAAACAACACAGCGCCGAACGAGACAGGTTTACGATCGAGGGCCTTTGACCTTATCGAAATTATGCTTGCTCAATAATACTGTTGATGATGTTTGTTGAAAACTGTGAAAAATAGGTCAAGTGAAAGTCTGATTTGTTTTTTACACTTACAAAAAAATTTAAGTTTGTAAGCATAAAAAAAATATTTTTTATATGATCTATATTAATAAAATTGTAGGGTCCGTCTGTCTGTTCCCGCTAATTTCCGTAACGGCTGAACCGATTTCAATGAAACTTTGCAGACGTGCAGAGGGCATTATCGGGGGTGACATAAGCTACTTTTTTCCTGTCTGTCTGTTTGAGCCAAACCCTAAAACGGCTAAATTTATTTTAATGCAACATTACAGACGTGAAAAGAAGGGTGTGGTGAGTGACTTATGCTACTTTTGTTTGTATGGCTGTCTTTCTATCTGTTTGTTCGAGCTAAACTCCAAAAAGGTTAAATCGATTTCAATGAAACTATGCAGACATTAAAAATAGTTTCATCATCATCATCATCAGCCTATTTTTACCCCACTGCAGGGGCTTAGGCCTCCCCCAGAATGAGGAGGGGGGCTTGGAGCTTGGAGCAAAAATAGTTTATCAGAAGTCATATAGATAATCTTTGACTATGTGGTTGTCTGTCTGTTTGTTCCAGATTTTTGTTATACATAATATATAATTTTTTTATATATATGAAAATGGTAGTGTTCGTTTGTCTGTCTGTTCCGGTTAATCTACAAAACAGCTGATTGATTGTAAGACCGACCTGTGGGATAACTATGTTTCATGCTAAAATGGCCAAATGGATTTTGATGAAATTAAGTACACAGATTTCTTAGATAGTTAAGTTTCACAATGTCCTGGAGTGTCGCGTCCTTTAGCTGTCTTAGTACAACTGTGTAGTCCACGCAGGCGAAGCCGCGGGCAGAAAGCTAGTACATAAATAAAAATTAACGATTTAAAATGGAAAAATTCTTTATATGTACTATAAGACTTTGCGTTTTGGGGAATTCTAGGTCATATGATTCTAGATCAACAGGAAGTATCTATAAATAGGCCAATAGGTTTTCATTCATGCAAATCAAAATATACGACCGTAATATAAATGGCCGTATTCTTCACAGAATAATTTATTAGTAGGAATCTATACGATAAAGTGAAGATATTTAATGTGCTACGTGAAACACGTACAGGACGAGTCAAACAAATGGGCTTTGGAGGAAAAGTACAAAAAATATTAAAACAGCAAATTTTACCTAGAAAAAACTTCATTTTGTTTCTAAAGATAAAGTAACTCGGTATTCATGGAATTTTGAAAAGACATTTCAAAAAAAAGCTCCCGTTTTTTTTGGTACCAATCCATCAAATTTATCAGAGATAAAACTAAAATATGATGTTGTGAAGAAAGGACAAACACAATTTCGAAGTTGTATCATTTTCGCTTACCTGTATTGTCTGTGCTTCATACTGACAGCCAAGTGCTCTCTATACAACCTATTGCTTTTGTACCATTTGTCGCATGTGACGCAGTAAGTCGGATCCGATTGTGTATGAGTCTTTTTATGTCGACGCAACGTGCACGGGCTGGCGAATGTAGACTGACAGATGTCACATTTGAAACGGTGATTGACGTGTTTACTGGAATGAAAAAAATTAAATTACAATAGGGTACGTAGATGAGTTTTAAATTGTTACTCTTATTCAATAAATACTAAATTTAAAATATTTTTTTTAAATAGGTAACTATTGACCTAGTAATGAAGGTTTCAAATTTTCAATTAGACACAGTAAACAATATTGAGGCGTGACGTCACAGCTAGATACAGTCATTTAAAATACTTTAAAACTTTGTTTTGCAAATATAGAAAAAAAGTTTTATAGCTTATTAGTACTTTTATTTCAAATAAAAGAGAATGCTCAAAATCGCTCCAGGTCCACCAGAAGTATCTCAGACAATGCACTGTCATTATATTTATTTCTTTAAATTTACCTCTAAGTGAATCTCTAGGGCCCATTTGATATATAGCACAAATGACCCTCTTCTGTGGGACTTTTATGTGAAGTTACCAATACATATTCAAATGTGAAGATTCATCACATATTGGTCCCGGTATCTGTTTCTACAACAAAGTGCCGGAGTGTGCGGTGACCCTGACCGAGAAAAAAATTAAGAATTGTATAAAACGAGGACTGTGTGAAAAGGCCTACTAAAACAAGCTTATTACGTGTAACATAACGAGGTGTAAGTGTGTCCTCTGGCTGCTGAATCAATTTGTTGAGTTCACACTGTCTATTGTCTTCCTCATCAATTTATCAGCCAATATAACATTGCACAATGAGCACAAAATCGGCAATGCAAAAAAGCGTGCTGTCGATGCATTTAACTTTGTGTCAAATTTGATTAATATAGATACATATAGCTGGAGACCGACCAAATTCTAAACCAGTGAAGTATGAAACAATAACACGGAAAAACGGCAAATTTTTTTTACATGTACTTAAATTTCTTTATTTATTTATTATTTGTAATTGTATTTATAGGGTCATAGCATCTAAGAGAAGTATACTCTAGATATTGTTTATATTTATGAGATATGTCAATTGTGGAATAAATTCATAGTCATCATCATCATCATCAGCCCATTTTTACCCCACTGCAGGGGCTTAGGCCTCCCCCAGGGTGAGGAGGGGGGCTTGGAGCTTAAGTCCACCACGCTGCTCCACTGCGGGTTGGGAACTGTAACGACCGCCACCTATTGACAGCGTCCGCGACCGACTGTTTAACGTGCCCTCCGAAGCACGGTGTCAGTGATATTGTGTACTTAAGTCAGAAAAACTCATTGGTACACGCCGGGAACCGGGCAATTAATATGTCAATTGTGGAATAAATTCATAGTGATAGTAACTTTTGATAAGTATAATTTTATATTACACACAATAAAGCTATTTGAATTGAATTGACGGTTTTTGAATGTCATTTCGGATATTATAAAAGAGAAACTATTGACAACGCACCAAATTCAAGATACTTGTAGTGACCATTCTGCTGTAGCCAATTTGAGTGACAATGAGCGCATCCTCTTCACCAGAATTATTTATCATACGCTATTTGACACGTTACAGTGTAACAAACTGATGACTATACTTTTTTAATTTCGGGAAAATACCGATTAATACCGGAGATATGACAAATCAAAGTGTTTTTACGACCCGCTCGTGACGTCATTCGGTGCCGCTACGTACAAATTATCTAGGTACGTTAGCTCATATTAATGTAACCGAGTGACGTCATAGCACGATTTATTTAAAAAATTTGAATATTCGGCATTGTTGTAAATATCAATAAAATTCTTTCATTTATTAATTTTTCTCAATAAATATAACATATTTCTATGAAATGCAAAAATGACAAGACGCGCTCATTGTTTTTCTATATATTTTTTTATTCACTACATATAGAATTTTACACTGTATCATAAAATAACCATAATACAGATAAATTTACATCATATGCGTCCTGACTGCTCTCTGGTTATTGCAAGTCTGTCCGCACAGATTACACGAGTACGTCTTCGTCACTTCGGACCCGTGAAATCTTTTCAAATGCTGCTGCAAACCGTTGGGGTCTCTGAAAATCATTAACGCTCTTGTCATCACTACATATTATAAAATAAAGTCCCCCCGCCGCGTGTGTGTTTGTCGTCTGTCTGCCTGAACGCGATAAACTCAAATGCTACCGAACGTATCTTCATACAGTTGTCACCATTACAAGGACTGATTCAAGAGGTAAGTTTATGTGTATAATTCATCAATGTTTTGAGTAAATCGGTTTAAATATGACGATTATTGTTGAATATATCGGAAAAAATCGAGCCGACTGGGAGCTTTCATTGAAAACATTGTCTAATCCCTTTGAGGTATAACAAAATAATGTACAGAAGAATTGTTCCTCTTTTATAGGTCTAAAGAAAAGTCCATGATGACTTATATCTATATTTTAAAGATAGCTTACTATACCTATTTTAATGTTTAAAAAAATGGTCTCATATAATATGGTAATTGGAAAGCTATTTACACGGATACGATATTAATCGTTATTAAAATAAACACGTTAGTTACCTTAAGCATTTCATATACATTACAATTGCCCTTTACACCATACAATTTAAATTCAAGTCAAGTCCAATTCATTGTGTAAATGCAACACGCCATCATTACAAACACATTCATCATAAACTTATTCACCTATTACTTACGGGTTTGTCGATTGGCGGTGTGAGTTGAGTACCTATTGTATTATTACTGAGTAAACATATATTGTTTCAGTAATGTATTTTGTATAAATTATTTAATTTTTTGTTATTATTTTTTATTAATTAAAATTTTTTTTATTAATTTAATAAAATTATTTGTTTTTTTTTATATTGACTGCATTTGACTTTAGTGCACCGTCCTCATGTAAAATATTAACATTGTTTTTTGTCAAATATTTATTAAATAAATAAATAAAAATAAATAATTAATATCTTAGGAGCTATCGCAAAATTGAAACTATCACGGGACATAATAAATTTAAGGGACTCACAATGACGCGACACGCTTGATGTAATTAGACAGAATTTATCAACGTTGTATACAAAGAAATATTTTGGATTGTTTTTATGTAGGTATTAGGTCTTAACCTATGAAGTTGCCGTTTTGTATGAAATAAGTTAAAGTTTTTTTTTTTTTTCAAACTAGTTCAGGTGTAGTTCGAGTATCATCAGCTTTCACAATCGCCTTCAATTCATCATTGTTGACCAGTGTCCGGACGACAACGAGGTTCATTGTTCAAATCATAATTTTCAGAATAGAAGCGGGCAAACCAATAACGGATTGTGCGTTCGTTTGTTAAGTTCTCTCCGTAAACGTTGTTGATGTTACATGCCGTTTGTGCCGCATGCATTAGTGCCATGACGAAACTCATATTCCATAATTACACGAATTTTTAAAGTTGCCCATTATGACGAAAAATGTTCAAATGTAATGAAAACAGAACGCTAATCAATAAACAAAAGACTGACTTTATAAAAAGCATGTCATGTTTTTAAAACAAAATTAATTAGAATTTAGAATTCACAGCCAAACAAAATTTTTTTTTTCTTTGAAATGGCCAGTACTGAAGAATAGCAACTTCATAGGTTAAGACCTAATATACTTATATTGTTTACTTTTTAGAATATTTTCAGAATTGGAATTAAAATACTTTAAAAATAGGTACTCCAAGTAGGAAGAACATATGTTAAATCTTTTTTTTCCCATTCCATCAGTCCTTTTTTATACCCTACTGCAGGGACTTAGGCCTTCCCACAAGATGAGGGGGCTTGGAGCTTAAATCCAATCTGCTCCAATGCAGGTTGGCGGATTGTAACGACCGCCATCTATTGGCAGCGATCGGGACCGAGAACAACTTTTCCGTCGCGTATGAATATTTGGTATTGGGCACATTAACTTTCCTGTTTTAATTGTCAGGCAAATATATTCCATTCCATCAGCACTTTTTATACCTCACTGCAGGGGCTTAGACCTCCCCTAAAGATGAAGGGGAACCTTGAGCTTAAATCGACCACGCTGGTCCAATACGGGATGGTGGATTGTCACGACCGCCATCTATTGGCAGCAACCGGGAACGACTGCTAAACGTGCTCTCCGAGGCACGGAGTCAGTGATAGTTAATGTACTTAAGTCAGAAAAAACTCATTGGTACACGCCCAGATTCGAACCATGGCCTTCTAAACAAAAAGCGGGCTTGTTACCACTCAGCTATCACAACACGACATATGTTTATATTTAAAAAAATATTTAAGTATATTTGCCAGTTGTCTAGTATCCCATAAAACAAGCATAATACTTGCTTACTTTGTGACTAGATGGCGCTGTGTGGGATGTCCCAAGTATTATTATTACTACTAATTTTAACAATTATGGTTGTTAGAATAACGGATGAAGGATTTAAGCCTTTATATTGGATTTGTAGTTACTATAATTTGGTTCATTTGTTTGCAGTTGTTTGAGAAAGGTTCTTGAGTGGAGGCCACAAACCGGTAAAGGTAGTGTAGGACGCTCGCCGGCTCGCTGGACCGACGATATAAAGGTAAGTGCCGGTAGTGGCTGGTTGAAGATGGCTGAGGAAAGAAGAGTGTGGCGTGCCCTGGGAGAGGCCTATATCCAACAGTGGACGAATGTGGGCTGATGGATGGATGGATGAGTTTGCAGTCTCACTACTAATTTAATTTGATAATATTGATACTCACTTGAATACCTTAGTACATAAACTGCAACTGACGGCATTTTTACATCCATGCCAGCATTCGTTAATGTGCCGTCGCCTGTGAGGACGCTTTATTTTCTTACCGCATTTGTTGCATTTGTATATCTCTGAGTGCAAGACCATGTGCATGTATTTTAGGTTTTGGGTTGCAAATCTCAAACTGCATACATTGCAGCAGTACTGACCATTTGACTGGAAAAAGAAATAGTTTGTATACTATATGATCGGCGGAGCGTGTCAAGCATGTCAGTGTCCTCGCCCGCCGAACAAGTCATATCGCAGGAAAACCGAGAGGACCTGATCGACAGCAACCAAGCGTTTCTTACCGACAAATCAGACGCTCGAAGGTTCTTTGTTATACGAATTGTTGAGTATATAGGTCGCTCTGTGCGTGTTTGCTAATGTTGTTCTAATTACGTATTGATTATTTTTTGTAAAGTTTAATTGCAAATGTTAGTTTCGACTTTGAATCACCGAGATTGGTGTTGAATCAAACCCCTTTACCAGACTCATACTCTTCCGGAAAGGGCTTGAACCAAATTTTTTTATTTAAATATTCGTCAATTAATACTAACAAAAAAAATAATTTGATAGGAATTTGTAAACAATAACACAACTAACTCATAGCAAGCGAATAAATACAGTAGACTTTCACAAAGCCAGCACTATTAATAAGTTGGGGGTGCCGGATTGTTAGTATGTTCGGATCACTGGATTGCATAGAAGGCGTTTGCTTGGCTTTTTAACTACACTGTTTTCACTTGAAAACCGTAGCGGAAGATAAACTAGAATGTGCATAAAGCAGTAAATATGTTCGTGCCATTGTGATAAGTTTTGAGGTTACCTGAGACCAGAACGCAAGTGTGGAACCGGAGTAAGGAGAGGTGAGGAAAACGCGGGTGAAGGGTGCCGGATTAGTGAGGGTCTACTGTACTAACATCTCACAAACTCTTGATTTCACTGTTATCTATTTTACTAATTAAAGAACAAATAAAGACTATTGCAATTATTATACCTCTTCATGTCTCACCATATGAGACTGATATGAATCCTTGAATAAAAATCCTAAAGCGCAACTATAACATTTAAAAATGGCATCCGTATATTTCTTTTCCTTTCTTTGCATTTCTAAAACGGTTTTCTGTTCTTCATAGCTCAAACTTATTCTTTCAAAACTCTTTTTCTTCTTTTTAATCTTCACTCTCTTGTTCGGTATCTCTTTAGAATCTTGTATTTCAGCATTCTGTTCAATAATTTCTTTTTCGATGTTTTGTGTTTCAGTATTTTCAACGTCGTCTTGTGTAGAGTCTATAAAGTGTTTGGATTTAGAGTTTTCATCATCAGAAAAATTCCTTTCCATAGATTCAACATCAGAATCATTTTGTTCGACATTTTCATGTAAATCATCAATAGAATCTTCTAATTTGATGTCGAATACATCGTCCATTGGCAGATTTTCATCACAGCACGTTTCAGAACAAATTGTTAATGAGTTCACATTGTGAATCTGAAATCTTAAAAAAGTTTAAATTAGGCAGTCCTGACTTCAAGTCTAAAAAAGGCTGCAAATATTTACATAAATGTATTTATGAAACGAGAAGTAACAAGAATGAAATCTAAAATCTAGCAAAGAACTCTCATGTTTCACTGAACCAAGCACGTTCTGGTGAGACGTGCAGCGCCTGTGTAAGGTTAGGGCGTGGCTGGCAGTCCGCCCGCTCAACTTAATGTGAAATAGACAGCAAAAAAGGCGCACCAAAAAAGTCTAGCCCAAGGCGCCTCTATTGCCAAAACCAACCATACGCCCAGAAGTACACGTAACACTAGGAATTTTTGAGCTCACAGATCTCACCGGTAAAATCCGTTGCTTCTTAAGTATATTTCGTAAGTAAGTCAAAAGTTGTGACTTGGGTTGAGTTTTATAGATAGATGTGTGACAAATGTGAAAGCATTTAGAAATTCCTAAAGTACATGGCCCTAATATATACATGAAGAAAATACTTACCCGAAAGATGTGCGTTGGTTGTGCAGTGAATTTAAATTCGTACATTTATTCAAACATGTCGTCTTAAACATTGCAAATTTTTTAATTAAGTGGATACAGATGTAACACAAATTTTGATCTGGATAAAGCTGAAATTTTTAAAAATTAACACATTCACTCAAAAATATAGCTACTATTTCATCTAAATCATCGACATAATCTTCACAATAAATGTAATATACGAGTATACTGGAGATATTTTAGTTTTTTTTTTGTCTAAAAATTTTAATTATAGTAATAATAAGAGGGGAAGGTGAAGAGATTAAACCAACTTTTAGAATTTATAGAGCGCAAAATTTTAAGAAAGAAAAAAACAAAAAAAGATTAGTTATACATACTTGCTACAAAGGCACTTCTGATAGATAGCCTTTAAAATCAAAATACTTTAAATTTACGCTAGTAAATGGCCAGCCAGTAATGTCTCAACTGTATAGGTGGGTTTGATTAATAAAAAAATGTTTAGAAAAACATTCAAGGTCAGATACGTTTGTATTTTTTATAAAAGAAATTCAGTCAAGGTAGACAAATAGGCATGACGACAGTATAAAATAATCAAACATTTATTGAAATTAGTGGAAAATAAGTATTTAGAATTAAAAAAACTGTATTAGTTTTTTGAAAATTTAAGATTAATAGGATTTTCAATAACATAAAACATTAAAATTCTGCAATCGGCCATTTTACTGAAACACCAATCACAGCGCATGACGTCATGCCCAGGTAAACTTCATTCTGTGTTCTGCGGTGTTTTGTTGTGACTACTACTGATTACACATTTGTTCACCTAGGCGTGACGTCAGACCCGACGACATGACACTGCGAGCTGTTTTCGTATAACATTGAAATAATATTAGAAAAATGGCTCTAAACTTCATTGAACTTAGTTTATTACCGAAATATTTTTTCGTAAATAGTAAATGTGTACCCATATCATGGAAGAGGATTTCAAAATCTTTCGTCATTCCTATTGTCCACCATTTTTCAATCAATAGTTTAGTTTAGGTTGGATTAGACTACGTCAATGCAAGGAGAGAAGTGGAGCAGAGCGACGAGACACTAAGAATGTTTTCTATAAATTTTAAATTCAATTAAGATAGGTAGATTGTCCGCCAATGTCCATAGGTTAGATTATTTAGGTTCGATTATGTCAATACCAAGAGCGTATGTCTTTGTAACCGATACATATTTTTTATTTTAGGGTTTTTTTTCACATTTCCGCATTTTTAAAAATTCTCAAAGTTAGTTTTGCATCTTCGTTCCACCTTCCTCTAAATAGTTATTAGTACTTTTAGGTTGGTGGTTTTGGAATGCTGTACCCACACTATTTTGAAACATAATTTTTGAGTTCATTGTAAAAACTGAATCTGAAACATCTGAAATATTTAAAGTTCAACAGAGCAAGGCCAAGCAAGTTATACTGTTTTTATATGTGCTTTTTAATTTCATTTTATTTCCTATTTAGTGATCTAAAAAATTACCAGTTTGTTTTGGCACTGCTGTACAAACTAACTTAGGTACCTATAGAATTGAAGGCTAAGCATTTTTCTTTGAAAGAAGTCATATCAATGATTTCTGCAAATACACATTTGTAACAAATACATTTTTAAGGACCCATCCAGAGAACTTTCAATCACTTTAATATTCGATAAAGAAAGGGAGGTGTTGCACCATTTCTATTTTGGTAGGTTATGTATGCTTATTTCAGTGAGAGTACAGAAGTGTAGTGGAGCAGCGATGAGCCATCCAAAAGCCTTTTATCAATTTGATATGTGTTTGATATTCAGTTCTTTGTGCATAGCAAAGAATCATTTCTTTTCTGCTTTCAGTTTATATAATTGCATATAGGAATAACCTAAAACGTTTCAATATTAATAACAGCTGCAATAAACACTAAAAAACTATCAACGGGTAATGTTATTATGTTTGATGAGTTTTGTAGAATACATAAAACGCTATGTTTTTCAAAGCTTTTCATTGACATAGGTATTGCTTTTTAATTTTTGTCTTCGCGTTTTGGTTCGATATATGTTAACAATACTTACAATTGTGCCTATAACTTCTTTATATTTCTCTCGTATATCATTTTTTGTAACTGTATACACGTACTTGTTGCAAATACAGCATTGTATTTCATACATTTTATAAAAATGGAGAAAATTGTAATAAATTCACAAACTTAAACCATTTCAACCCACTCCCACTTATAACCACTTCAACTAGACTTGCGTAGTCTTATTCTAAGCGAACTAAATGAATTCATTCACATACCTGAATCATTCCGATAATTATTCACTCCAAAACCTAGAAGCTCACGAATTATTAGTTCAATGTCGCGTCGCGTCGGCTAGCTCGCAGCTCGTGTCGATCGTGACCCACAGTCGTTTAAATAGAAGTAAATATTCTCTATAAGAATATAAATATTTCTATATATATACGCGTGCTGTCCATAGGAAGAAAAATCAGCATTTATTTCCTGCAGGGCCACGAGGGTCACACTGTCGCCCACGCAATAGTAGGTACATATGGTACATACGAACCAACGGACGGACGAAAGAGCTGTTAATTTCTATATTGCTATAATATTCAAAATGTTATTTTATTACGTTCTTAATTTTACACGATATGGGCAGTAAGTTATATAGATAAAAAAGCATTTTGTGCTTTTATGACTATGTAATTAAAAGAAAAATGACGCTTTCAAGTGTGCTTGCACTTTTTTTCCGTGTGTACTTTTTGGGTAAAGCCCGTCAGTTTTTCCTTGAAACAGAGTGTGAGATAATGTGAATCTAGTGTACTGTCATATTTTCGTGGTTCATGATCTGATTTGTTTGAAATCAATCATCATAGGTACCTATCATTTGTTTTCAACGTTATTTATTGTGTATAGCGGAAGTTTAATTTGGACTGTGAAGACTTCGAAATAACACAAGAGGACTGTTGTCAATGCTTGAATACGTGATTGGTAAGTTACTAGAAAAAAAAAAAACATGTCGTTGATTATAGGAAAGAAATACTGAAGGGTTTACTGTCCGAAACACAAGAAAACAGAGACATATCAAAACCAAAAAGAGTAAAACAGAAACTCATTACGACAGACAAAGAAAAACTTGCCGAATATGTTAGAAAGAGAATGTGAAAGCTCTGAGACCGAAATTGGCCAAAAATAAGACAAAGAAGCATTAAGCATTAAACATTTTTTCTTTGCTCTGTTTGCACAAAATTTATTTTAGCTGTTTCCCGCATCTTTGCATGCGCAAAAATTACACTCTTGATCACTTTTTTTGACATTGCTCAGCTTCTTGATGACTTCGGGTGATAATACATAGCTTAAGCTTATTAGCGCTCGGGAATAGTGTAGCTTTCTAAAAAACAAACCATTCAACTTTATTATTAGTAAGTATAGAAGTTCCTTCAATTTTGTAAGGAATAATAAATATATGATTCAATTTTTTTAAATTTTTTTATGACCATTTCATTTTTCATCATTTCAAAATTAGGATTTCTAGTTCTTGTTTGTGAACCACACCCAAATTGATTCAGTCGTAATCGATAAAAATTAAAAAAAAAACACTCATTTACATTATACGTACAGTCTAAGTCAATTTCAGGCAATTTCGTCTAACATCGAATTGAAAAGTTTTTTAGTGATACTTTTTTAAGTTCATTATACTTCTTAGAACCAATCAAAATAGACTTGTCTACAGGGCCGCGGAGGTTAAATTAGAAACAAATTCGTTCGATGTATGTGGCTGACGGCTCAGCAGAAATTTTTGAAGTTATGTCGAGCACGCTGTCACGTGGTGTCCCCCACGGCTTTAACGAAATCACATAATGTTGACCACAATGTGGTCGACAAGACGTAAATAATAAAGAATTCCTACTAACCTAAGAAAATATTATGGTCACCTTAGTAATATGACGTCTAAAACTTCAACTTTGTCAATACACACGTCAAAATTCCCCAAACTCTTGTTTTAGTTGTTAGTATAAAATCATAAATTACGACATCCTCTTTAAATATACCTGAAAATTTGTATCAATTTGTTAAATGTAACGTAATAACTTTCTAAAGTATTATTATCATCTGATGACCAAGGCATATCAAAAATCAGAGGTCACAGAAAATGAATATTCGATGAGTATTCGTATACATGAAAATCGATAATGAACCTACTAGATAATTTTTTTTTTCTAATGGCAAGTGTTAGAAAGGGACAAACAGACTCACCGGTAGCTGTATCCTACAAACTCATTTTGCTTCCTTACGGTATACAATTTACTTTAATACGGTAGACAATAAACTTTATATGTAATGAGAAAGGTTTCCTTTTTGGATTACACATTTTCAAGAGTTCATAGTCCTGAACCTACATTGTAGGTACTATTACATCCATGATTTGACATTCTTTATGGATGATGTGTCATAGTGTCATACAGACTGATATCGTACTGATATAGACTGATATAGACTCATAGGATATCTTTGGTCATCTTTGGTGATTTTGGGTCTTAAATGTCAGTCAGATAAATTACGGAATTTATGGAAAATTAAAAAATATTTCATGTTTTTATATAATAAAAGGAACAATTGTTGTTACGTAAAAAGGTTCGACGTTCCTTAAAATAATTATATTTTTTAATGTACAATAAAGCAGAAGTTCAGTGCAATGTGAATTATAATAAACGTCTTCAATATTTTTTTTTCGTTAATTTATTAATTTAAAATTCGTGTGTTAATCATTATAATACATATTTGTGTGATTTTTCTAAAGACTATTTAATTACGACCTTTTGCTGTTATTGGGTATTAAACAACCTTGAAAATAGTTGAAAATAAAAATAATATTTAAAGTGAAATTAAACGAAAATTTATGGTAAACACTTCATCAGGAAGTGATTGTGAGTATGAATTTTTAATTTACTTCTATAATATATGTAAAAAGCATAATTTAATAATCTAAAAATTAAGCTAATTATGACAGTGACATTTGACCCCAGAAACTTGTTACAGCTTGCGCCAAATTTCTAGTTCGGTCCGAAGTTGATGTGGGTGCTTTTAGTGCAGTTACGAGACCCGGTAGCGCTTTACATTGTCTGACGAAAAGCTAAAAAGTAAGAACCTCACCCAGTAAATATTTTTTAACGGAAATGCGAAAAAAAATATGTGGATTTTTGGTGGCTCGCCGCTCCTCATACTACTTATATACCTATCATAAATGAAACTTAACTTATCCTATTTTTCTTAAATGGTAAACATCAACCAATCTTGGTAAAATTGATCATTGTTATGACCACAATTTGCATGACAACAATGGAAAGTTGACCCCGGGCCCAGTCTCAATCCCCTTATACTCATTATATGCTACTGACTGACTTCAGAGTGAACTAGAAATTTGGCGCGAGCTGTAACATTATTTATTTTAATTACATAATCATGATAGACTGGCAATTAAATATGTAGTGAAAATAGACAATCTTATTAGATTCTTCTAAGAGGTAATTTATGTTCAATATGTGGTTTCTTTGATAAAGATATTTACCTGGCTTGTTAAAAATTTAAGAATTTATATTATAAAAATAGAAAAATTGGAAAACTTTGAGTTGCCTATAGCAGAAGGCAGAAAGGATGTTGAAAATAGCCTAAAGGTGTTAATTTTCATACAATTGTAGAATGTACTCATTGGAAATTGGGTGTACTGATTCAAATGATATATCTTGTATCTAGGAGCAGATATGATATATCATGTTGATACTGTCTTTTTAGATAAACAGAACCAAAATGAGGGTTTTTGTTTTTGACCATAAAATGCACTATTTTTGGTTGCATTATTTAATGTGAAAAACAAAATTAAATTTTAATAGAAACCACTGTAAATCTTGACAATAATATCTATTATGAGAATAATAAATAACAATTAAAATATCTGTAAATTATAGAAATGAGAACAGTTCTATGATTATTCTGTAAAAAATTGGTCAAGTGGAAGTCGGACTCGCATAAGAAGTTCTGTATCACAGTACAATATTAAAAAAACATGTTTTTTGTCCCAATTTATTTTATAACTTTATTTTATATTTATTATTAGTTACAGCGGTCATAGTAGTACACATTTTATGACAATTTCTAGTGTAAGAAATGATCTCACAAGCACCAATCACCGAAAACATAGAAACAAAAAAGACTCGCACAAGAAGTTCTGTATCACAGTACAATATTAAAAAAACATGTTTTTTGTCCCAATTTATTTTTTAACTTTATTTTATATTTATTATTAGTTACAGCGGTCATAGTAGTACACATTTTATGACAATTTCTAGTGTAGGAAATGATCTCACAAGCACCAATCACCGAAAACATCGAAACAAAAAACATTCCTTGTATGGGGATCTCTTTGATTTTTGGCTATAATTTATATTTGTTATTTGGTGCTTTAGCAGCCTTATAATACACGCTTTGTGGAAATTTCAAGTGTCATCCTATCACGGTTCAGACGATACAGCATTGTAACTGACGGATAAACGGACAGCAGAACCTGAGTAATAGGGTTCCCAATGGTACGCTTTTGCAACAGATTCCTAAAAATGAAACAACACATGTCTACTTTTCAAATTTCATTTTTTTATGTAGTCTGAATACAGTGAGTTAGCAAGTTATTAACTTAAATTGAAAATAATTAAAGAGTGAACGCTCATCATTACAATGACATCTATTTAAACATGAAAGCTTCATCAAAATATCTTTAGTGACGTTCGAGTTATAAGTGAGCAAACAAACAAAAAATGACAAAAAGTCTGTTTTTTAGATTCATAGATGACTAAATAATTTGCCCATTACAATGTATTTTCTATGTTGTGATGAGGGTGTTGTGATAGCTGTGAGATAGAGACAATGAGTTTTTTGTGACATAAGTACATATTATATCACTGACTCTGGGCCTCAGAGAGCATGTTAAGCCATCAGTCTCAGTTAAACCGCACCGTTGCAGTATGATAATTAAGCTTCATGCACTTTCTTCTCAAGGGGAGGCCTAAGCCCCTGTGGTGGGGCATAATGAGCTGATATGGTAATAAAACCAACAGTATCTTCCTGTACAGCCATTACTATCTTAGTTCTTTACTAGTACCCTACATAAATACATTAGATTCCACATTGGATATTTATATTTTATTAATTTTGTACAGTGAATGAAATTAATATTAAAAACAAACAAATCCCTTTTTATACAGACTAGTTATTATATTATAGAAAATAGCATTTGCATCGTAAGTACATTTGTGCGATCACTGTTTATCATGTGTCAGTTCCATTATACTCTATTAATGCAACATTAAAAGCTTTTATGTTTTCAATTAGTATAGACTTGGTAAAACAACGATGTTGTATATACAAATACTAGTACGTTAGAGACCTCATCCTGTGCATTTTAAAACTAGATTTCTAGATCTTCTTTACTACTTAATAACTTCTGAACTAGGTATCTACTTCCTAATCACTACATATTTATCCAAAGTCCCCTTCGGCGTCTGTCTGTCTGTCTGTCTGAACGCGATAAACTAAAGAACTACCGAACGGTTTGGCATATTCAATTGATTGATTCAAGAGGAAGGCTTATGTGTATAATTTATTAATGTTTTGTGGAAATTAGTTGTAATAAGACGACTATTGTTGACAAAGTCGGAAAAAAATCAAGGCGACTGGGAGCTTTCATCGACAATGCTGCCTAATCCGTTTGAGACATAACAAAATAATGTATGGAGGAATTGTTTCTCTTTTATAGAACTACAAAAAAGTCCATGATGGCATATGTCTATCTTTTATGGATAGCTTACTACCTATTTTTATGTTTAAAAAATGGTGTCATATGATGAGGTAATTGGAAAGCAATTTATACGAATACAGTATTAATCCTTATCAAATTAAATACGTTATTTACCTTCAGTGTTTCATGCACATTATGATTGCTCTTAACACTATACAATTTAAATCAATATCTTAGGAGCTATCGCGAAATAAACTGCGCGCCGCGCCGACCATTTCGGACGAAGCGACACGCGTTGTTATAATAGGGAGTCAATGTTGTATACAAACAAACTACAAACAGAAATATTGTAGTTTATTTTTATGTATTTATTCTTGAGTTTTTCAAATATATATATAGAATTGTAAATAAAATACTTTAAAAATCCTCCAAGTAGGATGAACTTACGTTACATTTAAATTTAACTTAATCTAATCCACATTTTCGACGCAACAAGCTGATCGGAAAACACTACGACAGGAAAAACACTATGGCTTATATGCTCTGCTACCCGTACGAAGCCGGGGCGGGTCGCTAGTTAATATTATAAATGCAAAAGTGAATTTGTTTGTTATGCTTTCATACCTCAACTACTCAACTGATCATCATGAAATTTTGCATACATATTAACAGACACACTGAAAGGAACGTAGGGTACCTGTGATCAAGAAAAAATTATATTCTTAAGGGATAGAAAAATAAGTTTTAGACCATCATTTGGCATAATAACTTGGCCTACTGATGGGAGGAGTGAGAGGATTGGTGATAGGAAAGAGATGGAGAAGGTAGCTTTGGTTAAGGTGGAGGAGGGGTGGAAAAGGGCCCGTGCGAAACTGTGGCAGGACGCTATATAATATATGTGTAAAATGGTAATGCGAGTGGGAATGAGAGCAGGAAAGAATTAGTACATATTATAACAGAGAGATGTAAGCAGGAGTTAATTAGATGAAAGTAAAAGTGTGAGAGTGGAAAACAACTACAAGGGCATAATGTCTGTTTGCACAGGCGAAGCCATGGGCGGAAGCTAGTAATATTATAAAGGGAAAAAAAATTGAATTCTTGTAGTAATAATAATAATAAATCCCATACAGCACCATCTAGTCTTAAAATAAGCAAGTATTATGCTTGTGTTATGGGTTATTAGACAACTGATAGACATACTTAAATATTCTTTTTTTTTAATAATATATATATGTTTATAAATATTTTACACCTTGTATGTTTGTTTGTAATGGTTATCTGTTTTTTATTATTATCTGTTTTTATTTTTATCTGTTTTTAAAAATCTTTCACCGATAGAAGGCAACATTATCAGTGAGTAGCATGGGCTATAATTTATTTAAAAAAAAATATTTGTGATCCCTACGAAAATTACACTAATATTAAATATTAATAATAAAATTACAAAAACTTGGATTACAACCCAAGGTGTAAAAAAATTGCCTATAAAAGTCATTATTTGACTTATATTTATGAAAACTATTGATGATACATAAAATAATATATTACATGTTTGTATATAGTACTCATCATAGCCCACAAAAAATTCGCGAGGCTATCTGTCTATTATAGTTATGTCACAATAACCATTTTTATAGTGTAATAAAATATATTAATATTTGTTTTATACCACACAACTTCTTATATGTGGCCTCTAGTGCGCTAATACATATAACCTCGTTGAGAATAGGTATAGTTACAAAAATAAAAATGTAATTGGCTATGATGATAATTACTATTAATGGATCACAGTTTTGTATGAAATCATGTGGCCTCTATTGCATATAGAATATTTAGCATCTATTGGCAACATAGATTGGTATCACCTTTAGATATCAAAATGTAAAGAGGTTTATTATGAAAAAAAAAAAAAACCAGCCAAATGCCTGTCGGATGTCAGAAACGTCAAAAAAAAGCAGGTTTCTTGTATGGGGACCTCCTTTAATTTATAACTTTATTTTATTTTTATTATATTTCGTTACAGCGGTCATAGTTATACACACACTGTGAAAGTTTAAAGTATTTACTTGTTATGGTTCAGACGATACAGCCCTGTGACAGACCGACGGATGAACGAACGGATAGGGTTGCCGTTGGTACCCTTTGGGTACAGAACCCTAAAACTGAAGTATTGGTTCTAACTTTAAACTTTTTATTTTTAAGACCTAACCAGCCAGTCTGATACTAGGTAAAATGCAATTGTTTTATTTACAAGTGGCTACAAGTGGCCAGTACGATTAAATTAAATATAGCATTCATGTTATTATACATGTAGCTACATGAATAAAAATGTTAAGTGATTATTCGTTTAGAAATCACCATTATTTCAGATTAGTGTTAGTACTGTTTCCACAGTGTTTATTTATTGCCAATATTGTTTAAATTTTCTTGTTCTTTATTTTATTCAAGATACTATGTTATTTTGAAAAATGGTGCTATCAAAATACAGGATGATTTTTTTTTTCGGGGTTACTGTATTCGCTTAATTTATACAGAAACCAGGAAATTAAATATGTGGGGGTTACAAAATTTTTATTAGTTTTTAATTCATTTAATGACAACAGTATGGTAAGAACTCATATCTAACAAATTAACTCCATTGAAACAAAATAACAAATATTTAAAAAATATCTGTAGGAAAAAATTTTAATGCGATTCGATCAAACAAAGGCATCGACAGGAAAATTTAAATAAAAGTATTTTTAGTATGATATCAGTCATAAAAATGTGGCAATAACTGATAAGGCACTTTTTCATAACATTTATAGATAAAAATTAAAATTATCCTAACTTCCTAACTGATGTAAACGCGAATATGTGTTTATTTATCCTTTCTTCACGTCATAACTGGGCAATGGAACAACATATTTTTTTGCATGGCCTTGAAAGGATGGATAGTAATAATGCAGGATGATATAGCATTATTACATTAAACCTCACTGGGGTCCATGAGACCACGATATTCTCTTCAGAAATGTTGTGTCAATCGGACACACAATTCGTAGACCAAGTGTAACTACGTAACGCTTATTAATTATTCATCTAAAATCCAAATAGCTTTCGATTGAAATATACCTCACATAAATAATTAATTTGTTTTTACAGGTTGCATCTATGTTCCTAAATTTACTTCCAACAATTCCAATTCGAATTTCCCAACGCTTCCTTACATACCATTCTATTTGAAATTATGCATTTATCGAATTAAAATAATAAGATATTTTGTACATATATAAAAAAATTGGCTGTTATAAATTAGTTAGATAAATCATAGAAAATTAATTGTATGTAAATACCAAAGAGGTTCATAAATATCTAATTTAAGACATAATTTGTAAACAGAAACCATGCTCAGTTTGCTAGCTTTTTCCATGTACTTGTTAAAAATCAGTACAATCCATGGATCCTACGATATCCAGGAACGTCACACCAGTGATCAATAGATCCCAAAACCTTGATCATGAGCTCTTCCCCGGCAGTGGAGCAATCCCCTCCTCCCACGACGCCGTCGTCGCCCGCTCAACGTACTGCGGTGCATTTGGACTACCTTCAACAGTATACTTCTACGCCAAATTACTTGACCAAGGTTCGTATTCTCGTTAATCTAAACTTAATTAAGAAATATACCTGTAGCATGCCACGAATGCCAGGGGTGCCATCAACAGATAGCAGTCGTTAAAATCCACCAACCTGTACTGGAGCAGTGTGGTGGATTAAGCCCCAAGTCCCCTCACCCTGGGGGGAGCCTGTGTAGTGGGACATAATGAGCTGGTAGAGTGGAGAGGAGTGGATGCCATGAATTGTTTTGGAAGATATTTGTGTGTAGACGAGACAAATTTGTGCATCCGTGCATTAGTCCACATGGACTAATATTTGTGGTGACACTGGTGATATACTGAAAAGTTACGATTTGCGGTTGGTTAAAAAAAAAAGGCAAACAGGTAAAAAACTATTAAGTTATACATTTTTATTTAAATCCTCCGGTGTACTAAAAACTAGAAAATAATTAGGACATAATCCTGGACATTCTGATCTTCTTGTGTCGCATGCTAAGGGACACTTTGCGTCGCTGCCTCAGCGGAATAAGTAATAATCTCAGACATTTAACAGACTATAATGACTACCTATCCTAAATTAATGTGTATTTAAAAATTTTCAGAAGCCGAATCCACTACTCAACGTCATACTTCCACCACCCGGGCCTCTCTCTCCATCTTTACCTAGTTGTGAGTATTGTTAAGACTTTTTCTGGTAGAGTTGTACATTGTTTTCATTTGAATTAAAGGCTCAGTATTTTTTGTAGAAAGCAGTTGAAAGCACTCATTCTAAGAATGGACTTGGACCATAATGTTGTGCTGATGGTAATTAAAATTGAAAAAAAATAAGCTTCTTGAACAACCTTTCAAAATATCAATTTTTTACGAATTTGCTACGTATTTATAATTCATCTGCGTTGATATTGTCCTCTGTGACGTCATCTGGACAATTGAGCTTATTTCGTTACTTTCCATAGTAAAAAAAAAAATAAAAACCGAAATTTTTTTATAAAATGTTTAGCATGGTAACTATATCAAATGGAATTGTGATCCCATGGATCAATCAAAATATTATGACAAGAACCATAATACTTGCTTATTTTGGGACAAGATGGCGCTTTATGGGTTGTCCTAAGTATTATTATCATCACATGAGTAGAGATATCCATACAGAGTCCAAGCTCTCTCACAACGTAAACACCTATTCTCGTAGGGTTGACACCTGTTACACTTAAGAAAATTAGGTAGAAAATAAAAGGTAAATACACAGTAAAACGTGTATTTAAAAAAGTAATAATAATTAGTGTAATTTGACACATCATAAAATAAAATAAGTTATGGGAGTTTTTCAAAATGGCGCACGTGGAACGTCGTGGTTTCTGGCGATATTTTGAAAAAGCTCCATAATAACCGTACTACGCTGCCTATTCTTGTTATTTTTTATTAAAAATACGAACAGAATACTCGACTCTGGCGAAATTGCTTTATATGCAGAGAACGCCAAAAACTAAGAAAAGAAGAAGAAGAAATTATCATTATAGTTCGCCACAAACTTCATGGCGGATCTGAATACAACGCTTTGCGGGCCTGCGCAGGTATAGTCATATACTCCTCGCTCCACTGCGTCCCGTTACACCTAAAACTGGTTACTGCGATGCGTCTTGTGCTTATGTTCACATCCGCCATAAAGTTTGATTGGAACTTTAAACCCTAAACAATTTTTATTGTATTCTTTGTTTTTCTACTTCAATCGATATTATCTTATTTTAAATACCGAAGAAGTGGTAAAATCTATAATTCGTCAACAAGATCATTCGAAAAATCTTTATGGATTCCGTTGAAAGGCACACGCCGCAGCCCTGTCGGTTATACCGCAAGTGAACTGGCGTAAACCAGTTATTACCCCGGCGGAGCGTATGTGAACCCGTCGCCGGTGAGAGGCAGGCGCACATCGTCACATCTACGTGTGAGTACTACAGCGGGCCGTTTTTATGTAGCGGCTTCTGTACATATATTTATTCATGTGTTATTATTATAATATTGATATCATCATCATAAAATGAATACCAGTTCACATTCCTTGGTGCAGATGGGAGATATAAACCAGGTCTCATCACAGGTTATTATTCCAGAAATAATTTCTGGTAGCTGGTCTTGTTGCCGCAATCGAGCATACGATTCCATTGATCCCTCAAGTTTTCTTTCTATAGGGTACTTCGAAAAAATACTATTGTCCCGGAAACGCGCCATGTTTGCGACAGGCAAATAGCTCAAGCGTTGGAGGTTTGCTTACTCTTGTCTTCCAACACTATACAGGAAGAAATACTCTCTGAAGAATCCTCCTCAAATAAATGAGTAAATTAAAAAAATAATTAAAATAATGTTATTGTTGCAAGGCGACCCAACTCCTACCCCGCCGCCACGCTCGCCGGGTCCTATAACAGGCGCGGGCGCAGGTTGCGCCGGCGGCGACGGCCGTGCGCACGTGCCGCCCGATGGAACCTCCTCTGATAAGGTATAGCCACTTCATATTACAAGCTTACTAGAAGTCTAAACACCGGCTGTCATTTTATTTCTTCTACATAGACAAGGTGTTCCATTGTTCTAAGGTTATTGTTTGACCGAAACCGCTGTACCGCGCCATAGGTATGTGCGCGGCGAGGAGGGAAGCAGCTCCTGAGCGATGATGGCGGACAGCGGCCGTACTCTGGTAAATTTACGCAGCGCCGAAGTAGCGCTGAATACGCGCCATTTCAAAAATCCGTACTCTCGCCCATAGTCGTAGTAACGGGATTTTTGAAACCGAGCGGAGCGTATTTGGCACTACTTCGATGCCGTGTTAAAAGTCCGAATAGAGTCGCTGACAAAGTGGAACTGTCCCCCTTCTCGCCGCACACATACCTAAGGCGCGGTACAGCGGTTTCAGTCAAATTATAAGTATGGATACAAGAATCGATTGCACCGACAGCTTCAAATAGCGCCTGCATGTCGAAATAGAAAATGTCATAGCGACATACACGACCTGCTTGATTTTGACCTGCGCGCAGGGTTCTCGCAGACTGAAACTCGCTATCTTGCACCAGCTAGCTAAGAATGTGGGGTTAGACGGTAAACGCAGAATAGGGCTTCTAGTCAATTCATACTTTTGTGACTTGTGTCAATGTAACACAAGGTTCTGAGTAAGCCTACGATCATCTGTAGTATTTGTAGTATTTATTAGATCAAGGTTAAAACGTCGTGTATTATTGTCGTGACGATCTTGAATGACTTTTTCAGTCGTCGGAGACGGCGGTGGGTAGCGCGGCCCGTACCCCTTGCTCGGCTCTCTCCCGCAAAGAAAGCTACAAGGCTCAAAGACAGCATTACAGGCGTGAGAAGAAGCGCGCCGCATCCGCTCTGCTGCATTCAATAGAGGATCCCGCCGCGGTCGTGCTCGCCGATTGGCTCAAGGTGAGAACTGCATGCACACTGTTATTATTATTATTATTATTATGTTACACTGTAATTACGTCATTATTGACTATCGGTTGGCCGAGCGGTTAGATACTGTAACTGCGGAACCGAGGGTCTCGGGTTCGATTCCCGCCCGGGACAAATATTTGTATGCATGAACATGTCTACTTGTACTGTGTCTGGGTCTAAAATATTTATATAAGTACATATTATACAGAATATTTAAGTATGTATATCAGTTGTCTAGTACCCAATAACACAAGCATAATACTTGCTTACTTTGGAAGAAGATGGCGCTGTGTGGGATGTCCCAGATATTATAAGTACAAGTCCAAGAAAGGTGAAGTGCGTAGAAAGCCGGCTAAATGTGAGTTGGACTCTTCCCCTGCAGGTTCCATGCAGTTACAACTGTCTCGCTGCTGTCTTAAAGCGGTAGAATTCTGGCTACGCCGCATCCCTAATTCTTGTTTCCTCACTACCCGCTTTTTCCTTTACATTCAGTCCGCTGTCGTCTTTCCTATGTGACGCACTGAAAATATAAAACGCTGAACGCATAATCGCTTATCGCCTAAAACTCGTATAAAAAACCTAATAATATTGTGTTACACAAACGCTATAACATATAAACTGTGGAGTGTGCCCGATTACGTGTTGGTGCCGCGCCGCCGCCTGACTGGAGGAGCTCCTGGCTGACAGCGAAGACTTATATGTGTGTTGCTGCGTCAAGGTCAGTCCCTTTAGTCTTTCCTCTCCTTTCGCTATCGCCCCTCGCTATACCTATAAATACAGTCCACTAAAACGCTCACGCTTCAGGAGTGAGCCCAGACGAAGTTCAAAGAAGAACTCGTGGGCGCCTTCAAATTCCCATACAAAAAAGGGTCCAGCCTGTGTCTGTTCTTAGCTCAATCCCTTAACTGATTTTTACAGAAAAAATATATGTTATAATAGAAACCCTGTGAAAGGGCGGTATGTTTTTGTTTTTTCGATATCTCATTTGATTGTTTTATAATAAATTTTACCAAAACATGATTAACTTAGAATTTTTTGTTCTGAAAATAATTATTCGTAAATTCTAAATGAATACGATTTTTAAAAAAAGAAAAAAAACACCGCCCTAGAGATGGCTTTTCTTAATGCTGCATGTTTTGCTTTTGGAACATACTCATTTCGGGAGTGGAAAAAGATAAGGCCCGCAAGCTGTTTCAACGAGTATTTTATAGGTAGGTATTTTCGGGGAATTTCTCGTCTTATCTCTGTCACTCAAGAACGGGTAAGGGAAGAGGGATTGAAATGGAGATAGCGACGTCAAATCGAAGCTGCGAAAAGAAAGACTATCCCTTTGACATATAGATATTACATTTTTTTTTTAATTTTCAGGTCCGCGGTTCGCTCAAATCATGGACGAAGCTGTGGTGTGTTCTGAAACCTGGGCTATTGTTGCTTTACAAGAGTCCGAAGGCTAAGGTACGTTTAGAACTGTTTATAATCAAACACAAGATATGAGACTGAAGAAGTTTTCTACATATACAGGATGTTAAAAAATGCTTGTCTTCAAAAGAATCGACTGCCCATGTAAAAAATTTTTGAACACCTGTATACTTGTAGCAAACACTGCTTTTGGCTGTAACTTTTTTTTAAATTTAAAATATAGATAAGATAAATTTATTTCTGCATAAAAATTTGCCTATATTACATTAAACATAAATAATTAAGGTTAGTGTATGTACCTATATATTATGTAATACCTAAACTAAGCAATATAGTTTTCCTGTATCTTAGGTACCTATTCCTATAAAGTAGGTTAGCGTTTATTCAACAGTAAAATATATTAATAGATATTTTAATGTAGATTTATAAAAATCATATAGAGCTTCCAAAAGTCAATAGTTGTTGATGCGCTCTTAAAGCCCTAAAAATTGTGCCCTTTGATTACCCCCTTTGACTTCATTATAGATTTGTTAATAAATTGAAGAATTACAATATGTGAAACGACAACTTATGAAACGACAACTAAAGCATATTACAATTTAAAATGATTCCCAATCCCAACAAAACAATTTAACAATTTAAAATGTAATCTAATCTAATGTAATTTAACAATTTAAAATGTAATCCCAAGCATTTTTATCAATGATAAAAATGCTTGGGATTACATTGCTCCAATCCACTTAGTTTTTAAGACAATGGTTTGTAGTGTGGTCACTAAAAAAAACCACTGAGTTTGTTGCAGTGTTCTTCTTGGAGTAGTCGCGTATGAACCTCTGTAAAATTAGCTATAAGACATTCAAAAGTGACAGCAGAGAGTCCTACTTGAAAATTAATGAATATTTATTTTTTATTTTGACAATGGAGTGAAAAAAATCGAAAAATTTGAGTTATTTGAATCATGAAACTTGAATATTGAGTAGTTTTTGAGTTATTTGTTTCTAAACTTATTATTTGAAATTTGGCCATGAAGTATCACCGAGACTACGGAACCATTTACTGTGCATAATCCGATCCGCACTTACCTGGATTTTAAATAAATTACTACTGTTCCATCTTGCAACTCGAACCTTTCTTGGTCATTCATTTTGAATCTTGATTAGTTTCGCCTACTATGATAACTGTCGACCAGTATATACACATAGCCTATGTTACTCTCTGTACCTTCATCTATCTTAATGTTGCGAAATAGCGTCATTTTGTCGCTCCGTTACGACGTGAAGAAAAGACAAACACACTTTAAGCATTAACAAGTGAAGATTTAAATTCAGTGTTTGAATTTTTGTCATAATTTTTACAGAGTAGCCACTGGGTGGGTACGGTGCTGCTCACCTCTTGCCAGGTGATTGAAAGGCCGAGCAAAAAAGACGGATTCTGCTTTAAATTGTATCATCCGTTGGAGCAGAGCATTTGGGCGCCGCGAGGGCCTCACAACGAGACTATAGGTGAGTTACAAGATGTAGCGTGATGTGACGTAACGATCTTGTACTATGTTTAACCTTTTGTCTTGTCATCAATCATTGTCAATCAATTGGCAATCAATCTATTTGACGACCGCTTAGCCTAGTGGGTAGCGACCCTGCCTACGAAGCTGGAGGTCCCGGTTTCGAATCCCAGGTCGGGTCAGTATTTATATGATGAATATCGATACTGGTACCGGGTCTTGGGTGTTATATGTATGTGGTGTCTTCGCTTGGTACCCAAAACACTAGCTAATGCTTAGTTTGGGGCTTAGACGTCGTTGTCATGTATACATATGTTATGTAATTGTCTCTGTTAATTAAATGGATAGTGATTTTCAATTTGACCAAATATGGTTATTGAGTAGTGAATAGGTTAATTGTAGGTCCATGTTAGATAGAATAGATGATAAATTACCAAATGGAAGAAAAAAAGGAATGATTTTACATAGAATAAGTGATAATCATGGTTACGTACGTGTCGGACGGGAGCAGGCGTCGGCGCAGTGATAGCTAATTCGTGCCATTGACCTATAAGACGCGTGTTCTAGTCTGTTAATAAATATTTGATATGAGGGGGTGAATTACCGAGTTGACGGCGCGTTGGCCGCATTAATAGACGACTGCATAGAGAAAGTTCCAATAGAATATCTCACTAAGTATATGTGGACAAATATCTAGGGCTTGTTCTGGTCATAAAGAGCTTGACGAGAAGACATCTGTAGTCTCTAATTTTCCTCTCAGAAAAAACATGATGATATGTATGAATGCTCGTAAAAAAATGTCATTCTCATTTATAAGTCGGTATTTGCCATTGAAATCACGATACTTTTTAGAGATGGGGGTCCACAAAGTGTGATGGAGTATGACAGAGAGAATGCAGGAGTCATAAAGATTGTGACGTGTGATCCAAAAAACGCAAAAAAATATTCACACACGCAAACACAAAAGCTATACATAACATTTTGACTGACCGATTGGCTAGACATCATAACTGCGGCGCCAAGGCGAGCGGATTCGATTCCCACCCAGGACAAATATTTGTGTGCATCGACATGTCTCTTTGTTACGTGTCTGGGTGTAAAATAAGTAATTTTTAATGAACAGGAGCTGTGGTGCAACCTCTACCAACCGCTCATTTGATATTCCGAGCGCCGTCGCAGGCGGCAGGCCACTGCTGGCTCGACGGGCTAGAACTTGCGTTGCGGTGCAGTAATGCAATGCTCAGGTAAGGGATGAAAGAAGTATAGAGGGGAAAAGGAGAGGAGAATAAACAAGTAAACATTATTTCCATATCTGTGAATGATAAATCTATTAAACATTAAATGGTCACAAGTTCTAGAATACAATAAACAATGTAAGAGAGTAGGCATCATCTCAAAATTTGCAACATAAGAATGGGGAGGAAAACTGCAAATTGCTCGCGCCAGGTGCAAATTGCTCGCGCCAGGTGGTGTTTCGTCTCTTGTACCTATCATTATCTGTGATTGTAGGTTTTTACGGAGGTTAGAGTGAAATCTACCGACAAAATCCAATTTGTCAAAGAAATACCACAACACAGACTCGGTCTAGTTTGGGATTAGATGGCCGTATGTGTTTTACTTACCGTGTGATTAACATTTTTATTTCCTATTAAATAGTTTTTAATTATCAAAGGAGAGTAAGAAATAAATTTTAATACTAGCATTTATATAATTTGCCCGATCACAATAAATACGCAATATGTTTGTATTGAGAATAATAATTTTCCAAGTAATGACAAGGTACAGATTGCGTTTAACTTTATGGCGGATTTGAATACAACGCCATAAGCGGGCTTGCACACGTACAATCATAACCCCTCGCTCCACTGCGTCCCACTACACCTAAAACTGGTTATTGCGACGCAACTTGTGCCTACTTTCGAATCCGCCATAAAGTTTCATTGTAACTGTATCAGTGATTACAGCGCCATCTGAAAAAAGCTTTGCCTCCTGCGTTCTATTAAACAAAACATATTAGTCCAAGATGCGGCTGCACGAATAGATAGAGCATAGGAAGTTTTTTATTAGAATGTCTTAATGTTCCGATTATACAAAAAAAAAATACTATGTAGGTTACATATACTTACACCAGTTGCTGTTTTGAAATATTCGCTGTGAAGTTGTGATGTAGAAATTTGTGTGATCCACATGTAAATTTCGTATTTTTAAAGAAGACAAAGATTACATATAATTACATATGTGTAAATTAACAAAATGTCTGTTTAAAACTATATTAATTTTTATTTATTTATTTACGTAACAATTATAGTTTACAGTCTAACAGCCAACACACTATAATGTAATATTACAATTTAACTTCTATATTATTCATATATTTAACTATAACTCACCTTAATTGTTATATAAAATCTTGTATCTACAATCTAAATTTGGGAGTTTACGCTTCGCGAATACATATGCAGTGAACGTATCACAGCGAGCAAGTTATCGGCAAACAAGTCGACACCCTGGCTCTCGTCCACAATATAGAGAAAGCTCGTGCCGACGGCGAATTCCTGGCGTGCCGGGTTCGTAATATATAATGAGGTAGTGTCTCTCTAATCACCGCGTCTGACATTTGCCTCATGTTTTCGATCGTTTTGATATGAGACGCTCAATTTTGATTATTATGTTCTCTAAGGTGTCAGAAAAGCAGCGTTGTACTTGCAAATACCAATCTATAAAAATAGGTAAAGTTTTGTAATAAGGTTAAGGTACAAAAGAAATTTAAACTTGCGAGCTGATGTCGTATGGTGTCAAGGTTAACTTTTATTAACACGAAAAACTTACAATAGATGCAGTCGTTCGCGTGGCTCTGCTGGTTCAGCGGGCGAGACCGGATGTACCGGGGAAGCAGGAGCGTCACCGGCCCCCGAACAGCTGTCGCATGAGGAGTTGGAGAGGCATTTTAATGAGCACGGTGAGCGTTCGTATTAGTGAAATATCCATATCGAATTATCCATACGGCCGCATGGTCATGGTCTTAAGTCATGGTCGTCCGTTTAACATGAAAATAAGAATTAATACCAACTCTCGGTATAGAAGCGAGCGAAACCCTGAAACTGAAGTCGCGCTAAACCCTCACTTGTTTCGGTCGTACGGGTACACCTTGTCAGTAGGAAGCTAGTCTCATTCTAATTATGACAGAATTCGAATTTACGTTGCTAAAAGACACATCGACTGACCGGTTGGTCGAGTGGTCGGAAGTGTCAACTGCATACCCAAAAGTTGAGGGACAAATATTCAGATGGCGGTGTTTGTGGTGGTCGCGTGTGGCCCGTGTGACCTCTTTTCTAGAAAGCACAGTTCAAAAGTATTTGGAATGACCGTATCGAGCTGACGTCACACCTCTATATTGCCTCCTCTGTCTAATTGGAAATTTTAAACCTCCGTGACTCTGTTAATAGTTACTATTAAAAAAAAATACTTTGTTGTTTATTGAATAAATGTATTCTATAAAACTGTTTAAGTATATATATAGCAGTTGTCTAGTACCCATAATACAGGCCTCGGTCTAGTTTAGGACTTGTGTGTGAGATGTCCCACATATTATAATATTTTGTTAAGGGGCCATCCATAAATTACGTCACACAAATTTCATAGTTTTTATGATTACCCTCCCCCCTTACCACAGCTAATCACATTTGTGTAACTCCCCCCTTTCTACTGTGACGCCACACTATTTGCTGCTCCAAATCAACAACTTGTTTTCAAACAATATTTTTTTAGATACTAACTTATTTAAAACAAGTTTCAGACTAAGTTGTTGCATATAACTTTTGTTTTTGCGTGCAATAGAAATTTTTTTTAGTTCCTGAATCTGAGGACGCTGACGTCACCAAGCCTGTGACTCCTACCCCCTTGTCACACCGTGTCACATGTTCTGGATCCCCTCTATGAGTGACATAATAATTTTTGGACAGCCCCTAAGAGGCTAGCCTCCACAGATAAACCGTACGGCCGAAACAAGTAAATACTTAGCGCGAGCTCAGTGCCAGAGTTTCTTTTCTATACCAGGCAAGCATTGGTATTATTTATTATTTTTATAGTAGAACAGACTACTTAGTTACAGTTAGGCACAGTGTGTTTATATTCGCTTTAATTACAACGAATATTAACGAAATGATCAGCGGGGCGGTGAGGGGTACAAGAGAAAAGACGCGCACCCTTTTACAACCATTTCCTGTACAACTAGCCTTGTTACGACCATAGAGAAAATATAATAGAATAGGCAAGCCAGTCCGGAATGTGGGCTTCAATATAAATAGTAATACCTCGAATTATACAGAATTATACGAAATCGATTTTGAGCATGCGCGTTGATAGCTCTTTGGTTGATAGCTGTATTGATAGCTGTGACTGTCGATTGAGTGTCCTGATGCATATGCGGCATAAAAGTAAAATAAGGATCGAACTAGGTACAGTTATTTTCCATCCTTTTTCCCCATGCTCAACCGTCACACATTGCTTTGTAGAGCTTGCCTACTCTAGTTATATTTGTTATGATACAAGTTGGCTGTTATTTGATTTCGGACATTTATTACAGACGGTAGTACAGTAAGACGAAACAAAAATAATCACGAAAATCCAGTATTGTTTGGTTATTGAATTTTTGAGATATTAAATTATTTAAAAAATTGACCGATCATAAATTTTTGGATACATAAATAACATTATCAGTGGTAGATATTAAGGTTTAGATTTGCTCCAGTGACTTTAGTTTCGTGTACTAGTTTATTGTGTTTTTACTATAAAATGATTTCAACTATTTGTGTTTATTTTTCTATGTTATTGTGTTAAAGTTGCATCTAAATTTAAAACGAAATTTAAAAAAGGTTTTTTTTTCTGATTTAATTAATGTATTAATTATCACACATATTGTAATGTGTAGAAAATAGGATGTAAGAAGGGATGTATGTGTGGATTATAGGGTAAGTAGAAGGACGTCATGTTGAAAGGTTAATAATATCAGGGTATCGACGGGATGCCGGATTGGCTCAGCACTGGAGATCAGACCTTCGGATCGAGGACCGTATCGCCGTATATATGTATCGAAGAATCAGTGCTCTCACGGGTGGTGAGAAATTAATAGTTCTTTTACAATTTAACAACGTTCATTACATAATCTACAGCAAAAGGTATATCTCAATTTTTTTATCGTCCATAATAAAAAACAATATGTACACTCGGATATATTTAATACGCACGTCATCTGTCGACACTCCCTAAGCCTTCTGTTGTCTGATTTCGTACCGTGTTTTCGGCGGCTTCGCCCTGGTGGGCGCGGGGTTCGTCGCCTGGGAGCTGCTGCGTCGGGTGACCTTAGGTGACCGGTATCGTACTGTAGTTTTGCAGTACCGCTTTCATCGTCGTTGGCGGGATAGTGCTCGACGTGTCGCACACTGGGCGTTCCTCCTCGAAGGCAGCACGAGCGGGCGATCACGGTGGCGTGTGGATAAAAATAGATTAATATATGAGTCAACGACCTAACCCCTTCAGTCGATACTTTTCTTCCCCTTTTTTTCCTGTTTTATACTAACTTATGGGTTGGAGAGTATATACGTGGTGTCGCTGTGGCATCTGCCTTAAGACGATGAGCCAGTTTGTACTTCGTGCGGTTTCATGGCCGCGTAGAAATTGAAAATAAAAATTTAATTAAAAGGGCAACGGCAATCGCTAACAAACTCGTACGTGAGTTAGGGGCCGTCCATTAATCACGTGAGGCTTGAAAGGGGGGGGGGTTGACAAAAATCACGAAATGTCACAAGAGGGGAGGGGGGTGTAGTAAGATATCACGTATATTTATTTTTTCCAACGTGCTATTTTTAAATCGAAAAGCGGCATGTAGTATACACCATTCGTTTATTATTTTTATACCAATCAAAAACAACCTGCAACTTTTCTGTCTAGACATTTTTATCATGGTCCTTAATTTCAGAATAAAATAAGATTATACTTTATACCCGTATTTAAGATAATATTCTAAAATATTCTAAAAAATTAAAGAATTTTTGTAGATACTAATAATACACGTGATGTTGGGTGAGGGTGGGGGGTAGTCTTAAACCTCACTATGTATCACCAAGGGGTGAGGGGGGTTAAAAAATGCTTAAAAAAAGATCACGTGATTAATGGACGGCCCTTTACCGATCTGCAGCCGCTAGACTGGGACACGGTGAGTCAGGTCTGGGAGTTTTTTTCAAAATGGCGCACGTGGAACGTCGTGGTTTCTAACGATATTTTGAAAAAGCTCCATAATAACCGTACTACGCTGCCTATTCTTGTTATTTTTTATTAAAAATACGAACAGAATACTCGACTCTGGCGAAATTGCTTTAAATGCAGAGAACGCCATAACTAAAAAGAAGAAGAGTCTGGTCTGAAATCTGAAGCCTCAGAGATCAAAACTGAATCGTTACGGAAGATACGTTGAGTATTTTTAGTCGGTGGTGAGAGCGCAATGGTTCATGACCAATAATTTGTTGTTAAAGGAAAAAAAAACTTAAGATTTCTCTCTACCGAATGTCAAACAGATACCGATGTTGTCATTAGAAACCTTCCTTCCTTCACCTTCCTTTTAAAAATAAAAAAATTAAATCTTTAATTTTCTTAGTAATTTCTTTTTTCTATAAATTGACTTAGACTAAAAGTCAAAATATTTTTATTGATTCATGAGGATTACAATTTTATTCGGCGTTGTGATTTTAACTCAATATTTTTTATGTAGTTTTAGCTTTAGTTTTTTACTGTGGAAAGCAGCGCAACAAGCGCCACCGCCCAGATGACGTCACAGGGCCAACAAAAATCTGCGATATTCGGAAATATAAAAAATTGATATTTTGAGAGGTTATTTACACCTTATTCCTTTCAATTTTAATGAGCATCAGCGCAACCACTTTACTGTTGGGAATAACCCAAAACGCGAAATCACAATGGGATTCTCATATTTACTACCTCAGCTCTGCAGCTAACTTATCTATGTTAATGTAATAGATATAACTTTTTTTGTACGTATATGAATGTATAGATAACAGGTTTGATTCGTGAATTTAGTCTCATGAAACTTAATTATATAACTGGTGTTCGGCTGAACGTAGTCCAAACTTATAGGGTGTGTAAAGCTCACCGAACTAAACAAAAACTAAAAAAAATAATATAACTTACAGCAGGTTTTCTTCTGTAACCGTTAGTTTGCGCCATCGGCTCACATGAAACTTTTTGTTTAGTTCGGTAAGCTCTACTCGGTCTGTAAGTTTGGACTACGTTCAGCCAAACACCCGCGGTATAAAAAAAAAAAATAGTAAATGAACTTGTACTATTTCCAGTAAATGAGACTTAGTACGGTTGTAATAGATATCTTTGTAACAGGGTATCAGTAGCGAATGGTAACATGAGAAAGGAAGCCGGCCGCAATAATTTTTCGATAGACGTGTACTGCGTTGGTCTATTCCAATGTTCACGGTTGCTGTCAATAGATGGCGGTCGGTATAATCCATCAAATCGCACTGGAGCAGCGTGGTGAATTAAGCTCCAAGCCCCTTCACCCTGGGGGGGGAGGTCTAAGCCCCTGCAGTGGGGTATAATGGGCTGATGGAATGGAATATAATTCTAATAAAGATTAGAATAGACAATTACAATATAAATAACCGAGGTCTGTCTATCGCCAAGATCATAGTGACCGGATTCCTTTTTTCTAGATCACCTTACGCCACAACGCTACGGCTTATTTATCAGCAGGGCGCGGTAAGAGGTACACGGGAATGGGACGCTAAGGATTTACAACCTCTTAGGTTTGGTGTGTGTCGCAACCATAGTACCTACCCTGTTTCGTAATCCCTGTTACAACTGTACCCAGTCTCTTATCATTTTGGTGTATAATATTTTTTATATACCATGGTGTCCATAACCATAGTGTATATAGGTCGTTAAATTCAGCGATTTGTTGAAGGTAATATTTATTTGAATTTATTTATTTTCTCCGTCCACCAATACCAATTCCAATCTGCACGTAAATGGCTAAACGCTGTAGTTTATAAGCTAGGCTACTGCAATCAGTCTTCGCTGGTTATGTCAGCATCTGAATGCAGTGGTAATAGATCCCATGACAGTTCTGATGAAAGAAAATCTTACCACGAGGCCTATGGTGCGAGAAAGAGATGTACCACCTCGAAACGGGGGCATATTTTCGATTTTTCTCTAGAAAAAAAGATTAATACAATAGAGTTCAAAGAGAAAAGTAATATAATGCACAGCAAGAGTTTATGCACCAGTCCTATTCAAATGGGAATACTAAAATGTATACCTTTCATAGACAAAAGTAAACACGAGGCGTCTTTTGAGGACAGATTGCTAAAGTTCGTGACGTCGCCGTTCCCGAAACGACGCAGTTCTACTCCCTCGGCGAAGAAGGCCGATCTGTTACGAAGATTACCGAGACATGACGACGACGGTCGGAACGCAAAGACGGATTCGGAAAACGATGACGGTTTTTTGAAAGTAGGCGTTCCGAATAAGATTATAGTGACCGCGCCATCTGTTGAAACATTCAGGAGGTGTAGTTCTTCGACCACGGCATCCGAAAAAACAGACTTCAGGAAGTCTGAAAGAGCTGAGTTTATAAAGAGCGAAAAGTTTTCACTAATAGACGGTCCTTCGAGGAGTTTCGAGATTTTGAAGAAGGAGAGGCGAGAAAATAGAATATCGTCACAGAATGTTTACGTCGCAGGGAAGATTGTCGCCAGGGGTGAGATTTTGTTTTGTCCGTTTTTTTTTGTGGTAGCAGCACCGAGCATATACCCAAAGCGGCAATACGGGTCCTCAACTCCGAAGTTGATTACTGCTTTGTCACTAACATAATATGTTTTGTTGGATGGTATTTAATAGTAATTGTTTCAGTCGATCCTGCTGCCATTATATATGTTACGGACCAAGTGATTAACTGGGCAGTATTCATAATGTCCGAGCACTATTCATAACGACGAGTAAAATTGGGCAATATAATACGTGTAAAGACTTAGTTGAAAATTTAGCACATTGAGCAGTCATTATTTATAATACTACAATTCCGTTGGGTAAAGTGATGACTTATAGGTTAATATAATTTCCAGATAAGTGATAGGTTAAGTAAGTAATAGGTTAGGCTAGGTTTGATTACGTCGATTCGAGAAGGGAAGCATTGAGTTTTTAGGCTAGATACTTTGTTTATTTTTTTTATTACTAGATGTCAAAAACAATTGTTTAAATTAAGTTGTGTGATTTTATTATAAATATTTTAAGTATACTGTGATATTTTCAATAATATTTTATTTTTCGCGGTTGGTTTGGGCATTTTTTGTATTGTCCGGTTAATCACTTGGTTCATAACATAACATAGGTAGGTATACTACGTACGACTGCCGAAAGTGCCGAATTGGCCCAATTCTTGTGTAATATTTGACATAGAGTCGGCCAGTCACGCTATAGCTGTCGAACAAAAATAACGTTTTTTGTCTGTTGGGTATGTGCTCGATGGGTGGCAGCTATGTATAGGTAGTCAAAAGTATGTGAAAAACCACGTATATTATACAAAATTTGCCACCGTCTCGCAGAAGTAGAAGTTATGCAGGCTGGCGCAGCGTTATGTCTTGTGAATGCTAGAACATTTCTTCGATTATTTCGTTGTCTTTGTTAAGCTATAATTACTGAGCGTTGTGTAGCGCAACGCGTCACGTAACAATTGTAGATTTAAATCATTAGATGTGCCCTGTAAGCGACAAATCGTTGCGTCACTCACACGAACATCGCTGACTTGAGTACGTCATTGCTTTATATAATGAAGGTTTCCATGAGCGCGATTCATGGTGCACAGGGGTGGTCCGTATCCTCAAAAAAAAGCTGAAAAAAATAATTTAGCTTTCCAGTTTTCTGTTTTCCGTTTTGGGGCTTCAGCGCCCCGTGGGTAAATACGTCGGCGTCATGGAAAATTATCAATTTGTACTATTGTCGTTTGAACATGGCTACCCACATGTTTGCTTGTCGTATAAAATTACATATTTCCCCTCAAATCGTTGAAAACAGATATTTATATTTTTTGGATCTATGATGACCTACATATAGTTATATCTACATATGTATATTATAAAAAAAAGAATATTTAATTATGTGTATCAGTGGTCTAGTACCCCATAATACAAGCATAATACTTGCTTGCTTTGGAACCAGATGGCGCTGTGTGGGATGTCCCTATTATTATTATTATTATATAAATTGCGTAATTAAGGTTTTGTTGTATTTGTGTAACTTTAATATGGAATGAGTTTAAGGACCACCCTTAAAGCCATGATTCTCCTCCCACCCCAGTGTTTCTGATAGACCTTTTGAACGGTATCTCATAGCTTCTATTCATTATTGTACATCATGGCCCATTATAGAAAAGTACCACTGTGTGAGTACAATGGTGTTTGATGGGTCATAATGGCGGACGATGGTCGTTGATGAATGTGTTGTCGGTTTTTCAAGCAAACATCAAAGGAAATTGCGCCTAGAGACGCACGCGCGTCTATGTACACCTTGAAGTATCTACTACCTACTATGGCTGCTATAACAACAAATTATTTTAAATTTTTTTTTTTAATTATTAAAGGGGGTCCCCATACAAGAAACGTGTTTTTTTAACGTTTTTGGTGATTGGTAATTGTGAGATCATTGCTTACACTTGAAATTTTTATGGAATATGCCCTACTAGTATGACAGCTATAACAGCAAATAAAAAAACATAAAATAAAGTTAAAAATGGAAAGTTGTCCCCATACAAGAAATATGTTTTTTTTTTAAATATATAGTACGGTGGTACGGAACCCTTCGTGTGCGAGTCGAACTCGCACTTGGATGATTTTTATATATATATGTATGTATATAGAGTTATAAAGGGGCGGAAATATTAAAGATAGCAAATTTTATTCAAAAGAAACTTCATTTTATTTTAATAAATGAAAAGTCTCCTCAAAGAGCCGAGAATCGATACGAAAAAAATATTAAAACAAAACTTATATTTTTTGGTTCCGAACATGGCGATCAAATCTCTTCTATAAATACTGTGTCTGAAATGAAAGTAATACTATGAAATCTTACATTATTTTGTCAGACATAATTAAAATATTATTTTGTGGTTACTTATGATTTTGTTGCATCACAATTCAACAAGTTGTTCAAAACAAAAATAGATCCATTTGTCGCAAGACAAAGATTCGGTAAATGAATGACAACTCCTCCATCTATCCATCAGTCCTTTTTATACTCCACTGCGACTTAGGTCTCCCCTCAATTAAGGGGGATTAGAGCTTATATCCACCACGCTGTTCCAATACTGGTTGGCGGATTGTAACGACCGCCATATATTGACAGCAACCGGGAGCGACTGCTTAACGTGCTCTCCGAGGCACGGAGTCAGTGATAGTTAATGTATTTAAGTCAGAAAAAAGTGATTGGTACACGCCCAGATTCGAACCACGGCCATATGGCCTTATACATTTGTAACAATTTCGCTGCGTTCGGGCTATCACGACACATTAACTATAAATTTATTATTTCAATTTATATTTCTATTTAATGTTACATTCTACGGTGTTCCTTTGATTTTAGACTCGAATGTTTTGCGAAAAATTTTGATGCCTTTTTAACTTTACAACTTAAATTAAATTTTTTTATGTTCATTTCGTTCACCCTATCAAGTTGAAATTTTAACAACCATCCAAAATTTATTATATTGATCTTTGGTAAAAAACCGATGGCTGTATTGTTTCCTTTTAGTATCGTTCAGTAGAAAAATATTGAGATATGACTACACAAACCTTTCCCGAAAAAACCAATAACACTAGTTACCATTCATGGCCGCTGCACGCTCCGCCCCGTTTCGGTCTCGAGGTCTCGGGCGCGTCGTCACGAAGAAAGCAACCCAAAGATTATAAAGTAACACTGTAAATAGAACAATTTATTATGAAAATGTAACCTACATTTTTTATTTACGTAATGAGGTCTATTTAGTGATACATTCACATCTAGATTTTTTTTGGATGGTTGTTAAATTTCTTATCGTATTCCTGGTGTTCGCCTGAACGTAGACCAAACTTATAGAGCTTACCGACCAAACAAAAAGTTTACAACCAATGTTGGGGAATTGACCCTTTAATCCTACGTCTTCGTCGGTTATTAAATTTTGGAAACGATGGCTTGGTTCGTTCAGAGTTAGTTTCGTTCGTTAACGTAATTAGTTGGAATATTATTTTATATTGGATAGCTATGATGTAACAACTAAAAAAAAAAATTAAAACATGTTTTTCTCGATAACTATTAGTTTTGCACCATGTGCCCACTTAAAACTTTTCGTCTAGTTCGTTAATACGTTCTATAAATCTGAACTACGTTTAGCTAACACACGGTGTATATATACAGATGTTCGGTTGAACATAGTACAACTTTAGTACAACTTTAAACATATTTTGACATATTATATTGACGACTGCTTAGCCTAGTGGGTAGGTAGCGACCCTGCCTACGAAGCTGGAGGTCCCGGGTTCGAATCCCAGGTCGGGTCAGTATTTATATGATGAATATTGATACTGGTACCGGGTCTTGGTTGTTATATGTATGTGGTGTCTTCGCTTGGTACCCAAAACACAAGCTAATGCTTAGTTTGGGGCCTAGACGTTGTTGTCATGTATACGTTATACGTAATTTTTCTCGGCAATCGTCAGTTTGCGTTATCTGCTCACTAGAAACTTTTTGTTTAGTTCGATAAGCTGTAAACGCTCTATAAGTTCGGATTACATTCAGCCGAACACTCGGTATATAAGTAGTACAATAAAAGTACGAATTGGTTAGAAGCCCTCTTTTACGTTTACCGTCGAACCACCCATACTCTAGCTAGTTCGTGTAAGATGGTGAGTTTCAGTACGCGAAATCCCCGTGCGCCGGTCTGAAACCCCGCAAATCCCCGCGCACCGCTTTTCAACCCCACAAAATTCGGTTGAACAATTTCGATACTGTGAAGCGATATTTATGACTCCATTAAAACTAAACGCTGCTGTCAAATTAATTAACTTTATAATCTAAATAAAAAAATTCTAGCAAAATTATAATAAAACTTTAAAACTGCCGTTCCTTAGCATTCAAGTTCGAATAAGCACATATGATCGTATTTTCGGGCACACATGCACACCCAAATGACATTCCTAATTCGATGGCTGTGAGAGAACAATTTTTATCTAAGGTAATATAATTTATAAGTCTTATTTTATCAAAGTCGTCTTGTAACAAACATTGTATTTTTAATTATGGATGTTTGAAAAAAGTATATCCGTTATCTATTTGACGATGATAAAAAAAAATTATGTTTGCGTAAACTCACGACTGACTTTACTAGACAGCGCGTCAAAGATTCTACCGGCGTCGGATGCGGAAGTAGGTACAAAACTTACCATTGAGCTGTGATTTTTTTCGCGCGTCTTCTGTTGACGACCGCTTAGCCTAGTGGGTAGCGACCCTGCCTACGAAGCTAGAGATCCCGGGTTCGAATCCCAGGTTGGGTCAGTATTTATATGATGAATATCGATACTGGTACCGGGTCTTGGTTGTTATATATATGTGGTGTCTTCGTTTGGTACCCAAAATACAACTTAATGCTTAGTTTGGGGTCTAGACGTTGTTGTGATGTATACGTATGTTATGTTCATCAAAATTGGTTCAGCGGTTCTCGAGTTACGGTTACACAAACAAACACGAGTAAAGGTTAAAAATATAATTTAGTAGTAATAAGTAGTGTTATCATAGCCTGAGCGCAGCGAACCTGTTGCAAATCTGTAAGGCCATGTGGCCTTGGCTCGCATCCGGGCGTGTACCAATGAGTTTTTTCTGATTTAAAGTACATTAACTATCACTGACTTCCGTGCTTCGGAGAGCACGTTAAGCAGTCGGTCTCGGTTGCCGTCAATAGATGGCGGTCGTTACAATCCGCCGACCCGCATTGTAACGTGGTGGAATCAAGCTCCTAGCCCCCTCATCTTGAGGGGGAGATTTAAGCCCCTGCAGTGGGGTATGAAAAGGGCTGATAGAATGGAATGGAAAAATATAATTAATGGGTTCGTGAACGTCTAATCAGTCGAATCCAATATTTTTTTGGATAATATCTTTAAAATGTCTACGATAGTATATATGCTTGCTGTAAATAACATTATGTATCTTCTCCTGAAATAATCTTTGACTGCGATAGTAATGTCGTTGTCGTTAGCACTTCAGTATGCTTGCGCGCGCGCACATATAATGACACGCTCATATAAACCCTTTTTTTTACCACAGTACAAATATATAAACAAATAACAAAATAAATGATAAATATAAATGATTTTGTTGTAATTAATAAAATTTATTCGCGGTGGCCGAAAATAAGAAAAACAAACGGAAATAAAGTAAAAAAAATGCGGATTAAGTACAAAAGTGATATTAATGCCGTCGTGGAATAAACAATTTGCAAAAAAAATTGATGATACAAAAGTGTTTTTTTAGTGCAACTAAAAAAATATGGTATGACGAAACATGCACGTAGCGACTTTCAAAATGATTTAGATTTTTTAGATAATTTGTCTGATTAATAATATTGAACTCCATAGAGTAATAAATAGATAGCGGCTATGTTACAATAAAGAGAGCGGTGTCTGTTTTAACTATAGAACCAGACCGACTCAAATCTGCGGTGGAAGGGCAGCACGCGTGGCGTGTGTCTCGTGATAGTTACAATTAAGGTTGTGGGTTCTCATATAAAATATACTGTCGCGATGCGGTGCTGACTGCCATGACATGACAGCTAACAGTTTCCGTAATTATGGGTGAGAATTATCGGTAAGCGACATACGAAAATGTGTGGAAGGCTTGAGCCAGTGATATGATGCCTCTATCTATGAGCGCGCGACCACCATTTGTATACATTTGTATATCGTATAATGAATATGGTACCACTTTCAAAACTTATATAGAAAACAACTGGCTGGCCAAGTACGAGTCGGATTCACGCTCTTAGGGGTCCATACAGTTCGCTACTTACCACTAGAATACCACGTAAACGCATGTTTCAATTTAATAAATATTTTTTATTTTGACGACCGCTTAGCCTAGTGGGTAGCGACCCTGCCTACGAAGCTGGAGGTCCCGGGTTCAAATCCCAGGTCGGGTCAGTATTTATATGATGAATATTGATACTGGTACCGGGTCTTGGTTGTTATATGTATGTGGTGCGTTTGTAAAAAAAATATTTATATATGTATATATTATAAAGAATATTGAAATATGTATATCAGTTGTCTGTCAATCAATCAACTCATAACACAAGCATAATACTTATTTACTTTGGAACTAGATGCCGCCGTGTGGGAAGTCTCATGTATTATTATTATTCTTATAATTTTATGTGATATACCAACAAAATATCTTAATTGTGGAATATTTCGTTCGATTCTCCATTGATGAGTTCCTTCATGAGTGACTGGGCATCGACGTCGTCTCCAATCTCCTTATTACCTTGCCGAAGTCTAGCAGTTGCCCAATATTGATGGCTACGAGCTGCTCTTTATCTGTCGTCTGTTTCCTAGAAATTCCCATCTGCGTAGGGCATTCTGTTACCAGGTAGAAGCTTGTTTCTTCTGCTTCCCGACATGCTGGGCATATGGGATCTTCTTATATTTTCATAATCGACAGATGCTGTAAGATCATTCCTTTACTTGTGAAGTTTTGCTCCTTATCTTTCACGATTCTAAGTATACGTGAAGTACAGTCCGCACCAAACTTCTAGTTCGCTCCAAAGTTGAAGCCAATAGCGTCGCAGTAGAAAAAAAATGGGTGTCATAGGGTCGAGAGTGGACCGGCACCTGCGCAAGAGGCACTCGTGTCAACTTCAGAGCGAACTTGAAGTTCAGCGCGTGCTGTGTACCATATAGGTTTCATTTACTTGCGAGTGAATAAAGTTAAAATTAATGGGGATCCCTATACAAGAACGTGTTTTTTTTAAAGCATATGTAGTGATAGGTAATTGTGAGATAATTCCTTACACTTGAAATATTCGTGGACTATTTTATTTATATTTTCAGTGTATTATTAAGGCCGCTATAAAAACAAATAAACATTAAACAAAATTAAAAATTATAGGAGTCCCCATCCAAAAAACGTGTTTTTTCATAGTACGGTGGCACGGAACACTTCGTTTGCGAGTCCGACCAGATTTTCGTTATTAAGGTGTTTACGTTTGGGAGTTATCTCATGTTGCTAAGCTGATGATGGAAGCTACAGCACTCTTTGACGGTCAAGAATGAGGGGATAAGCTGCGAATACCTATTAATAGCTATGTTTAAGTAAATTTTTGTATTACTAATTGTATAAATGCTGTTGGTACTCCAAATAAAATAATATAATTAATATTGCGATTTGTCGACAGTTTTCTACAAACGGCACTGTCTGTCTGTCTGTCTCTGTTGCAAAGTATTATCGATACATTATTTCGTGCCGAAACGAGATAGCTTTATATGCATATAGATAGAGGTACGAGATAATGCGTTGACAAAATTTTGTTGCGGTGTGCATGTTACTTGTGCTGAAAATGAGCGCGCGGGCTTACAGAAAATACATGCGAGGCAGGCTCGCGAGGCCATCTTACATTGCCTCACGGAAATGTACAGAGCTTCTCATTTTTATGACAGATACTAGCGTCCTTAAGACTTCCTCGTCTTATATTTTTGTGTTTGTTTTCCAAAAAAATCTCTACATAATGCTAGATTATACTCTATGCGTATTAAAATTTATAGTACGATTTTACGTTAAATACAAGAAGAAATTCGACTTGTTTATGCGAGATAGAGCCAAGCGATGAATGAATTATAAATTGTATGCTATCTTGCGTAACAGAATTACCCGGAAAGTATTACGTAGTATTTTTGTTGATTTTATTTCAGTTATCAATTTTGTGAAAATTTTCTTTTATTTATTTTTAATTTATTTATTTAACATAGCTTTATACAACATATAGTTTTACAAAATTTTGTTGTGTTAAAAAATCATTACGTATGGTTTGTCATAACACCACAGTTATCGTTGATTTACAAATATTTACAGAACTTTACATCAGTTTACATCAGTGAAACGAAAATACGCTTTATTGTGCATATTTTACAGGAATCCAATAATTTTAAAGATTAAAAATTGATGAAATAAATTTACCTAACGATCCTGGACACAGCAGTTACTGCTTTCCGGTTGGTTGGGTTGCTAGTTGTATATAAGTTATTCTCAAAACGTGACCCTTAGCCTAAGACTCGATGGACGTAATTTGAGTCGCGAAATTACGTTATTATTATGTATTCGAAGATTCGGACGTTCTAGTGCTTTCCAGTGAATTCACAATATTCAATTGCTTGTCTCTTTGCTTTCGTCGAACTTCCTAGAACGTATTGATAGGGTAGATATTAAATAAATAAACGACGATAGAGATATGCAGTGAATAATAATATATTATTTAAGACAGACTAACTGTGCGGAATTCTCACATTTGACGATAATGGTATCTTGTTCGCACTAGTTTTGCGCCTATTATTTTTGTGTTTGAAGAAACCCACCTAAATTTGTGGAGTATTCTGTCGAAGTTACCATGTCTATCTCAAATAATAGACTAGTATGTCGATGAACGTAATAATGTCTTGGTTGTGTTTCGCATAATATTATCCTTTTTAGCGTTCTATAGTCAAACCAAGGACCCTTGTGGTTCCGGTATGTCAGTTTGTCTGTCTGCTTTTTCGAAATTGGTTTTATATATGCATATATATTTGGATGGGGTTTTTTTATTATTTTTATTTGCATATCTTATCGTGTAGCAGAGGTCAGCAATCCGCGGCTCGTAAACCGCATGCGGCTCTTTCGATGTAAACTCGGCTCTAGTTCCATACGTAAAATTATTTATTTTATTGTTTTGGTTAAAATACTTAAATGTGTTTTGTGTTAAAGACATTTGTATGCTTTCTGATAAAAAAGTATTATTTCATATTTAAAGTACTTAGCCTGCCCTGCTTACGAAGCTGGAGGTCCCAGGTTCGAATCCCAGGTCGGGTCAGTATTTATATGATGAATATCGGTACTGATACCGGGTCTTGGTTATATGTATGCGCTGTCTTCGCTTGGTACCCAGAACACAAGCTAATCTTAGTCTTGGAGCCTAAACGTTGTTGTGATGTGTACGTTATTATTATTTTTATTAATTTATTTAAAAACTAAAATTAAATATAGGTATAATAAACAATTACTATTTTCTAATGAAAACTGTTTGTGGGTAAGCTTTTCCATTCCACCAGCCCATAATACCCCACTGCAGGGGCATAGGCCTCCCCTCAGGGTGAGGGGGTTTTGGGGCTTAATCCACCACGCTGCTCCAGTGCGGGTTGGTAGATTTTAACGACTGCCGTCTGTTGATGGCACCCGGGGCGAGCTTTACGTGCTCTCCGAGGCACTGAGTCAGTGATAGTTATGTAGTCAGAAAAATTCAACGGTACACGCTGGGATTCGAACCATGACCGCACGGCCTTCTAAACTCGAAACAGGTTCGCTGCGTTCGAGTTATCACGACACCTGGCCTTTGATGTTTTTGGTGGCTCCTTAAATACTGGGAAATTTTGTAAATTGTAACTTTGGTTCTTCCGTCTTATAAGATTGCCTACCCGTGGTGTAGGGTATAGTATAGGTTTTTTAAAATAAGTTTATTGGGAATACGTCGTAATAATTAATTTTTCTATACAGGGATCTGTTTACAGAAGTCTCTTCACTATATTGTATAAAACAAAGTCGCTTCCCGTCTGTCTGTCCTTATGTATGCTTACATCTTTAAAACTACGCAACGGATTTTGATGCGGGTTTTTTTAATAGATAGATTGATTCAAGAAGAAGGTTTATATGTATATAACATGCATAATATAGTAGAGAAACACTGAAAATATTAGAGACTCCTAACGTAATGTAAATAAACATTTTTTTTTGCGCTTACATTGCAAACGCTGGCTGAAACCTACGAGATAGATCAAAATAATGTACTACAGTATTGTACACCATAAAAAGGTCTACAAAAGACCCGCGATGGTATATGTTTATCTCTTAGAGATAACCCACAACAACCATTTTTATCCAAAAATCGGTGTAAATAAGTATTCGAGTACAGAAAAGATTTTCGCGGTATCCTCTTTATTGTTACTTGCCACCTGATGGCCCTGTAGCATTTCTTTTTCAATAAGCAGAAATGATATAAAAATGTACTCCACGTTGGCGAAGCCGTGGGCGGTTAATCTTGTGAATGTGTAGTATTTTGTGGCATAGAATTTGTTTTCTCTGATTTTCGTCAGTTAAAATTCACTTACTTTGAAATATCTCCTGAACTATACAAAATTGACACTCGGCAGTTTTAATTATGTAGTCAGAATTATGTAGTATGACGACCGCTTAGCCTAGTGGGTAGCGACCCTGCCTATGAAGCTGGAGGTCCCGGGTTCGAATCCTAGGTTGGGTCAGTATTTATATGCTGAATATCAATACTGGTACCGGGTCTTGGTTGTTAAATGTATGTGGTGTCTTCGCTTGGTACCCAAAACACAAGCTAATGCTTAGTTTGGGGCCTAGACGTTGTTGTCATGTGTACGTTATAAAAAAAAAATCTTGCATTTATAATCATGAGAACCTTCTATTTGTAGCCGAAAACGAGGATATGATTTTTTTGTGTATAATTACTGTGCGACGTGAAATCTTTACTGCGTGATCTTTTATAATCAGATCACTTTGAGTGCAGTGTGTGTTGAGCCACTGACTACGATGTATTTTCGGCTCAAGGTCGGCAATGGAAAACTATTGAATGGATTATCGATATGCTATGGTATCCGTTCATTGTTTATGTCAGTTAGTTTTTAGGATTTTGTAGCCATATGCCAAAAAAAGAATAATATAATAATAATAATACATGGGACTTCCCACACAGCGCCATCTAGTCCCAAAGTAAGCAAGTATTATGCTTGTGTTATGGGTTACTAGACAACTGATATACATACTTAAATATTCTTTGTAATATATACATATATAAATATTTTAGCGAAGACACCATATACATATAACAACCAACACCCGGTACCAGTATCAATATTCAACATACAAATACTGATCCGACCTGGGATTCGAACCCGGGGCCTCCAGCTTCGTAGGCAGGGTCACTCTGTCTGTCCGGCCGTCCGTCTGTCACAGGCTCATATCTCGGCTATCTTCCCATTCATTATCATCATCATCAGCCCATTTTTACCACACTGCAGGGGCTTAGGCCTCCCCTAGGGTGAGGAGGGGGGCTCAGAGCTTAAGTCCACAACGCTGCTCCACTGCGGGTTGGGAACTGTAACGACCACCATCTATTGTCAGCGTCCGGGACCGACTGTTTAACGTGCCCTCCGAAGCACGGTACACGCCCGGATTCGAACCATGGCCCTATGGGGCCATCTTCCCATTGATTCTGTTGAAATTCAGCAGATGTCATATAAACCACCGTACAATTGTTAACTGTATTTGTTTACATTTGTCGCGAGAGCGCTGGCTTCGATAACAAGTGCAAAAACTAATCTGAAAACATGAGCATTGTTTTACATGTCTTATTCGGTATGACCTCGAGTGGTAACAAATGATATTATAATAAATTATAAACTAATGAATGCTCTCGTGTTCCATCTTCTTTGTATTTTTTATTTTATTTTATTTTTATTATCTTAGGAAAATCAACAGCTACACAATAATAAACATTAATAAAAACAGGAAGCCAATTAGAGGTTCTCACAGGTAGTGATAGAATTATAAAATTACCTAGTCCAAATTACCTATTCCCCTCGTAGCTCAATATAAATAGTTTCTTAATATTCCAAATTAACTAGTTTTATTTAAATCGCCTATATCCTTAATCTAATAAAAAAAAATTATTAGTTTTTTATAGGTAGCTCTCTATAGGTACATTGAATTAAGGGATGTACTTTTTTTTCGCGCTCTTTTTTCTCCCCGCACAAAAAATGGGGTTCCGTACCACCATACAATAAAATAAAAAAATACACGTTTTAATTAATAATTAAAATACAACTTCATTTTATTTTTCTTATTAATTGTTATATCGGCCATAATAGTACATACTTCGTGATAATTTCAAGTGTAAGGCAATAATCTCCCAACCACCAATCACTTACCAAAAATGTCGACAGAAACATGTTTCTTATATCATCATCATCATCAGCCCATTTTACCCTCCGCAGGGGCTTAGGCCTCCCCCAGGGTGAGGAGGGGGTTTAGAGCTTAAATCCACCACGCTACTCCACTGCGGGTTGGGGATTGTAACGACCGTCATCTATTGACTGCGTCCGGGACCGACTGCTTCCGGGACCGACTGCTTAACGTGCTCTCCGAGGCACGGAGTCAGTGATAGTTAATGTACTTAAGTCAGAAAAACTCGTTGGTACACGCCCGGATTTGAACCATGGCCCTATGGCCTTATAAACATGAGACAGGTTCGTTGCGCTCTGGGCTAGGACTGGGGCTGGGTGTTTCTTGTATGGGGACCCCTTTAATTTTAACTTGATTTTATTTTTATTCCTTGTTATTAAAGCGGCCGTAATAAACACACTTTGTGACAATTTAAGTGTCTTTCTATTATGGTTCAAACAATACAGCCCTATGACAGACGGACGGGCGGACAGCGGAGCCTTAGTAATAGAGTTCCCGGTGGTACACTTTGAAAAATAAAAGTCCGTTTATTTTCAAGTAAGTCTCTACTGTCAGTTTTGAACTTTACAAAGCTAAGTCTAAAAAGGTTCGTACGCGATCGCTCTAAAAGGAACACTGCAAGAAACGTAGAGTGGCTAAAAGTAAAAATTGACTAGAAGCCCTCTTCTGCGTTTACCGTCTAACCGCTCATACTATAGCTAGCTCGTGTAAGATGGCCACTTTAAGTTCGAGTTTAAGCGTGCAAGGTCTCCGCGAGCCGCTCTTCATCCCCGAGAAATCCCCGCGCGCCGGTTTCACACACCCCCCCCCCTCGGAATTGCGGAACGTCAGCTCGATACTGTGAACTGACATTTGTGACTCTATTAAAACGAAACGCTGCTGTCAAATTAATTCACTCTATGGTGACGGCGCTACAAAGCATTATCTTCAAATAATTTAATCACAAGCATTTTTATCATTCATTGCGTACTGAACCCTTAAAAAATGAATTAAGTTCAAAGTTCGAGGTATGAAATACACGGAGCTTTGAAATAATTCGATAGAGCGGTGATGCTGGCCGTTTAGTTCGAGAACCAAAGATTTGAACCATAGGATGAAAAAGGGAAACAGGAAATACGCGCGTGTGGACCACGCGATAGTTTACCTAGATGTTTGTGTTGTGTCTAGGTCTTTGTGTATTACCCGTCACAAGCGCCTTCTAGTCTGCTACATTAAAAGTTCAGTGTACAATATATTATGTACCCTTTGATTATTTATATGTATGTCTAGATAGAGTAATACCATGCAATGACAAAAAAGGACCCAAACTTTACATGCTTGAGTGTGTGACTCAACAGACCACATACTACACATACTCCATACTAACCATGTACAAACCATCTCTGTGTGCGTGAAATATAACCGAACGGTTAGGTAATATTTTTATCTACGTCTTTTGATGCCGAATCTCCATATAGAGATTTATACAATCTAAGTATGTACCATGGATACATCATTAGTGTAGTTAAGGCTATTGTTGCCCGTTCGAGAGTTGTAAACATTGATGTCATATCTCCTATCATTAGGCGATTATATGTGACACTACATGTCTCTGAAGGCTTTTATGTTAAACCTGATTTACATTGTTACAGCCGTTAGTCATAGAATTAGTTAAGTGGAGTATTTATAACGTTCTTTTAAAAATATTTTTAAAATGATGAATTATTGAGTCAATAACTGCTCAAAAGTTTAAATTGATGACGTCACATAGTGGGTAATTCGTTTGCCTGCTAGAATTTTCAATAAAAATCATCCAAGTGCGTAGTCGGACTCGCACACGAAGGGTTTCGTACCACTATAAAAAAAACCACGTTTCTTGTATGAGGACCACCTTTAATTTTTAACTTTATTTAATTTTTATTATTTATTGTTTTAGCAGTCACAGTATACTTTTGTAAAAATTTCAAGTGCATTTCAATTATGGTTCAGGCGATACAGCCCTGCGACAGACGGACGGACAGACGCACAACGGAGCAATAGAGCAATGGAGCACCTTAGCAATAGAGTTCCCTTTGGTACCCATTAGGTACCGAACCCTAAAAAAGTGTATTTTAGTGGAATGCCTCTAAACGGATTTGCATCCAACATTTTCATATGCACTGTCAACTATCCGGGCGTCAGCGAGATGACGGAAGCTGTCAGCTGTAATGACGGCATGGCAGTCGGGACGGTCTTGCGACATATATGGCCAGTTGCATGGTTAGGGCTGTTCAAGAATTACGTAAGCAAAGTTTTAGCCGAAATTGCGAAAAACTAAGTACGAGTCTAAATATCTTATTCTTTGGCAAAAGTTGTTTTGTTATTGAAAGATCCAATGGATATCCATAAATATTATATATTATTAAATTATAAATATTAACTGACAAAAAATGATTAGATATTGAAGATTTTTTAATTCTCGAAGAGGCTATGCAATCTGTACATGGGACACGTTGGCTTAATTAGGTACGTCTAGTGTGTACAATCGTGCACTCTGAGCGAAGTTAGGAGCATATGTTGCGAATCCAACTCGAAAATTTCGCAAACCTGCGAGGCGCTCTTAAAAGTGTCTTTTTATTGTGTAAAAAAACAACAGGATTATGAAATTTGTATAAATTTAAATAAATTAAAAACCAAAGTTTATATATACTCATCATTATGACAATACTGCTTATGCCTTGCCCGAAGTAAGCGCCAGCCTTCCAATCACCCGAGGCGTCGACCAGACGCAGCGGGTCGCTGCCGCACCGACGACTGAAGGGCGCTCGGATGTGGGACGCTGCCAGCGTATCAACACATGACGTCCCACACCAGCGACCTCCCCTGTTTTCAGGAAACGACGGTCATGGTGTCGGGTCTCTTGCCATTGTCACGTTTAATTCCGTTCGGCTCGAGTATTGAGCCGGCACTATCACGTAGACATTTTAATACTTGCATATTATTATAGAATCAGAAGTTAGAAATGTCATGTACCCGTGACGCGCGTACCCTCAAATGCGATCGGATGCGCCTATTCGAATCCAAACGATTAGGTTCGGCAGTTAGTGTACCTACTCGTATTGTATTGCGAAACAATGCCGTAGTCTTGAAATGAAGTCAGTTAAGATTCCTGTACAAATTTAAATTCTGTTATGGGTTGTATACGTGTGTATTTTTTTGAAACATTAAAAGCAGCTTTTTCGTTAGCAAACGACTTATTGAATTAATATTTGCTCACAGATTCAGTGCAATACAATTATAATGTATTTTAAATAATGCCGGGAAACATGAACTAAGCGTAATAAGCTGCGACCAAGTCGACGGGTCGTTCAAAACTGATAATCAAACGTCTTTCCCGAAGCTGGTAACGAAATCGGTTCGGGCTTTCTTGCGCTCTTTATCTGCTCTGTTGTGTTTACGGCTCCTCTCCGACATAGATATGACAAGGCAATCCCCAGTGATTTTTTTGCGATTATAATAATTAAGAAATACATATCTAACGAATAAAATCTATGTTGCGACGTAAACGACGTATTCGGCTCAACGTAATCCAAACTTAGAGCTTTTTTAACACCTATGTTATTATTATTTTTAACTTCCAATAATGTGGTAAGTCTCTACACGCTTTATAAGTTTGGAGTACATTTAGCCGAATATAAATTGGGAACCTGCAAATTGACGCAAAAGAAAGCCCTTAAAGAGTAACGCTTTGGAACATTTCAACTTTCGATTTAACCCTTTACACTAATAAATAAGCTAAGGGTTTGTCAGGCAGTTAAGAGCGAGGTCACGATGAACTCATAGTGTGACAGGAATAGTTTCTCCTCTCATCACATCTAACTCCCCACCGACAAAAGGTACCAAATAATGCACTCCGCGTCTAAACGTCAGCATTCTTAACTCGTTCTGCTTATTGTAGCGCTTGATAAAACTATAAACTGCAAGATGTGACTGAAAATAAAGTTAAGTGAAGTCGTAGAGTGCCATAAAGACAGTCGTATTAATAGGACATTCTAAAATGGATAGAACGTTAACTCGTGCAATGTGATTTTGAAATTGACAATGGAAGAAGAAACAGAGGCGGCCATATTGGAGAAAACAAAAGAGAAAGGCAGAAGGAGATCTAGCATTTTCTCTCTGTTGAAACGCCGAAAGAAATTCTCCCGCCAAAATTCGGAGCCGGTTAAAAATTCGAACTCGAATTTGGAACGGAAATCATCGGAAGACTCCGCCATCTTGTCCGACTACAGAAAGCGAGTGGATTCCATAGACGCCTTGTTTAGTTTTTTGAAAACCAGTACAAAAGTTTTTGGGCGTAAAGGTTGGTAAGATTTTTTTAAGTTTCTGTAAGAGAAAAAGAGAAAAACGACGACGAACTTTTACAACATTTAATAACAACACCCGAGCAATGTTAGAGGAAACTTTAGCTATGTAATCCATCCGTTTGGTAAATAATCTATGGTCGAAGTGACAAACATCTCTTGTAGTGGAGAGAGTGAGGAACGAAAACTATAATGTTCATTTACACTGTAAAACAAGTAAAATTCTATAATTTTTTTCTATGATGCCAGTTTCATTTTTTAGTTAGACACTATTTTACACTAAAATTGATGTTAATTCGATTAACTGGGACTACCCACACACCGCCATCTATACAGTCCCAAAGTAAGGAAGTATTATGCTTGTATTATGGGATACGTACTATACAACTGGTAAACATATTTAAATATTCTATGTATAATATATACAGATACGTATATAGACACTTTTTACACCCAAACACGTAATAAATAGACATGTTCGTGGACACAAATATTTGTCTCGGGCGGGAATCGAACCCGCGACACCCTTGGCTCCGCAGTTAGGGTCTCTAACCACTTCGCCAATCGGTTAGTCAAATTAAAAAGGAAAAAGCTATATAGCCGTCGTCCTAAGGGATTGACTTCATGAACGAGATTCCGTCGAATTTTCGCGAAAAAAGATGGAGTGGACTGTCGAACTCGGAGCCACAGCAGCTTGATTTTATGCCGCTTTTAAATTATGTGAAAAATGTATTCAAAACGAACAACAATTTTGTCTGACCGATTGGCCGGGTGGTGAGAATCACTAATTGCATAACCAAAAGTCGCGGCTTCCGTTCCCGCCCGGTACAAATAGTTTTGTGCATGAACGTGTCTATTTGTTACGTTTCTGGGTGTAAAATATCTATATATTATAGAGAATATTTAAGTATATGTCAGTTGTCTAGTACCCATAGTACAAGCTCTGCTTAGACTTAATGGCGCTGAGTGGTCGTCCCAGATTTCTTTATAATAATAAAGAAATTTAAAGTCGACGATTTTTCGACACATTTTCTGAGGGCCATATTTTTTGAAGGGCTCAAGGTACAATATTATTTGGTCCAATATAGGTAGCCGGAAGAAGGATTTTAAGGCGGTATACCTCCCGTTTCTGTGTCTTTTATTGTTAATGAGTGCCAGGCCTGCTATTATAAAGTACACAGCGCCACCGTATTACTCGTGCATGGCTTTAAGTGAAGGAAGCGGGGCGGGGGCGTTCACAAGCGCGGTATGTTTTTTCCTGCCCCGCCTACCTCACGCGTCACTGTGGACTAATATGGTACCGCTATATTTACTAGTGCTAATGATAATGATGCAGTCCCCATTGATTGGGGCCTTTCGGAGATGTTTATAGCAGTTGTATACTTAGCTCTTATAGGCGTTGTCTCTAGGAACGAGATTTTTGCTGCTATTTCCTCGAATACCGTTCGCAGAAACGATTCCACAAATGTTCCTATAGATTGCTAGTTATGCATTACGGTACATCTTTGCTAGAAACCCTTAGATTGTGCAATTTGCGTGTTTCACACCCGTTTCATTTCCGTTTCCCTTCCTTTTCGATTGCGAAACAGAGCTGGCTGGTGCGGCTTCGGACAGCGACAGCGACTCGGCCGCCGGTGTGATCGGTACTGGAGCGCTGGCGTCGGTCCCGACGGAGCAGGAGATCGAACGGCGTAAAAGAGAAGTGCTGAAGAAATTGAACGACTTGTATGTCGAAGACGCCCACGATGATATAGGAGTGGTAGGTGTTATAAAGGCTGTCCCAGAAATCAACGTTTGGCCGGGAAAGGATGATGAGGAAAGTAGTGACAATTTTCAGAAAAATATACTAAAAAATTTGTCATTCATTTCTAAAACTAGAGGCATCAAAATGATTTGAGGTAGTTATGTTTTAATTTTAGACTGTAATTTACGGAAGGGTTATTCAGGGTTACAACGCAAAAAAAAATCGAAGAAAACTGATGATTTGCAGTCACAGTACTAAAATAATATTTTTTCTGATAACTATCACCACTTGCCTCATCACCTGTTTTCGGTTTGCCGTTGATTTCTGAGGCATTCGATGTATTATAATTTATTTATGTTTTTCCATAGATCTATCAATAAAAAGGGCGGGTCATTTGAATAACATTGTAAAGTGAAGCATGTCTTGGAATAACAATACGAGGAAATTTCTCCCAGCGGCCTGGTTGGCTTAGCGGGCGCTGTATGCGCTAAACCATAAAATAATTCTTAATTTGGGGGACAATAATTTAAAAATAAATAAAAACTTTTGTCAAAAGTTTTTCATAATTAAAAAAAAAATAACGATAATATTCAAAAATCTTGCATTCCACGCTTTCTCCATTATATCTTAAACTACTGATCCCAATGATAAGCGAATTCCTATTTTGAGGTGTATATTTAAAAATTAATAAAAAAAAAACTTTTCGTCAAGTGCATTTTGCAATAGCTTAAAAGATACAATTCCCGTTCCCTCCTTATCTCAGAAAATGTTGAGCCTAACCATAAACAAATTCTCATTTTGGGTGGCATATTAGAAAATAAAAAAAAACTATTAGTACATTATTATTGCTAAAATACATAGATTAAAAGGTATAAAAGAAAATTATGAAAATCGAGCATTCCCTCTTCCCTTCTTGTCTCCGAAACTACTAAGCCTAACGATAAACGAATTTTCATTTCGGGGGTCAGTTTTGGGGGAACAGGGCCAAATTAAAAAGTTTTATTTAGTGCCTTTTTAGAATTTTAAAATGCATATAAAATAAATAATATAATATGAATGCTGTTCCAGTCTGGCGAGTTAGTGGAAGAAGTAGCAGAAGAAAACAAGAGCCTCCTTTGGTTCTTGGTGAAGCAAGTCCGGCCCGGCATGGACTTGAGTAAGGTTGTACTGCCGACCTTCATATTGGAGCCGAGGTCGTTTCTAGACAAACTTAGTGATAACTATTATCACGCCGACTTATTGGGAAGGTGAGTTGAAAAAATATTAAATTGCACTTCTTGAATATATTAATCACAATTATGATGAAACGGAATTAATTCTACATGGGTAAATTTCTCTCAAAATAGTCTTTTCTTTATGTTTTTCATAAACACCTTCTTACATAAACTCACTATCAAGCATTATACACACACATAGAAGCTCAAATTTTAACAACAATTTTAATTTTATTAAGTATTTAAATATATATAAATTTATTGCACTGTAACCATAATTTTACTGTTAATCGTTCCAAGTTATTGTGAACTGCTTGGTGTTAATTTTATGTTATAAAAATAGTGAAGAGCGCTAAAGTCTGAAATATAGGTAAATTACCTAGCTTAGACACAGATGTCTTGCAAATCTGCTTTGTTAACTCTAAGCGACTCATTGAATTGTAAATTGTACCTTTTTTAATAGTTTTAAATGAAGATTATTATTGCTATTACTATTATTATATATATATATATATATATATATATATATATATATATAAAACAAGAGTGGCTGGTAATGTGTGGACAGGTTGAAAAAGGTTGGAAACATTTTACTAAATAACTGAAGCTCAGTATTAGACGAAAGTTATTTTTCATTATTTCATACTAATGAAAAAAATATTTAGTTGGGTTGTATGAGTTTCCTGAGCTATGAATCTATGAATTCTATTACATCTTGTATAATCGGTCCCGAAATTTGATTTCTATTCTATTATACATCTTGTAGCGGGTCCCGAAATTGGATTTGGATTATATTATATGTTGTATAATTGTTCGTAAAAACTGAATCTAAATTGTTTTACATGTTTTATACATTTTGTAATCAGCTCCGAAATCAAATTTTTAATTTTAATTCTATTTCTCGTAGCTTAATCGGTCACAAAAAATTAAATTTCAAATTTATTACACGTTATATGAATCCATAGAGTAAATAAAATTGATAGCAGCGTATGGTTTCGAAGACACACAGTATCAAAAATATGAAACGCAATTTTGCGGGGGTTAAGACCGGCGCGGGGGATTTGGCGGGGTTGAAGACCGGCGCGCGAAGACCTCGTGGACTGAAACTCGCCATCTTGCACCAGCTAGCTAAAGTATGAGTGGTTAGACGGTAAACGCAGAAGAGCGCTTTGAAATGGGTTACGAAACTGGATTTCAGTTTTATTATATGATGTATATTCCATCACGAAATTGGATTTTAATTTTACTACACGTATAATCGGTTACAAAACTAGATTTAAATTCTTTCACTCCTCGTACAATCGGTCCCGAAATTGAATTTTTGTGCTATTGCATATTGTGTAATAGAAAATTCAATTACACGTGTAACAGAACCAAATATTTCGGGACTAGTAAGCCCCGAAATTAGATTAAAATTATTTTACAGGTATAATCGGTTCAATTTTATCTCGAAATTAAAATAAATGACATTTTTTTTTTCAGTGCATGCCAACAAGAAGATTCTTATTCCCGTTTTAAAGGTATCCTCGCTTGGTACATGTCGGGTTTGTACAAAAAACCCAGGGGTCTAAAAAAACCCTATAACCCGGTCCTGGGTGAGACGTTCAGATGTCGTTGGAGGCATCCGAGATCACAAACCTATACATACTACATAGCAGAGCAGGTATGTATGAAGGGATAAGGCTCTACTTTGACTTACTAAGTTATGGTTTATTTAGCATTTAGAAAGAAACAAAAAAAATTATTAGTGGAGTAAAGGGATGTGGTATAATACCCTGACAACTGTAAGTTGCGGGGAACAAGAGAAGTTTTGTCAAACACGGTTATAGGCTAATCGGCGTGTTTCATATTAGCTATACCTGCCAATTTACTTGCCTACATATTTAGTGATACGATGTTGACATTGAAACATAAAATGCTAAAGTTGAAAACTGTCTAAAATTGTAAATTTTATTGTTTGGGGAATTTTTATCCTGTATTTAACGCTGAATCCTTCAAGGGTTCTATTTTTGTGTTAATGGCCATTATTTTTGGGAAGTTATTTGTCTTTTATTCTCAACTACTCATCGGGATTTATTCTTTGTTCTTTTAAAGTTCTTTTTTTCTGTTCTTTTGCAAGAAGTTGTGATTCATTTAAATTAAACAATATACTCGTAAATAAGTACTTAAACATAATGTTGTGAAATTTTTGTGAATGCTGTTGCGTACCTGTTAATAGTGTGTAGACAGGTTCAGAATATTGTATGTAATTATTATTTAGTTTCAATATATTTTACACTTGTCTATATGCCGTTGGTATGTCTAATTAATAAATAAATAAATTTGAATAAATGTCAAAACTTTCTTACTTCCGACGACGTAGAAGTGTAGGAACAGCCAGGTTACAGTTATCGGTTGATTTTTTATAATTTTTTAATGATGGGGAATAAAACACAAAGATTATTTTAAAGGTAGTTGCGTTGACTGGGCTTAGATTCTGCCATTTTTCTCTTTGTTAGTTTACGTAGAATTTTCTTTTTATTGTTTACATATGAGAATATATATTATCATACTCCATGAACGCTATAAGTCTGTTAAGATGAAAAAGTTGTATTATTTGTTAGAGGTTAGTGCGCGATATCACAATTTTTGTTTAGAATTTTTTGAGAATACACGTACTCCATTGTTTTTACAACCATGAATCGCACGTTGAGTCATTTTAAAGTTTTTTCATGATAAAAGGTAAATTTTATTACTTAGTTCGTATAATGTATGATAGCTTTAGATAGAGTAGCCTATACGCTCTCTGTCGCGATGAAAAGCAGCTTTTCTCCATCGATTCAATAGTAATTAAAAAGTTTAGAGTGTACGTTAATGTCAACAAGACCTTACCATACCACTCCGTTATGCCCCACTGCAGGCCTCCCCTCGGGACCAGGGAGTTTAATCCACCACGCTGCTTCAGTGCGGATTGGTAGATTTTAACGAGTGCCATCTGATGATGGTCGCCGGGAGCGACGGCTTAACATGCTTTTCGAGGCACGGAGTCCAGTGATAGTAATCTAAGTTAGAAAAAACTCATTGGTAAATGCCCTGGGGTTTGAAATAACAACTTTCTAAACACAACTACAACAAGACCTTATAAACGTAAAATTTATATACATTTAAAGAGCAGATTTATATTTTTGATATGAGGCTTAAATTATTTGATTACTCCTATCTAAAGGAATTTTGGATGTGAGTACTAGTGCCACTCAACAAAATGGCGTGGGTATATAAGATGGCTCGAAAGGGCTGGATCCCAGGGCCTTAAAAACGCAGTGAAAAAACCGTAGGTTCTAAATTGATCAGAAAACAATTAAGTTTGCATACTGAATGACCGATTGGCCGAGCGGTCAGAGACCCTAACTGTGGAGCCAAGGGTCGTGGGTTCGATTCCGGCCCGGGACAAATATTTGTGTGCATGAACATGTCTATTTGTTCCGTGTCTGGATGTAAAATATCTGTATATGTATATATTATAAAGCATATTTAAGTATGCATATCGGTTGTCTGGTACGCATAATACACGCTTTGCTTAGTTTGGGACTACATGGCGCTGTCTGAAATTATTATTATGTACTTAATTGTTAAGATTTGTAACATACTGATAGCAGTTCCCTTTTTTGCATGATTTAAGTCTCCCTTGGTGATTTCTACAGACTGTTAACACACACTTTTTTATTTTGACATAATTTAATTGTGTAGAGTTATAATGTACCAATGAGTTTTCTAATTTATATATGAACTGTCACTAATTCTGTGCCTCGAAGAGCACGTTAAGCCGTCGGTCCCGGTTGCCACCAATTGATGGCAGTCGTTAAAATCCACCACCCCGCACTGGAGTAGCGTGGTAGATTAAGCTCCAAACCCCCTTACCCCGAAGAGTGGACTAAGCTCTTGCAGTGGGGCATTGTATTATGGCTGTTCTATTTCGCGTTGATCTAAAGTCTTAATAATGTTCTATTTTTCATAGGTCTGATGCTATTACATGTTCTTTTTCATAGGTGTCACATCATCCACCAGTCTCTGCTTTCTATGTGTCTAACAGGAAAGAGGGTTTCGTCATAGAAGGCAGTTTGCTGGCGAGATCCAAATTTTATGGTACATTTTTAAATATATAATGAATATGCAACCTACCTCGTTAAATAAACAATCTTTTACCAGTTTACACAGCACAATCAAATAAAAACATATTCCGCTAATAAAAGCAATTATCGACACCTTAATTTTCCTTCTTTCTAATGATTTAAAGGTGTGTATAGTATAAAGTAAAGGAATGTATAATATTTATATATGTATATATTATAAAAAAAGTATTTAAGTATGTATATCAGTTGTCTAGTAATCCATGACACAAGCATAATACTTGCTTACTTTGGTACTAGATGGCGCTGTGTGGGTTGTCCCATGTATTATTATTTTTCTTTGGTATTTTATAATAAACAAGGGTTTATTCATATATAACTATGCTGAATGAACACACACATTTTGAACATATATGATATTACATAGAAACACTTCTTCTTCTTCTTAGTTATGACGTTCTCTGCATATAAAGCAATTTCGCTAAAGTCGAGTATTCTGTTCGTATTTTTAATAAAAAATAACAAGAATAGGCAGCGTAGTACGGTTATTATGGAGCTTTTTCAAAATATCGCCAAAAACCACGACGTTCCACGTGCGCCATTTAAAAAAAAAAAAACTCCTAGAAACACAGTACCGACACCAAAGTGTCAAAAATAGAAAATATTTAATTTTTAACCAGGCACAGGCAAATATTCATACGGCAAAGTATACAACATAAAATTAAATGCAATATTTCTCGTAGCACGTTTGCTGACGGGTTGTGTCGCATGTCGATGTCGTACTTTTTCAAATTTCTATTCCCAGCTTCACAAGTGTGGGCGGGACTTTGTTGAATCTAAAATTTGACATCGACAGTTAAAATTTATATTTTAGTGGAATTTATTCTATTCATTGCGCCGTATAGTCTAAAGAAACATCGATTTAACAAATGTCGTTCTACGTTAAGTTTATTGTGACCATTTACATAAAAATTAAGTAAAATAAAATTTGATGACCGAGCAGTCGAGTGGTTAGAGACCCTAAATGCAGATCTAAAGGTCACGGGGTCGGTTTCCGCCCGGAGCAATTGGTTGTGTGCATGAACATGTCTATTTATTGTATTCCTTGTAAAATATGTATATATTACTTAAAAAAACAAATTAAGTTGGTATATATATTTGTTGTCTGGTACCCATAAGACAAGCTCTGCTTAGTTTGGGACTATATGACGCCGTGTGGCATGTCTCAGGTATTATTATTATTATTATTGCAGGCAATTCGACGTCCGCCATCCTGGAGGGTTGTGCAAGAATCTTCGTTTTGAAATGGGGTGAGACGTACATTACTACGGCGCCGTATGCGCAGTGCAAAGGCATAGTGATGGGCACGCTCAGCATGGAGTTAGGTGGAAAGGTAACTTACTATCATAGATTTTAATCATGGATCGACCCGTTGTAAAGAAATGTTAATAAATTGGACTTATGTATGGTACTTACAGAGTGTTGTATTGTAAGAGACAATATTGACTCCGGGGTCTTGTATAAATTTAACTGTCGCGATACTCTCCTGGCTGCCATGTTGTAACTAAAGATGCAACGGATATCCGGCCACTATCCGGTATCTGGTCTATCTAGCCCATTTTATTGGTATATCTTTATTTATTAACAAATCATCATCACCATCATCATCAGCCCATTTTTACCCCACTGCAGGGGCTTAGGCCTCCCCCAGGGTGAGGAGGGGGGCTTGGAGTTTAAGTCTACCACGCTGCTCCACTGCGGGTTGAGAACTGTTAACTATTAACAAATATATTCAGAAAATCAATACTTGTAATGGACAAAAGGCAAATTATGATGGATGAACATAATTTGTTCAGCATTCGTGGGTAATAAACGGTTTCGCTTATTTTTGTATTTAACCTCGTATAGTTCCAATCAAACTTTATGGCGGATCGGAATACAACGGCTTAAGCGTGCTTGCGCAGGTTCAGTCATATGCCCCTCGCTCCACTACGTCCCGCTACACCTAAAACTGGTTACTGCGACGTGACTTGTGCCTATGTTCACATCCGCCATTATGTTTGATTGGAACTGTTGCATACATACATACATATGCTCACGCCCTATTCCCGTCCAGGGTAGGTAGAGACGATAGACTCGTAGCACTCGCGCAAACTATTAGACATGTTTTAATAACGAACTCAGGAACGTACGAGCCTCCCATGTTTTATTTAATTAACGTCATCTATCAGGCCACCGGATATCCGGCTGCCCGGTCTATGTGGTGACCGAATATCCGGTATCCGGTCAAATCACTATCCGTTTCATCTCTAGTTGTGACACTGACAGCTGCTGCATTCTCCCCGCGCTTGGCAAATTATACATATAAAAATCATGCACGAGTGGAAGGGCCGAGCGAACCATATGATCTCTCCGTCAATGCGTTCGTAATTCTATGCGTATTTGCAAGCTCATGTTGGTAATTTCTTTCAGGTTTCAATTACGTGTCCCGACAGTGGATACAACGCGGAAATTGATTTTAAACTAAGAGTGAGTACAGTTTATGAAACTTATGAAATCTCATATATCGTAATATATATTTTATTTTATTTCGTTTTTCTCTTATTTTTCTATTTTTATTCGCATACGTTTCTAAAACCGTTCGACATGAAAATGACGTTCATTCATTCCACCAACTTAATATGCCCCACTTCAGGGGCTTAGACCTCTTCTAATGGTGAGGGGGCTTGGAGCCTTAATCCACTACGCTGCTCCAGTGCGGGTTGGTGGCTTTTAACGACTGCCATCTATTGATGATACCCGGAACCGGCGGCTTGACGTGCTCTCCGAGGCACGCAATCAGTGACAGTTATGTACTTAAGTCAGAAAAACTCTTTGGTACACGCTCGGATTCGAACCAGGGTCACACGGCCTTGTAAACTCGAAACAGATTCGCTGCGCTCGGGCTATCACGACACTAATATGAAGTTGATATTTGACTACCTATATAATTTTTTTCACCACTTTCTAAATTTTAATATTATCTTTGGTGAAAATAATAAAATAACTACATGTTTTTTCTTTCTTTCTGTGTCGTATAAGAGGACCACATGTTGTGTTTTAAATCTAAATAGAACCTTAACAACAATTCAAATGTATACTCTACTATTTTCTATTCCCGTGACTTACTGCCGCTGTACATGGTGACCCCTACCACACTTTGATGTATAGCTTCCCTAGCATTTGCGGCTTAGGACGTTGCAATAGTTCAGTTGAATAGCCCTCGCTCTAGTGTACTATGTTGTTTTTATTTCTATGTTGATTCAAAACAAACCTAACAAGATGTTAATCAGATCAATTTAGAAAATTGTTGTTTATGACAGTATGACAACTAATACGTGAGTGACAGCAATTAAGATGTTTCCTGTGATGATAATATTGACCATAGATATTTTATTCATTTAAAGCTCAACTTTAGAGCGTTCATTCAACATCGCCTTTATTTTTCAGTCGTTTTTGGGTGGTGCAGACCAAATAAATTCGGTATCGGGCAGAATAAAAAAAGGCAAAGAAGTAATTGCGACCATAGAAGGCTACTGGGATGGTAGGATCGATATCAAAGACAAGAAGACTGCGGTGAGTGTGCGTTTTAAATTTTATATAACTGCACTTTAGGTAGGCTTCACATTTTTTTCTGTTTATCATATAAAAACATTAATCGAGCATGAAAGCTGTGCTCGATCAAAATGTAATAAAGAAAGGCATAGATGTAACCGATTAGATTTTAAGTTACTATGATCCAAAGAGAAAATCCATGATAGAGTAAAAAAAAAAAAAAATAGCACTTGGTAATGAAATAAAAAAAATATATATATTTCGTTATCGTGCTAACATTATTACAACAATTTTGGGCAATGAAAAAAAACCCATGAACAAAAACTCCACAAAACAAAGATGCGTATGCTACGATGGGCAGGAGGAGTCACACTCAGAGACAAGGTGCGCAACGAACATAGAGGGAGCTTCAAGGTAGCAGAAATAGCGGATAAAGTGAAAGAGTCCAGGCTGAGATGGTATGGTCATGTGCTTCGAGGAACGGATAACCATGTCGTGAGAAAGTGCCTTTCCATGGCTACTGAAAGGAGGGGAAGGGGAAGACCCCAAATTACCTGGATGACGAAGGTCCAAGCTGACATGAGGGGGATGGTGGTTACAGAAGAGGACGCACAAGACAGGAATGAATGGTTTCGCATGATTGGAAAAGCTGACCCCGCGTAACGGGAAAAGGCGAGGTCAAAGAAGAAGATACCGTGCTAACATGTTGGAGCAAAAATTTTTTGAGTTTAAACTAATGCTATCTAAAAATCTGCAATATAATTTGTACGCGTCGCCTAAAGCACATGTGCTTCTTAGGCGTAGTAAGACGTGTCAATGTCGCGTTTTGTGAATCACATATGCACCACGAGACTGTGAACGTGTTAATTTGAGCAATTTAGACTACGCTCATCTGGCTTTACCCTAATAGTATTATTTTAATTTTGCAGGAAGAAACGAACCTAATGGACGTGTCACTTTTAAAAGAAACACGACTCAAGCGCTCACTGATTAGACTAGATAAGCAAATGGAATACGAATCGCAAAAGCTCTGGTCGAAGGTCTCCGAAGCCATATTGAACGATGATCAGGTATTCGTAATAATATTTTTTAGTAAATTATTTAACAAAGTTTTAAACGAGTACATTGTGCTTATTCTAGTTTTTATTCTTTTTTATTATTGTTTATTGAGGCTTTTATTGATGGGCCATCATATCAGCCTCGTACGAAATCCTTTAGAGGGCTTGTTGAGTCATATCCAAAACTCTTCATCTCAGGAGTCCACAATTGATTTCAGTAGGTAAATACAGTCTCATCGCACGCCTTCGTAGAGAGAAGAGTGTTAATGCCCAGTGCTAGTTGTCCAAGTTCAATACTACGATGAGAGCTGAAAATTGGTTGGGATAGTAGGGCTGGAAAGAGGTACGTCGGCGGGGGCTGGCTTCAATTTCTTAATGGATTGAATGTGGTGTTTCCGCGGCTGCACGTGGCGGGCCGTAGTACGTCCGTTTTCGATGCACGGGTGGATTAAAGCCACCAATGTCTTACACTGAAGACATTGTGTAAATGTGCACTCGCGTTTAGGTTGAATTACACCAAGGAACACGATTCATGTCGATTTTATTATGGGCGCGCGATAGATACTGAATGCAGCCGAAACGAGCGTGCACTCGCGCCGACGATATTTTGGTACCGATTGGGTCGCGCAGGCGCGTGGCGCTGGAGACGCTGTAAACTGTTAGTTCCGCGGCCAGCCGTTTACGCCCACGACCGCGGCGTCTCTGTCGTTTTCTACGTCACGCTACCTTGGCCAAAGAAATTTAAAGATCCCCAGATTGGTGATCTCGTGGTTCACTTAGGACAATAATTGCTGTCTCAGGACTTCATTTCGGACACATTCCGTGAGGACATGGTAGAAATCTTTTTTAGAGTACTTTGAGCTATCCGGAGTGCTGCTTATTCCACTAAGGTCTAGAAATGAATTCAATGGAACGTGATCGGACTCGGAAGTCTGAGCTTAATCTAGTTACAACTAAGTACTTGTAAGTACCACTCAACGACTGACATAAATTCTAAACTATACAATTAAGCAGTAAGATATGCGATCAGTTATCTAGATATAATAGAAAAATAACAGTAGTGGTAACAAATAGAAAGACAAAAAAAAACGGCAAAGTGCGAGTCAAACTCACACACGGAGGGTTCCGTACCAACGCATAATTTATTTATGTTACCTACTTGCAAAAAAAGAAATTAAGTTTGTGGTAGCGAAAGATTTTTTTTTGTGATAGAATCACGAATTAACGATTTTCGGATTTTTACCTTTACTTGTGCCGTGAGACCTTGCTTCTTCCCAAAATGATTCCAGGTCACAGACAAGTCAACCTTATAGCATTCGCCAAGGCTATGTAGTGACACTACATAACTACGTCGCTAGTGAGCCGTCAGTTGGAAGCACGTCGGAAGCCATTAAATTGTCAATTTTAAACGAGCCAATAAAAACTAGCCGATCTCTCCCCGCACCCCGCCACTTTTTGGCGATTTCGTTTTCGTACTGACGTTTACTAAAGCGTGGTCTATAGGTTGACTGATTTGTGTTCCAGGTCAATCAAAAGTACCCCTAAGGTTTTGATTTGTTTGCTAGTGTTAAAATATGCCGCATAAATAGCCGTATTTTCTGATTACGACGACATAGAATCTCGATTTTTTTAAGCTTCAAGGGACTGAAGACGTCATACCTCCACGCTTTTCTGAGAAAAGGGTCATCACAGACAGACAGACAGACAGACAGACATACATACATACATACAGACAGACAGTGAAGTGATCCTATAAGGGTTCTTTTTCTCCTTTTGAAAGTTCAGCTAGCATCTTTGAATTAATATAATGAGTAATGGACCTATATATATACATATATTAGACCAAAATTAGTGACTTGTAGATTAATTATTTGTTCGGTAAGCACTTACAGTTGTTCTCCATTTCCAAAGATGGTATTTCATTATCACAGCTCAAGTTTAACCAATGGCCAATTCACTAGGTTAGACACTTTTTGTTTCGGAACCACATAATGCGTATGCACCATGTGGTTTCGAAACAAAAAGTTTTACGAGCGCTACATGTGGTAATTGAAAAGCGGAGGAATTTCCGAACACAATAATAAATTAAGATTCCTGCAAGTCCGGATTATTGGACGTGTCGGACCAGTGAACCTCTGGATTAGCGAGCGTCCGTTGTATGTCGATTGTGTTGACAGGTGGCAGCGACAGAAGAGAAGACCATAGTGGAAGAGGCTCAGCGAGAGAGGACTCGAAACTTGGCCGGCCCCTGGATACCGAGACACTTTCACAAGGACGCTACCGTTGTACCCCCTGAAGGTAATTATATATCTGAGGTGGATGATGGATGGATGATTTTCGTTGATGTATGTACGAGTTCCTGTACCTGTTTCTCATAACGGGTCGTCCATTAATCACGTGATGTTTTTTTTTTAGCATTTTTTGTATGTTATCAGTCGTTTAGTAATCTGCCTAGGTTGGGACTAGACGACCGTGTGTGAGACGTCCGCCATATTATAGATGTGAAGGATGGGCGACTTTTCACAGAATATTCACAGATGTTTTATATGCTATCATTCGATTATCATAAATTTTATAATTGTATTTTTAACATTTTCAGGCATAATTGACCAGAGCTGGAAATACAATCACATAAATATAAAGTGAGTGTTTTATGTAACTTCAAAAATATTACTCAATTCATTTGCGTTGACTGTAGTTGCTATTTTCTATAGTTTGATGTGCGCGGCGAGGAGGGAAGGAAAAGCTCCTAAGCGTTGACGACGAACTGACAGCAGATCCGCCTCCCTCCGCACCGCGCATATACCTAAAGCGTGGTACAGCGATTTCGGTCAAACGATAGTGATGTTATTAATGTGACGACTTAGCGTTAAATTTAGTTGATTTTGCATATTGCAGCGACTTTTTCTTGCTACTAATATGCTCTATATATTAAGCTTCATATAAATTTATGTATATACTTGGATTCGCAGCTCTGAAAAGTAAATTTAAAAAAAGCCCTTTTTATACCCCATTGCAGGGACTTAGGCCTCCCTCAAAATGAGGTGGTTTGGAGCTTAAATCCACCACGCTGCTCCAATGCGGGCTGGCGGATTGTTACGACCGCCATCTCTTGACAGCAACCGAGACCGACTGCTTAACGTGCTCTCCGACGCACAGAGTCAGTGTTAGTTAATGTACTTAAGTCAGAAAGAACTCATTGTTACACGTCTGGATTCGAATAACGGCCAGATGGCCTTATAGGTTTGAAACAGGTCCGCTGCGCTCGCGCTATCACGATACATTTTGAAATATGCTAAAGTACAAATGTGTGAAATAAAAATGTTTAACTATGAGCTAGTAAATTTCTCACAGATTTTTTTTTGTTTAGAATTAAAAGAAAGAAATAAAAGCAAGCGTGTGTCAAGGAATATGAATTACGTCTCAAATTAGACAGTTTAAATCTTCTTTAAATATCAAATTAGTTTGTTTGAACACGCTAATCTCAGGAACTACCCATTCGAATTGAAAAATTCTTTTTGTGTTAGATAGTCCATTTATTGAGGAAGGCTATAGGCTATTATTACATCAGCTAGGACCAATAGGAGCGGAGCATCAATGAAAAATGTTGCAAAAATTGGAAAAATTATTCCTTTTGAGAGTTTCCGTTACGCGCGCTGCGTAAACGGTGGATGTTAAGCAAAAATAATGTATTACGGAATTGTTCTCCTTTAAAAGTTCTAACCAAAAGTTCGCGACAGCATATGTGTATCTTTTAAGGTTGACTTACCATAACCTTTTTTATAGCAATCAAATTTGTTGCTAGTCGCGCCAGATAATTTATTTGTTTGGATGATGACGGTGATACCATAGTGTAATGATACTTTATGGTTGGAATAGCGACCCACCCCGATTTCGAACGGGTGCAATGTACTAATGCGTGGAACGGGAAGAGGAACGTTTTCGTAGTTCACCCGGGCGAAGCTGGGTACGACCGCTAGTATATATATTATAAAGAATATTTAAGTACGTATATTAGTTGTCAAATACTCATAATACAAGCCTTGGTTAGTTTCCGGACTAGATGACGCTGTGTAAGATGACCCAGGTGTTGTTATTATTATTATACAAATAAAGCTACCGAAATAACAAATGAAAATACATACTTAATCGACTTTTACGTTTAAATGACCCCTTGCTGGCATTGAACAAATCTAAATTGTTGAAATTACTATAGAAAACTGCTCCTGACAGTGTGCCTCAGACTGCACGTTAAGCCGCCGATCCCGGTTGCCGCCGGTACCCCACGACAGCCGTCACTATAGAGAGGACCACTTTATTGCTATTCATTTTATTTGTATCAACAATTCTGACCTCGCTTCCATGATTTTTATATTGATGTAAATCGATTGACAAGAATTATTTATCGCAATTGAAATCGATTACCACTATCGAATTACAGCGCATGGGAGCCAGAAGATAAACTGGAATACGAAGACGAATTCGTGATCAAAACTATACGCGCGTCCACCGCTGCAGTTTCTTTAAGCGGAAACGTCAATGCGGGAACTAGCGGTTTAACCGCTGGCGGGATGTCGTCGTTAACGGGTGTGACTCCAATGAGCGCTTTAAGAAGCGACACGTCCAGACCCGTCGGAGAGAACCGAAGTGCCGTAGCGACCGCTTCCAGGCATTCTCAACGAGCGTCCGACAGCGACAGTAGAGACGGTCTAACTAGAAGAACGAAAACTTCCACGTAAGTATTTCACTTAAGTATTTCCTATGTAAAGGGTCCTTTGTATTCTTAAGTTATGTTATTTGAAACTAGAAATACATAACTTGTTTACAACTTAAGACTATATATAAAGAATAAGGCTTAGTATTGACCTATGTTAATGATTTTTTTTCCATTCCACTCTTTATGCCCCACTGCAGGGGCTTAGGTCTCCCTCCAGGATGAGGGGGCTTGTAGCTTAATCCACCACGATGTTCCAGTGCGGGTTGGTGGATTTTAACGATTGCTATCTGTTGATAGCACCCGGGACCGACAGCTGAACGTGCTCTCCGAGGCACGGAGTCAATTATAGTTATGTACTTAATTCAGAAAAACTCATTGTTACACGTTCGGATTTGAACCACGGTCGCACGGCCTTGTAAACTCGAAACAGGTTCGCTGCGTTTACGGCACTTGATGTTGATGATGTTAATGATTAGTTGTTGAAAATTAAAACTCAGTTAAGTCCGAATCGGACTCGCACACGATGGTTTCAACATCACTGGAGAAAAACTGTACCGTACCGTGTAAAAAACACGTTCCTTGTATGAGAATACGCTTTAATTTTTTATATTGTATTGTTTTATTGTCATAGCGGCCATAGTGCTATACACTGTGAAAACTCAAAGTGCAAGCAATGATCTCACAACCACCAATCACGAAAAACGTCGAAAAAGAAACACGTATCTTGTATGAGAACGCCGTTTAATTTTTGACTTTATTTTAATTATTTGTTATATCGGCTACAGCAATACAGATTTTGTGAAAATTTCAAGTGTCTACCTATTACGGTGCAGACGATACAGCCTCCTGGCGGACGGAAGGACGGATAGGGGAATAAAAGGGTTCCCGTTGGTACCCTTTAGATACGGACCTGTAAAAAGTTGCGTGAAAATATTATAGTTAGGAATTCTTGATTTTTTATTCAACGGCGTTTGATATACAAGTTGAGGTTTTAATGACCAGCCAAATTTTAATATAATGATTCTTGGTAGAAAACCGATAGCCGTCTTGTTTCCTTTTAGTATCGTTCTATAGAAAAATATTGAGATATGACTACATAAACCTTTCCCGAAAGAACCAATAACTCTAGTCACCATTCATGCCCGCCGCCCCATTCCGTTTCAAGGCCTCGGGCGCATAAGTTTACTATAGCGTTAAGAAGGCAACCAAACGTTATAAAATAACACTCTAGATAAACTAATTCATTATGAAAATGTAACCCATATTTTTTATTTACGCAATGAGGTCTATTGATGATACCTAGCATCTAGAAAAATTTTAGCCAGTTGCTAAAATCTCACCTTGTATAAACCAGTGTTTAATAAATAAACACTGAAAAAAAAGGGACTTAATCAGATACTTTATCACAGATGGCGCTACACCGAATCGATAACTAGTTATTATTCTTCACGACAGATGGCACTATCACTAGAGCTGTTTTGAATAGATCCTAATTATTTAATTTTTAACGAAATGACATGTTAATCACTTGGGTCAATTTCATATGGCGCAAATTTCATTTACGATAAAGAAAACAAAATAATCGTAAACCTCAGGAGGTGACGCAAAGACATATGATTTTCAGTTTAAACACAACTTACAATTCTTAGGTATCAAAGAAAAACAAAAAGAATTTGAAGATCAGTTTTTGGCGTCCATTCCATCCATTTCCATCCCATCAGCCCATTATACGCCACTGCAGCAGTTTAGCCCCCCCCCCCGCGAGGGGGTTTGTGGAGCTTAAATCCACCACGCTGCTCCAATGCGGGTTGGCGGATTGTAACGACCGCCATCAATTGACAGCAACCGAGATCAACTGCTCAACGTGCTCTTCGAGGCACAGTGTCAGTGATAGTTGTGTATTTAACTCATTTTGGCGTCACAAATAATAAATTATAATTTAATAGAAAAGAAATTTAAAAATCGTTAGTTTTTCAATTAAATTAACTTTATCGTTATGTCGTGATAGTACAGTTGCAGCGAGAACGCTTCTTGCTTAGAATTTCGTGGTTCGAATCTCAGAAACAGGCATGTATCAATGAGTTTTTTTTTGACCATGTACAAAACTATCACTGATTCCGTGTCTCGGAGAGCACGCTAAGCCGCCGGTCTCGGTTTCCGTCAACAGATGGCATGCGTTAAAATCTACTAACCCGCACTAGAGCAGCATGATGGATTAAGCTCCAAATACTCTTATCCCAATGGGAGGCGTTAGCCCGTGCAGGGGGGCATAATGGGCTGATACGAAACTTTGTCGTTTACCCTTTTCTCCTAAAACGTATATTTTTTTACTCGCGTTTCTCGCACGTAACCATTTTATAGCTGTCACGAGCTACATGAGGGAGTTTAAACTTACTCGTATTTACAGTACTTGCTGTATACTTATATGTGTGTGGCTCCGCATATAGTTAAAACGAGTAATCCTCAAACTTTAATTTCACTGCTTATTATAGTTCGCGTCAAACTTTATACGGATCGGAATACAACGCTTTAAGTGTGGTTGCGCAGGTACAGTCATATACCCCTCGCCCCACTGCGTCCCGTTACACCTAAAACTGGTTACTGCGACGCGACTTTTGCCTACGTTCGGATCCACCGTAAAGTTTGAGGCGAACTATACTAAAATGTTTTTTATTTTTTACAGGCGAACGTTAAAGCAGATGCTATCGAACATAGACACGACTTTAAGAGACCAAACTGATGCTATAGACAGGTTGATTAAAAGGGTAGACAGTATAACGGATAGACAGAGAACAGCGAGCAGAAGATCAATATTACCGTCGAGCAGTCCGTGGGGACACATTTTAGCTGGATTTTTTATAGCTATGGTGTTTCAAGCCTTCATAAATTGGCTGTTATTTCACACACGATAAGTATTTTAAAAATACAAGTTGGGCCTGCTGATAATTTTGTACAAAGATTTCTTCATACAGATCATATTGCCGAAGCAAATATAGCACGTAGGACTTGGTTAAACTATCTGAAATAAGTAAACTTTCTTTATTTGCCAACCCTAGGAGCATGCCGGACGTAGTGGCAGAAACGCGATGTCTGTGCGTTTCGGCCGCAACATAGTAACAGTTGTCTAGGGTTGCGTTGTTTTTTTTTTAGATTATAGCTATTCTACGACTATACTTTCTTAGGCAATTTTTATCCATAAAATTAAGATATTTCATACAACTCCATATACGTCTATAAGTAGGACCAATTTGTATAACACGAGATAGTTTTCAAAAGTGGTCAACTAAAAATCTATGCATTCGAACGTACTTTTAGTATACCATTTTGAATCGAAATTATCCGTTCAATTCGATTCAATATAAATTATTATATGTTACAATCATAGATTTGAAGTTGACGAATTATGAAAATTATTTCTCGAATTTCTGATATTCGATGCAAGTGAAATTTGTTTAAGCGAGCCAGTTTATTTTTCTTATAAATATAAATCGGTCGTACACGTCATACGCACACCGCCATTTTAGTCCGACATATTACGTCGATTAGCCGATGATAACTTTTTTGCTTCCAACAACGTCAGAAGCCGCCAGTTTAGAGTCTTCGGACTCTGTTACATGCAAATTCAAATTCAAAGTCGTCGGACTATGTTACATGCAAATTCAAATTCAAAGTCGTTGGACTCTGTTACATGCAAATTCAAATTCAAAGTCGTTGCACTCTGTTACATGCAAATTCAAATTCAAAGTCGTCGGACTATGTTACATGCAAATTCAAATTCAAAGTCGTCGGACTATGTTACATGCGAATTCAAATTCAAAGTCGTCGGACTATGTTACATGCAAATTCAAATTCAAAGTCGTTGGACTCTGTTACATGCAAATTCAAATTCAAAAACGTCGGACTATGTTACATGCTGTAAGATAACAAAAAAAGTATGTATGTATATGCTATTATCATGTGTGTTAGCGTGAAAACATTAAAGCGTATCATATGTATATACAAAGTGCGTTGTTACTATATTGGGGTTTGACGTACGTACGTATGTTCACATTTGATATTGGTAGTTAAATTCTAAGTTCTATAATATATCACGGCCACCGACCTTGTACTACACTGCTGTATGTTCCATGCGCCACTCACCACCGCCATCGGGCAGTGAGCTTCATCACAACTTGGATATGAGTTGTGAGGTGCATTTGAGTCACGTAGAATTCAATCGCTTTCGATATTTTGTACTCCAGTACGAGGCAACGTGTCATTAGCTTAGCTCCGCTTGCCCTCCACAATTTAAAAATGACAACGCCGATACCGCGAGTTTATGGTTCAATTCTGTTTTCCTTTATAATATTTTATTATTTATATCGGTAATCGCAACATTTAAAAGATTTGTTGCAGCCAAAGTATCTTAATTTAGTAGTTTTACGATTGCAAAACAGTAGAAAAATTGTACCGTTTTTAAATTTTTTATTGCTACAAAGTTTAGTATAGTAGACGACCATATTATGGCTCGATAGAACGAATTTCACTTCGGTTAAAATGTCTGTGCTTCGGTACATATTGGATAGTTATTTGCAAATTAAAAACAAAAAAAAAACTCTTCGTCCATAAAAGTAAAAATCTATGAATTCCATTGTTTGTAATCTTATTCACGTAAATAGACTAAACTTAGCAAATTGGAATTATATTTTGTATTTCCAAATTATTTTTCTATAGCGCAATATAGCATTCAATATGGCGGTACAGAAGTATAGCAATTTTCTTTGACGTTTATTAAATATATGGTGGGTGGCGAAAGATCTGTTATTAACTTTTTCATGTATGCTATATCAATGGTTGTATGGAAATTTAAATAATCAAAAATTAAAAGTTTGATTCATACAAAAGCGAAAGAAATCTTAAAAGGATTGTATTTCCATATGGTTTCAAAATAAATTATGGTGTTCGAACCTAACCAAAGTGCGGAAGAGACGACACGCCGTACCTACAAACGGGAGCGGGCAAAGCCATGGAATAAAAAAAGACATTGGAAAATATCTTTCTACACAAATCTATTTTACATCTATAGTACACATTGCGAGTTGCGTTTCTGTCGCGCACACAAAGATACAGACGCTTGCTGCGTTTAGAGATAAACCAACAAGTTTGGTGTAAATAAATGGGTTAAATACGCAAGCGTTCCTTAATCCTTTTGTGCGTCATACGCCGCTCGCCCACGTCGCACTTTCAACGTATTTCTTTGTTCCGTGGCGACAGCGGACAGTGTGGTCTCTTTCACTTTTAGTTTGACCTCCCTCGTCATTACCGTGCTTGACGTTCATGTCTGTTTTAAATTTGAAACCCGACCGATTTAATTCTTTGGTGGTAAGGCAGCACGCGGGGATCGCATCTCGCGACAGTAATAATTAGACTACGTGTTCTGGCTGCCAATGCCATCTTGACAGTTGGCAGCCACCGTCGGCAATATATACATGAAAAATTATTGTAAGAGTGGAAAGTGCAACATATAATGCCTTTGTCGAAAAGCGCGTGACCACAGAGTTACGAACTCTTCGTAACTGATAATGTGATTTTTCACAAATAAAATTTTAAAGATTCCTAAAATAACCATCAAGTACTTTATTAAAAGTATCTAAAAAGACACTCGCCCCAGTATTTACGAGACGTCAATTGTTATATAATGTAAAAATAATAAATTGTGTAAGTAAATATGTCCAATGATTATGATAAATCTAATGTATGACATTGTTTAATATTGAAATGCCAGTGATATTTGTTGTTTTTTTTTTTAACTAGAGGCAAAAGCGTTAAGAGCGTAGGATCAGTAAAGTTATCGTATTTCATAAGTTTGTAAATATATAGAAAATTACACATGAAAGTCACTTTCTACAAAGGAATTTCTATCAACAGCACGAAAAGTTTTCAAAAATATTACAATATTTTATATGTTTAATCTATTCGCTACTCTTTAACCATATTTGGTCAGATTGAACGCACGACCCATTCGATTAACAGAGACAATTGATTGCTAATGATTAGTAACTAGTTAAAAGATTAAATAGAATTTGAAATCAAAAGTAGTCCTTCCTTTATACTTATTACTCGCAAAAAACTGTGAATTCAAATTCATGTCGCTTTCACAGTGACAGGCATGCTATAGATATTTGTGTGCATGAACATGTCTATTTCTTCCGTGTCTGGGTGTAAAAAAATTAATATGTCTGTGTAAATATATAGATTATTTAAGTATTTATATCAGTTGTCTGGTACCCATAATACAAGATATGCTTAGTTTGGAACTAGATGGCGCTGTATGGGATGTCCAAGGTATCATTATTATTATTAGATATGTATCGGTAAAAATTCATCAAGTACATTTGTGCATACACAGCAGACGTTCGAAATATACCCAAATGTAAATTCTTATAGACTTTTCATTTACACGCCACTTCCGTAGTTTTTTCACTGGGGAACGTCCCCTTAAAAAATATAAATATATTAGTTAAACTATATAAATGACTAAGTATACGAAAAAAGACATAGGACAAGATTCCGCTGTTTCTATTTTAAATAATTAGAAGTTTTGTATATACAAACTGTGCTGTGAAAACTGTAATATTATTAATGTCTAGATTTTGATTTCGTTTTTAATCAATCATTCCGAATCCTACACTCTTAACTGCTTTAGCGTATATATTTTATCGGGTTAATGTTTTTTTTTTTTTGTTATTTTAAGATTGTAGTTTAGGACAATCGTATGTAATTATTAAATTTAATTCGTGTTATAACGTGCTGTGAAAAGTTATAGTATTTCCTTCTGTCAAAATAAATCGGACAGCATACGATCAATAATATTGACTGTGTATTGCATCAATCTTTTTAAAACAATCCGTAATCAGAGGCGCTTTAATTTTATGCAATACTTTTTCGGAGTACATATTCTCACATACCAATGTAATGTTAATACGTCGTAGGCTACATGGGTACTATTATTTTACTAAGTTTGGGTCTCAGGCAAAAAAAAGGACTCACAGGGCGGCAAACAATGCTTTTAAGCAGCAGACTTACAATTGCCAAATAAGTTACTTGTGAAAAGTGGATTCATTTTTTTTGTAACAAAGAATTATGTCTACAGTATTGTATAAAACACGATGGCTTTTTAAACTTTATTTTCAAGGCAGCGATTTCGCATTCAGTGAATCCGGGTAGCAAGTTTGGTATCTTAGTGTTAATTTATTTACAAACGAGTTTTCAAGGTTTCATTGTGTTTGCGGCGCTCTGTCTTCCTTTTTCTTGATATTAGGTCGTGGTACAGTTAAACTGTTCATCAACAAACTAGTTTGACAATATTATTGATTGTGTTTCCATCCGTTTATATTCGAAAATTTATGTTTGTGGTCCATTCTATTGGAGATAGATGACTAGTACGGAGTCCATAGTTGATCGTATGATTTGATATATCAATACTTTAATGAGTTATAACGTCGTGACGTTTTAATGAATTCGGATTCGGAGATAACCCCATACAAACGGTCTAGGGCCTAGAGCGTTAGTATGGGGTAATCTACGAATCCTCCACTCTTAACTGGCTCGTCTTTATGAGATGTTTGACAACCTGTTTTATTTTATTTCAGACGTTCCTCTCATAGAACCTAAACGTATCAAATCATATAATGAATTTATGGACAGTTCTTTTAATTAATATTCTAAAATAACTAAATTTTTTTAAATTAAATGAATAAATAAATAAATGCTTAGTAAAAAAATAGACTTTTATGATATAAATCTATACGTTTAAATAGTATTTCTACCTAAGATAGATAATAGATCACACGTTCGCTTGAATATTGCCAATTTAAAGGTATGAAGACAGCGGATGCTCGGGCGTAGAATTCGGGTCAGCCCGTGCTATTTATTGCTCGCTTTCATTGTTGACATTAATAATTAGAAGCGTATAGATACGTTAATACCAGAATTGATACAACTGTGACGCCGATGAAATACAAAACAATAACACAGAAAGAGAACGCTATATTCGACTTTGGTTATGCTCGTTGAGTCTTGTCAATGGGGAGGTGAAGGCAACGCTTTTTTTTTCAGATGGCGCTGTAATCGCTGGTTCCTTGTCATTTGGAAAACTGTCATTCTCAATACCAACATATCGCACATTTACTGTGATCGGACAAATTATATAAATATTAAAAAAAAATCTTACTCCTTTGATAATTAAAATTAATTATAATTGAAAACTTTTTAAAAGGAAAAAAAAAATCGCACGATAAGTAAACCACATACGGCATTTTGTCCTAAACTAAACCGAGCCTATGTTGTGCTAATTCTTTTACAAACTTGATCTTTTAAGGAGAGTTTATTATAAACTCTGTAAAAATCTACGACATTGACAGATAATTAGGTACCAGCGACGAAACGCCACCTGGTGGGAGCAATTTGCAGTTTTCCTCCCCATTAGAACAAAATCAACGGACCAAGTTCAATGTTATGACGTATCTATGTGTAATATTTTATGAAAATTTCGTTCCCGCCCATTCACTGTTTTCATGTCCTAAGAAATACGGAATGCTTGTTCAAGTATTATATAAAATTTCTCTTATTACGCAATGAGCTTATTTCTGCGTGCTTTTTATAAGCACACGGTTTTTACAATTTTTAAGCTGTAAAATACTGTTGCTTATTGGATATCCTTGAGCACTCTATTTGACATATATGGAGTTGTGCACGTTTCGGGAATCTATTTGTGTATCTAGTGAGTGTAAATATTAAAAAAAAAACAATTTTTAAACAGATCTATCACAAAAGTAATGTGGTTTGCAAGACAATTTGAATCAAATGTATTTAGTAATAAAGTAGTTTTTACACTATTTTGGTTATAATTTATGACTTTCTCTTATTAAAATTATTTCATTGGATAGGTAACTTCGGGCAAACCTGTTAACCGATTCCTATTACTTTTCTGATACATCTGTACGTATTGAGTGTTTCTGAACGACGATGTTTTTTGTATAACAATATTCGCGAGAAATTTGAATTAAAAAATATGAGATATTTTTAAAAAACCATTATTTCAGAAATCATCGATTTGTGTCAGTTTAAAATTCATTCGTATTCTAGGCTGAAAGTCAAAATTACACAAGAAAAGAATTTTCTGTTTCTAAACTTTATTCTAAATTGTAAAGAAAAACAGTCTAACATAAAGATTTTTTTTTTACATTTGTTTTAATAACGATAATTACTCTGTTTACGTACCTAATATTTTTTTCGCGTGATTTCAATGCATCAATCAAAAAATACACACTTTTATTGTTACAGAGATGACCACGGTAGAAAGTTTAAATGCAAAATTAATTTAAATTACTGGGGATTTACAAAGATATTGAAGAAAAAGTTAAATATTGGCATTGTATATTGTCCCAAAACAGTTAATTCATTATGCACCCATAGACCCAAATCATTAGATGTTCCTTTTAAACATGTTATGCAGATGAAACACTGATCTTAATCTATGGTCTCTTGCTGCCCTTTTTTGGAATATTCAAAATAAATACTGTAATGACTAATAAATAAAGATTGACTGATTGGTCGAGTGGTTAGAGACCCTAACTGCTAAACCAAGGGTTCGATTCCCGCCCGGGACAAATATTTGTGTGCATGAACGGGTCTATTTGTTCCATATCTGGATGTAAAAGTATCTATACATATATATTATAAAGAATATTAAAGTATGTATATCAATAGTCTAATATTCCATAATACAAGCATAATACTTGCTTACTCTGGGACTAGATGGCGCTGTGTAGGATATCCCAGATTTTATTATTATAAACTAACACCACGATATCAACTCACTAACTAGATACCCAATTATATTCGAAAATTAAATGAAAGTGTTTGGATATACAATACTTTGTAAAAAATTGTGATCGTTTTATTTTCAATGTATTATGAATAATATATTGATAAATAATGTTTAGTTATGATATAGTTAGAGGTTCACTTTTTATTTCATTTATTTTAATGCAGCGGTATGGTAACAAAATTATGTATATTAAAAAAAAAATTATGCGATTTACGCTTTTTAAACGATTTGGTTTTTCAAATTACATATTACAGATAAGGGCTTATTGTACGCGTGCATGCTGATTTTCCAATTTCCTTTAATTACTTTTTTTTCTACAGTACAACGCACGGATCCTTGTCGCTTTGATTTCGCTGCAAAAGACTTAGGCTCATGTAGGGCAGCGAGGGATAGTAGTGGGTCCTCTACCCGACCTCTCATTCATCTCATAGTAATAACACCATTCATACCTATTGCGACGCTTTCTGTATATAACTTCACAGCGGCAAAGATTAATGCGTTATACTGCACTGGTGTGAATGTATGAAAAGCGAACTAAATTAATAAAAAATACTATTCTATAAAAATCCTATATTATACCTACTATGTAATATATATAAAATTTATTATTAATTGTATATAACTATTTAATTAAACAATAATATTATATTACAGTAATATATTATTGTTTAATTATTAGTATTAATATATTGTTTTCATAATATATTATTCGATATAGATGCGTATACAGGATGAAATTTTTACAACCTTTCAAATAAAATCTAGATGTTGGTTATTACCAATAGACCTCATTACGTAAATAAAAAATATAAGTAACATTTTCATAATAAATTATTTAATATGTTATAATAATAATAATTTAATAAGTTAATTTATAACGTTTAGTTGCCTTCTTTGTGACGACGCGTCCGAGACCTCTGGCCCGACACGGGGCGGAGCGTACAGCGGCCGTGAATGGTGACTAGAGTTATTGGTTTTTACGGGAAAGGTTTGTGTAATCGTATCTCCATAATTTTCTATTGAACGATACAAAAGGAAAGAAGGCGGCCATCGGTTTTTTACCAGAGATCATTACATTAAAATTTGGATGGTTGTTAAAATTTCACCTTGTATATACCTACTACAATACCACGTTTCACACTTCTACTCCCATAGGTGTTACCAACATGACACGAACTGTTCGCAAGGTTTGTGACTTTTTGATATTCACAGTAATAGTTATTCGGATGAAGGCCTTTTAGGTGGTGATTCATTATTTGAAATAATCATTTTAGTTTTTTTTTTGTTACTTTTTATTTAAATACTGGCACAGTTATATAAAAGCGTGACGGGCATCGCCAGATAGTCGTTGCGTGCATAAAAAAAGAAATTAATAAGGAAACCACGGGTACCACGGAATGCGCGCGTATTCCAGTATTTGGACAGCTTGGTGTAGTGAACACCCGCTGTTGATTTATATTAAAAATTTAATTTATTTCTTAAATTAAAATATATTGAAACACCTCTTTATATAGGGCTTCAATTGAACAACTATTATTAAGGTGTAAAAAATGTGGGTTAAATTTCATGTCATGTGCCTTCTTGTGGTCTTAGATATATCGACCAAATTATGCCTCTGCACGCATACTACCTTTTCTGTTAATAGTGTTTAAATGTTTTTTTTTTACATTACAACTGCATTGTAATATTTCGTTGTTTTGTTATTTTTGTCTTTTTTTTTTCATTATAATTGCTGTATAAATGTAAGTGCCATTAATGTACGCGTTATAAAAAAAAGACAAGCCCAGCATGTGTAAAGCCGACCGCACACTATGTAAATCGCAGTTTTGCCGATAGAGGTGTGGAGAAAAAGAAACGAAAAATATAGATTACTATAAGTTGCGATTTAAATCTTGTAATACTAAATGTTAACGTCTAAGGACTATATCTCCAAATTTAGTTTTAATATGCAAAAGATAAAATAACGAGTTATTAAATATAGTGTATTTCATGCTACATTGCACCATAACGATAAAATAACGAGTTATTAAATAAAGTGTTGCTACATTGAAAAACATCCACAAACGCCCCCTCTACGATGCTCGTGGATATTTTTATTGTTTTGCTTGTAGTGAATGTCCTGTTGGGAATCCTCGAGAAGATTTGACAGTTGAGGCTGTGAACTAAATATTTTAATACCGATGCTCACCATATACGATATTTATAACGCTATTTAAACGTTTGTGAATGTTTTGCGATGCATTTTGATATTTTAGAATATTTCTTTTTCTTTTTCTTCTTCATAACCGGGCATTTTCTGCATAAACCTTTTTCGCTGGTGTCCAGTTTAAACTTTTTCATCATGCATCTAATAAACAAGCAACGTTGTACGGTTATTAGAGTTTTTTTTTTAAATGTCGTCAGAAGCTACAACATTTCACTTATGCCATTAAAAAAAAAACTCCTGAGTGATCGTTTTCTGACATTTTTAAAACCACATAGATGAATAAATTGGTTTAATTCCTTATTAAATAAACTTTCCTTATTCATATTCTAAAATAAAATAAAAAATGTAGTAATAGTTTTGTATAACAAAAGTAATAAAGTCGACACTGGCGAAATTGCTTTAAACAAAAGACGCCATATATGAAGAAGACTGATGTCACGGCGCGGGTTTGGTTATAAAAAACGCTTCGATTCAAATTTGTTTCCGCAATTTGTTTATTTTATATCGAAACAAGGGTATATTGGCGTTAGTTAACTTAGTTAAGTTCACAGCTCGTGTATTTGACGACCGTTTTGATATCGGTTTGTCAATATTATTGACGTAGTGTGGGTCGGCTTAAAAACGACTTGCCGTTTAATATATTTTTTCTAATGTAGATATTATTATACGTTGGGAGGTTTAAGATACAATAAAAGGTGATTTCGACTGTTGACGTTTTATTTTATTTTTGCAACCAATCTCGTATATCCTCTCCAAGCCTTGCTTGTTTATCATCATCAGCAGCAGCCTGTGTCTCTCCACTGAAGGATATAGGTCACTCACTCCCAAGACAGACAACACAACTTATCCTATGGTGCTTTAGGTGTTGCTGCCGTCTCGCCAGGAATAGAAGGGCCACAGGAGACTGGGGGCCATTGTGTTCTTGTGTGCCGCATTGGGGAGTTTTCCAATAATCACCACGCTTGGCAGGCGGGTTGGTGATCGCACTATATAGTTTCACTGAGAGATGCTGCTGTTCATCTTCTGCTAACCAGAGTTAGTCACCTCTTATGGCTTCCTGATGGCGGTGGGAAATTGTATTTTTTGCCCTCCCTACATAGAACACTATCACGAGACTTTAATCTTGTATATGAATTATATTGGATCTGAAACAAAGTAAGTATCGTCATGAGGGCTTAGGCTATGTGTGTATAAAGGTGCTAAAGGAGAATGTCCATTCAGGGTACTGGCTTTTCTCATGTAGGTATCAAATTAAACTGGTTGTACAACGGGACATTTTTCATTTGCCCGTGGTACTTACAATCAAATCTTGTGGTATTTGGAAATCGTTACATGAAGCTGATCCTATGGTCACGGAACAAACTTTAAATGTAATTTTATATAATGATGAACCTAACCTAATAGTATCACGGGCAAGTAAAAAATGTCCAGTTGTACGTACAACCACTTGTACTAGTAGATCCACGGGAAAAAAAATCCCCCGTGGACCAACTGGTAGTACAACGCTGGTAGTGCCACTGGCAAGTTATCGACTACAAATTACCACCCTTTTTTACAAAAAGAAAACTACATCAATTACCTTTCTGTAGAAAAAATATTGTCTGTTTTGAATAGAAATTGACGAAGAAACAGATACTATAAAATTGCGCGCGAAATAGAATAACCGTAAACCGCGCGAGTGAGTTCTCGTCTCCCGACCCACGTATAGTTCACTTCAAACTTTATGGCGGATCGGAATACAATGCTATAAGCGTGCTTGCGCAGGTAGTCAAATACCCCTCTCTCCACTGCGTCCTGCTACACCTAAAACTGGTTACTGCGACGCGACTTGTGCCTATGTTCGGATCCGCCATAAAGTTTGCTTGACACTAGTATGAGCGGCAGGGGTGCAACTGTTCTAAAATCGATACTTACCGTGTTTATTTTAAGAGTTAAATATGTTATGATATTATTTTATGAAATATAAATATTTATGTTAAGGAAACAGTAAGGTATCTAATAAAACTACATTATTATATATATGCATATTGGTAATAGTATTTGTGAATTTATAGGTACTCGACATATTTTATATTATAAATTGATAATTAAAATTTATATAATACAAAGGCACTAATAATATTCGATTACCAGTGTACCTATATAAGTGATAGCAAAGGGGATAAGCTAATCGGAAACTAACCTAACCGAATACAACGAATACAAAGTTTTGTATTCGTGCTATTGACTGTTGAGAGGAGTGTCTTCAAGAGGAGACAATCTTGGCTTCAGCATCAATTCGTGGTGAAAATCTTGGTTAACTATCAAAATTCAACGTATAACGGATCGTGTTCGTGCTATTAACCGTTGAGGAGTGTGCTCATGAGGAGACCTGGCTGCAGCATCAGGTTATGTTTATCATTTTAGTGTATTGTCATCGAAGTTACGTAAGTCTTATCCAAAAAAAATGTGTTTTAAAACACAATATTCATTCAATTTAAAAATAAATAATTGAATTAAAATAAAGCAAATATTTAAGGAGGGCTCCCATACATCAAACGTGATTTTTTGCTCGTTTTTTATATTGTATGGTGGTACGGAACCCATCATGTGTGAATCCTACTTGCACTTAGCCGGTTTTTATTATTTGTTGTTATTAAGACACATTCTGTGAAAATTTGAAGTCTACTTATTACGGTTCCAATGATACAGCCTTGTGACAGACGGACAGACGGACAGCGAAGGCTCGGTAATGGGGTTCCCGTTGGTACCCTTTGCGTACGGAACCCTAAAAGTTCCACCAACATTTTAATTCAAAAAATAGTCGGCCATTAACTAGAGTTGCATCGAAATTCGGTTCACATTCGGTACTGCTTCGGTTTTACCGAACTTCGTCTCCGGCCGAAATTCGGTTAGGTATGCCAGGATATACCGAATGTCGGTCAAAAACGGTAATTCCAATTATCAGCATAAATACATTTAAATATTCAGTTGTACTTGTTTGATTACCATTTGCTAATGTAATATTGTATTTTGAAGGTAAAAAGAATAAAAACAATCAATTTCTTCGCTTTATTTAAAAATTGAGATTAACAAAAAATATTTTCATTTAAAAATTGTGATTGTGAGAAGCGGCAGGGTGATCGTAGGTGACAGGCGGGACGCGCGCGGGTGGCATGGCAAGTGACGGAACGAACACGAAGCAACAAGAAACAAATAAATAAATGCGTGGCAATTCAAACCGAAGTTCGGCCGAACTTCGGCTTTGGCACGTATTTAAACCGAACATTCGGCCGAAGCCGAACCTCGGCAGAACCCACATTTGGTGCATCTCTACTATTAACCTATTATTATTAACTATAACTATTATCTATTATTATTAAGTTTCAAATCTATAAGGCTGTGCGGCCGTGGTTCAAATCCGGGTGTATACCAATGAGTTTTTTCTGATTTAATTACTACTATCACAGACTCCGTGCCTCTGAGAGCAGTCGACGTTAAGACGTTAAGCAGTCGGTCCCGGTTGCTGTCAATAGATGGCGGTCGTTACAATCCACAACCCGCAGTGGAGCAGCGTGGTGGATTTAAGTTCTAAACCCTCTCATCTTGAGGGGAGGTCTAAACCCCTGCTGTGGGGTATAAAAAGGGCTGATGGAATGGAATGGACCATATCAGCTTTTCACGAGTAGACTTCCTCCAATTTTAAGATTCGCAAGACAGTCTTGTGGTGTTTTATTAAGTACACAAGTGAACCTTTAAATTAAATAAAAATATATCGCTTCTGTTGTAGCTTTCGAGTTGTAAATCTGTATTAGTGTTTTTATTGTTTGTCATAAGAAATATGACAAGCGATAAAAAATGAGGCTTTAAATATGTTTTTCTCGGTAACCGTTAGATTGCGCATTCTCTTTACTTGAATCTTTTTGTTTAGTTCAGCAAGCTACATATTCCATAAGTTGGGACTATGTTCAGCCAAAAAATACTACAAACGGTTTCTTGATTTTCCTCTGTTAGAAAACATGAAATGTTGGCTGACATAGGTATATGTTTACCATCATACAAAGCATTTATTCCACTAAAATCAAAGAGATTAGAAAAATGATCAGTAGTGGAACTACACCAAGCCCAACCCACTACACCCCCATGCCCCACTGGATCCGCCCTCAATTTAAAGTGCATGTTATTTATTTTCTCTGTTCCTCTCATGTTGTCTTATTTCGAAGACTTTCTTTTTAGTTCTATCAAAATTAAAGAAGGAAACCCGTGATAAATTACTATTTTTAGCATTTGCGCTATTTGCACACCGACGACGACGTGACGCTGTGAATAACAGCCTAGTTTCTTGGCGCTAACGATATTGTTTATGTAATAATAATAATACGTGGAACATCCCAGGCACGGTCATTTATTTATTTATTTACTTTATTGGAGATAAACAGTAACAAAAGGCATAATAAAGTATAGATAATATAAGTATACAAACTTAATTACATTTGTTCCCTTACATAGTCTCACTAAGAACATAAAAGGAATTATGAAGTTTAAACTGTATAGCTAAATCTAATTAAGTAATAAAACAATCTGTTAATAATTAAATTAAAATGTTCAAGTAAACTTTGTGCAATACATCCATTCCAAAACTGAAAACAGCCTGTACAACTGATACACGTTTAGTATGTTAGTTTTTTATGATACACTCTCAAATACTGTTTACACGCAGGTACAATATAGTTCCAATCAAACTTAATGGCGGATCGGAATACAATGCTTTAAGCGTGCTTGCGCAGGTTCAGTCATATGCCCCTCGCTCCTCTGCGTCCATCTACACCTAAAACTGGTTACTGCGACGCGACTTGTGCCTGTGTTCACAACCGCCATAAAGCTTGATTGGAACTGTACGGAACAAATAGACAAAAACTTAATAAAATTTCTGCTTGTTTGTTTGAAATTGGTCGAAACTAAGCGCTTTAGTCCAGATCCGATTCCTCCCTCCTTCTGTATCCACACCTGCTGAAATACAATTTCAGAATCTTTATTTGTACCATTTTCATATGTGCGCCACACTAAATTAAGTTCTATACTTTCCAGTATTAAGTCCAAACATCAAGTGGCGTATATTTGGTGTGTGGCGTATATTTGGTATGTGGCGTATATTTGGAGTGTGGCGTATATGTTTGTGCTCACATTCTTGTGTTCCGTGGTATAACTGTTGTGTAGTCCAATTAGGATGGAGGTTGTTGTAGGTAAAAATGATAAACGAGTCACAATAGGAAAGTTTATTACAAAAGCAGTTACAAAAAGTATTTAAGTTCAATACACACATACGAACGAACATACTCGCATATACACAAACAGGCAAACGAGATACACGCTCAACATTTTATGCGGATTTTATTTATTTCTATGATTCGCCCATTTCTCCATCTGATTATCGTTCTTAACGGCCATATTTTTTTAAGTATTACAGTACCTGCCATATACTTATTTAGTGTTTGGCAAAACTTATAGAACGTGTAGAGTTTACAGAACTAAACAAAAAGTAAGAAATAAAACCAGTGATAAAAAATGAAATTTTAAACATATTCTTCTCGGTAACTGTTAATTTGCGCCGTCTGCTCATTTGAAACTTTTTGTTTAGTTCGATAAGCTCTACACGGTCTATAAGTTTGGCCTACTTTTAGCCGAATATGCGGTATATTATATAGGTACGGAATGTTCGGCTGAACGTAGTCCAAACTTATAGAGTGTATAGGTACATCTTATTTCAAAAAAAAGTTAGGTGCCAAAAAAATAAACTTTAAACATGTATTTCTCGATAACCGTTAGTTTGCGCCATCTGCTTGCATGAAACTTTTTGTTTACTTTGGTAAGCTCTAGACGCTTTAAAAATTTGGACCACGTACTTTCACCCGAACATTTCGTTTATGTGGCTCTGAAGTTAGTCACAAATTAGATGCAATGATATAATTCTTCTATTGAAGCGATGCGGCGGGAAGTATTGAAGACCTGCGCAATAGAGCATGCGCATTGCACTTCAGAGCCGCATGCACCTCTAGTAAGTGCAAGTACTGTTTAAGTTATCTATATTGGGAAATGCATAAATTAAACTTTTTGGTTTAATAAGTAATTACGTAATAACCATTTAACATGTCATCAATCATTATCAATCATCTCTGTCGATCAAATTGCTCGTGACCTTGGACCTAACCCAAATGGGTTAATGCGTAGTACCTGGGTTAAAATATAATTATTCTTTCCCTAAAATATAGACATTTCCAATTTTTTGTTTTCTTACAGTTATACTCCTCATAATATCAGTGTGATGATCAAACGTTCAACTACAATGGGAAGTTTTCCAAGTTTAGTTTTCAGTGCTTAAAGTAGATGGCGTTACAGGCTGTTACTGTTGTCAATGTCGATTGACTGGATTGAAATCTACATTATCTTTGGTTGTCGTCACAGCTGCTTGTCAACTTCAAGTTTTGGAAAAAAAAGCTTGAAGTCAAAAAATCAACAACACATACAAACAACATTGACAACCGTTTAAGATAACCAAGCAGTGCGTCAGTGCCATCTAGCAACGTCATTTAGTACTTGTTTTTTTTTTTTTTTAATTTCCCATTTCATCTATTTACAAGTGAAAGTTTCATTAAAATGTTTACTACTGGGTCGTGAACTAAATAAGTCCATTTTTTCAGGCGGGATTTTATAATTTGATACTGGCCGTTAAAGAGTGTATTAAGAGTGGTTCAATTTTTTTGACGGCTAGTGTATATCAACATTTAATTAAAGATAATCAGGATATATTAATTCTTACGCCACAGTTTATTAAATTCTGTTTAAAATAATTTATACATAATAGTTATATAAATATTTATTACTAAGAAAATTATTATTTGACAATTTATTTACATAAAATCCGCATAAAATTATAAGAAAACATTTTCTCTTTACAGAACTGAATACAATATTCAAAAGTTTTTGATTTATGTATATGGTAACAAACACAGAAATATGTTAAAAAATTTGATATAAAATGGATCAATTTGCGATATGAAATATAAATACAAACTTTCAGAAAAATTGTTTCACACAGGATATTATGGTTTGAAACAATTTTGTTCAATTTGGGGTTGGATCATTTTTGCATAACATCGTCCTATATCTTACTAGCGACCGCCCGCAGCTTCGCTTGCGTAGACTACAAATTCCTGTTATAGGTACTATTAATGTTCGAGATGGTTTATACATAGTTTTTGCTGGAACCAATTTTGGTTACACCCATTCAAACTTTCAATCTTCATTCCCCTTCCACCCTTTAAAAAAACCGATACAATTTTTCATCTCCCGTTTCCCACCCTTAAAAGGTGGAAATCTAAAAACTCTGAAACACGTCATTATTTAAGTTACTCCATTCCCATCCTTAAGTTGAAATTTCTAAAAAAGCTTTTCTTCGTGTTCACGTTATAAAATAAACCTATGTTCCAAATTTAAGCTTCCTAGACTTAGTAGTTTTGGCTTTACGTTGATAGATCAGTGTGGACAAACGACAGACAGATAGACAGACAAACAAACACAAAAAGTAGCTTATGACACTCTTGACAACCTTCTTTCACGTCTGCAAAGTTTCATTAAAATATGTTCAGCCGTATTGGAAATTAGCGCGAATAGATAAAATTGAATTGAATAGACACATAGACGTACAGACAAACAGACGGACAAAAAGTAGCTAATGTCAAATCTCTTGACAACCTTCTTTCCCGTCTGCAAAGTTTCCTTAAAATCTGTTTAGCCGTTTTGGAGATTAGCTCAAACAGACAGGTACACGTACAGATAGACAGATGGAGAAAAAGTAACATTTGTTAGTTTTGATGACATTTTTTTCATACTTGTGATGTTTCATTTAAATCGGTTTAGACAGATGGACATACAAAAAGTTGACTACATCCTTTCCATATGTGTAAAGTTTAATCAAAATCGTTTAAGCCGTTTTGCCCGAAGCCGATTTGCTCGAATAGACAGACAGTTCGTCTTGATATATATAGCCTATATAACCCTCCGCTAGATTCAGGCTATCAAAGGCAAAAATAATTTTCCAAATCCGACTGGTAGTTTCAGAGATTAACGCATTCAAACAAACAAACAAACAAACAAACTCTTCAGCTTTATAATAAGCATTTCTATTATATAGATTAATAGATTATAAAATAATACTGAAAACCGTATCAAAGTCTATTGCGTGGTTTGGAAGTAAAAAGTTAACGAACAGAGACAGACAGCGAATTTATTTTCTCCCGCTATAGTTTTCATATTTCGATAAAAACTGCTAACATATTAATTGAAATTGTGTGGTGTACAGGGCAATTATAATATGCATGAAATGCTTAAGACAACTAACGTATTTAATTTGATAAGGATTAATATTACGTTTAAAAGACATCTTCGCAAATAGTACATTATGTCAGAAAAAATTTGATTGTCATAAAAAAGGTTATAGTAAGTTAACCTTAAAAGATACACAAATGCTGTCGCGGACTTTTAGTTAGAACTTTTAAAGGGGAACAATTCCGTAATACATGGTTTTTGGTTAACATCAACCGTTTACGCAGCGCGCGGGAAAGAAGCTCCCAAAAGGAACAATTTTTCCCGTTTTTGCAACATTTTTCATTGATGCTCCACTCCTATTAATCGTAGCGTGATGTAGTATAGCCTATAGCCTTCCTCGATAAATGGACTATCCAACACAATAATAATTTTTCAATTTGAACCAGTAGTTCCTGAGCTTTGCGCGTTCAAACAAACAAACAAACAAACAAACTCTTCAGCTTTATAATATTAGTATAGATTTCAGCATAGAATAACTTTTAGCATAGTCCTCAACTATAAAGCAAGAAAATTGACAGTTCGGTATGGTAGTTTTCAATTTTAGTTTTATGTATGGAACGAAAATGGCGTGCGAGGACCCGCGTACGGTCCTAACCTTACAGTCGTCCGCTGTTTAAATATTTTTAAAGCGCCCTTACTAGTTAGTCATATGTGGTTGTCTCTATTAAGTGTAGTGATTAAAATATACAAATGTATGTTTCGTGTTCGGCTGAACGTTGTCCCAACTTATAGAGCATGTAGATCTTATCGAACTAAACAAAAATCAACGGATGTCCTGCTTTCGCACGAACTTCTTACGACATTGGAAATGAACCTAACGGAATAAAGTAAACACACATATTTTGGATAATATTTTTCGAAATAAATTTTTTTCGCAATACAAATAACACAACTGTATCTGAATAAGTTTAAAACTTCGAAATATAACATTCTATACGACATTTCGATCTTCTTCTTCTTCACTTCACTTCATCAGCCCATTTTTACCCCACTGCAAGGGCTTAAGCCTCCCCCAGGGTGAGGAGGGGGGCTTGGAGCTTAAATCCACCACGCTGCTCCACTGCGAGTTGGGGACTGTAACGACCGCCATCTATCGACAGCGTCCGGGACCGACTGCTTAACGTGCCCTCCGAAGCACGGAGACAGTGATAGTTGTGTACTTAACTCAGAAAAACTCATTGGTACACGCCCGGATTCGAACCATGGCCCTATGGGGCCTTATAAATTTGAGACAGGTTCGTTGCGTTTTGGTAGCCCAAAGATAGCTCACGACATTTCGATCGAACAAACCGAATTAGTACGAAATGTAACACCGACGCCTATCCGACTTCCAACTAAGGGCACCCTTAACCACTACTTCTGGTTGTCCGATTCTAACAATTTTAGTCTTAATCGATCCCCCGTTTAATTACCCCGAGCCGTTATTTTATTTTTTTCTTATTTAGACCTAGTTCTCGAGATATCGGGCTCCCAATATGAAAATCCGGGAAAAAATTGCTAATTTTTTCGTTTTTTGCCGATATTTTTTTTTTTTGAACTTTTTCCAAATTGTCTTTTGCCATCTTGTAGAGCTCGCCAAGCTGCGTCTTTGACACCACGTTCATCCTGATATCTTGGAAACTCTTCGTGCAATCTGCCTGTCTCACAAAACTCCCAAATGACCTCTTATACTACAACGAAATGAAAGTCATTTCCAATGACAATTCAAGTGCGCAAATGGCGCAAACTAACGGTTCGGTTGGACTACGTTTAGGCGAACACGGTGTATATACTGTCTGTTTACCGGCCAATTTGATTTTCGCTATATAAAATCAATTTTTTTAAATGTAATAATATCCGAAAGAAAATATTGTTTTCATTAACAATTTAAACAATTTCTTTTTATTATATAAACAAACTAAAGGTATAGTTATGTTAGTTGTACTGGAATCCTTTTTTCAGGATAAAAAATAGCCTATGTCACTCTTCAGCTTAGGCATAAACTATATATATGCAAAAAAATCGATCCCGGTACAACTGTGTAAGTCACGAGTGCGGAGTCGCGGGCGGAAAGCTAGTTTGAAAATAAAATACAGCCCATGTTCCTCGCTGATAATGTGGCTTTCTATAGGTGAAAGAACTTTTAAATCATTTAAGTAGTGTTCGTGTTTATCCATTACAAACAAAAAATCAAATCTTTCCTCTTTATTAAATTATTAGTATAGAAAACAAATATGTTATAGAGCATTCGTTCAAATCAAAAGATAATGAACATTTTGAAAATCTTTGTGTTTATCAGGATAGCTTGAATTGGTGTGAATTAGCGACAATCGTTTCAATGCAACTTTGTTAACAAATTATAATAACAGAGTTCAAATATTCACAGTATAATAGACATGGCTCTTTCTCATACATTTAATGATGCAGCAATAAATATAAACAATTTGTACAACGATGTACTTGCCTTCAAACCAATAATAATACCTGGGACATCCTACACAGCGCCATCTAGTCCCAAAGTAAGCAAGTATTATTGCGTCTACTTTGAAACTTGATTTTATTTTACAGCTGCAAGGGATTTGTAGATCTAAGTATTTGATATTAATTGATACATCTACTCGTTTCTGAGAGAAACTGCCAGATAAACAGACGGACAATGAAGTGTTCCTATGAAATTTTCTTTTTTCTTTTGAGGCACAGTACCTTAAACATATTTGAAATTCCATTTAAGCGCAGATGGAGATCGTGAAATTGCTGCATTATTTCAAGACATTGACACGTTGCGTCATCGTCAGTTTATCTAATAATTTAGTTCGATAGCACGACGTCCACATATTATGGTAAATTTTTTTTTTTAAATTGCCTAGTTTAAAAACGTTGCAAACAATTGTACTAGTGACACAGGACAATGTATTATTTAGATGCAGATATACGCAAAAGAACGGTGTGTACTACATTATCTTTGTCCCAAAAATAAGCTTAGTATTCTCCTTGGCTTTTGGCAAAGAGTTATAAATAAATTAAATAAAAAATCTTTATTACTACAAACGCACACAATACGATTTCATAACAGTTTGGTACTAGAATTCAGTTAACTCATTACGAGACATAGAGTGTATATTTCTCGAAAATTTGTTTAATAAAACACATTTTCTTAGATTATCAAATCCAAATTTTCAACTACGAACACCTAATGAATTTTTAAATTATTAAAAAATGGGTTTGTACCAAATTAAGTTTTTAAAGTCACAAAATTTCATTGGCTGCGGGAACCCTTACAATCCTACCTGGTAAAGGAGATATTTCACAATGTATGGACGTTTGGCCTAGGAAATTGTATGTAGGTACGTACAGCACTTGAAAAATATGCAATCATAAAAAGTTTTACTACGAATTACAGCATTCTGGTGTGTTTTGTAGCTATACAAAATATATATTGAGTTCAACAATCGCAACACACTGACACGAAAATGGTGGATAGAGAATGGCAAACAAAACTGTCACATATTTTAACACTATCATCAGGGCAGTGACACTTCAAACAATTTTGGCAGTGACACTTCAAACGCTGCCTACGTTTTGTGAAAGAAAGAGATACATATATTTCACGTATTTCACGTGTGAAAGAGATAGACGCCTAACGTAGGCAGCGTTATCTCAACAAAAGTTTGTTTCGAGTAGATCTTCTGTCTAACGGGTTATTGCTCTGTGTCTGACGCCATCTGACGTTTGTCAAATTTTGACCGATTTTGACAAAATGTTAAATCAGTGCGGTTTTTTTTATTGTAAAATATTGATAGAAATCATTTTTGTACAAGATACTAAACAAATAAAATGTTGTGTATTTTTTCTACGATCTTTCTATTTTTTACCATTTTTTTTAGTACCTACAAAGACCTAGCCCAGAATGAAACAACTCCTTTAAGTAAATTTTAAATTTATTTATCTGTATCAGTTGTCGGTGTGGGTGGCACTTTAGTACTAATATTATGTGGGTGTTTTGTAAGAAAAGGGATTAACTGATTTGGGATCATAGCATAGCCTATACGTAAACATTAAATCGATGCATTTACAAGTCAGATTTAAACTAGCACTCTAAAGTCGGAGCGTCGTCGTAGAAAAAAAAACCGGTATCAGCAGCAGGGCTAGCGCGTGAGTTTAGAACGATCAAAATGTTTGGCGCGACCTATAACTATGACGACGAAACAAGAAGCGACATAAAACTACAAACATGGATTGATTTTTATTTATTAGACCATATTTCTAAATAAGTCGATTGCTGTAATAAAATTATTTGAAATTCTGTAAAAAAAAAACTCATTTCGCACAAACCCACCACAGACGTAGAAAAATACGCCGAAACTAGTCATATAATGATAACGTGCACCGAGTTGAGGAAAGCACACGGACAGATATAAGTGTTTAAGTCTAAAGTAAGCCAATAAGTAAACTACAAATTACTTACCTAACATTAAATTTGATAATTTTACCCCTTCATGTAACGGAAACCTCAAATCACAACATTACATATCAAAGATGAGAAATTCAATATTTTTTTGTGATGGAACAAAAATCATTCCTCCGAGTATTTAGCCTGTATTTAGAGGTTTAAGTTAAAAGCATCTCAGAATATGTGACACACCCGTATTTCTTTGTCACATTTCGTCACTTCTAGCACGAAACCCCTTTTAAGTTAGTCGAACGAAAACCGAATTAAGCTAAAAATACTACGTACTTGTATGTACACAAAGGAAACAAACGATATTATGACGTGAATTCGATTAATAAAGATAAATTTATTTTTGCATCGAAATTACAAAATTACATAAAATTAACTTAAATAACTAAATACGTATCTATTATGTAATACCTAAACTAAGTAAAATAGTTTGCCTGTATCTTAAGTACCTATTCTTAGAAAGTAGGTTAGCGCATTCAACAATAAAATGTTTACACAATGACAATGGCTACAATTAATACAAAGCATTTTATGAGTGCATTTATTGAATATTTCTTACTCAAGGTCAGGCTGAGGTACGGCCTCAACTTTCATGTAATGAAATTGGGTATTGGAATCTTGTTGTAGCTAAACCAACATATATACGATAATATTTTATATACCATATGATAGCATAGCCTTTCCTCAACAGACCGGAATATGACATTTGGTTCGCGCGCATGCGCAGTCGGTATGAGGTAGCCGAAACCGAGGAGCCGATTTTTACGCTGGCGCTCTGTCAGTGTCAGAAGCTTGGAGTCATATTGTCTGTCATTTTTTTGTCTTGCTCGCGCGCATGTGAATTCATATATGATAGTAAATTGTGTAAGCTTTCATTGGACATTTTTCACACACACAACCCCAACTACCTCCAAATAAAGTTTACACCCATAGAGTAACAGAATTGACAGCAGCGTATGGTGCAGTAGAGATTATAATATTCTTAAAAATGCATTTATTTGGTTAGATTGAACATAGATAGGATGCCTAGGTCAATATCGGTATTCGCAACTCATAACCAATATTCTTTCGGCAGTGTGCTTTCCTCAACTCTACGCCAATTTCTAAAAATATTACTCGTTTTCTAAATTTATAAAAGTGTAAAATTGTCAGTCTACTAGCCGTGGAAGTACACTCACATTAAGAATTTTCCTATTTACACTACACATTAAAGATATTATTAACACTTAGGGACATTTACACTAAGTATGATTAGGTACAGTATCAAATATGAAATATCTTCTAAAACCATATTCTTTTTTAACGACATGTTGCGACATTTATATACAACATTTAACTGCGATTGTTCTGTATAGACTTTAGCGCATGACAAATAATATTATTGAATGCGATGTTTTATATACAGGTTGATGTTTTAATGACCAGCCAAATTTTAATATAATGATCTTTGGTAGAAAACCGATAGCTGTCTTGTTTCCTTTTAGTATCGTTCTATAGAAAAATATTGAGATATGACTACACAAACCTTTCCCGAAAAAACAAATAACTCTAGTCACCATTCTTGCCCGCCGTCCCATTCCGTTTCAAGGCCTCGGACGCGTACGTTTACTATAGCGTTAAATAGGCAACCAAACGTTATAAAATAACACTGTAGATAAAATAATTTATTAGGAAAATGTAACCCATATTTTTTATTTACGCAATGAGGTCTATTGGTGATACCTAACATCTAAAAAAATTTTGGCCGGTTACTAAAATCTCACCTTGTACAGTAGGTATATAATCTCCGCATAGTAGACAATTAGATTAACACTATCATGTAAATTTTTCCCTCTTACAGCGGCATTCCCTCTTACGGCACCAAAGTTAAAGTACCTACCCGATGCCCAAATATTCGTAAGCAACAAAAAATTTGTGATGTGATGCGAACTGAAATGCGACAGCTAAAGGTTTATATAAGTACAATGTTCGTGTTTGCACATGATTGTTCGTTTAGTTCACGTGTACCCACTCCCGTGATCGAGTGGTTACTTTCGTCATTTCATTACGAGATTTTATTTTATGCTTTTTGTTAACCACTTTGTATACATTATGCGTCATCTGTTAATTTCGTAGCATATTTCGCGCTATTTGTCAAACTCGTGGTGCATATTTCGCGCTATTTGTCAAATTCGTGGTGTATATTTCGTGCTATTTGTCAAATTCTTAGTGCATATTTAGCGCTATCTGTCAAACTCGTGGTACAAGTAATAATAGCATGAACATTTTCGCAACCGGCCATCTACTCCCTAACTGGATGAGTCTCTATTATGGGCATTGGACACCTGATATCATAGAATTAATAAATTTGACACCAGCGTTTGGTTTTAATAGAGTCATATAAGTCACTTTCCAGCATCGTAGTGACATTACACAATTTTGCAAGGTTGCAGACCGGCGAGCGGGGATTTCACGTGGCTGAAGACCCGGCACGCGGGGACTTAGCGCACTGAAACTCGCCATCTTTTACCAGCTAACTAGAGTATGAGCGGTTAGCCATAGCCGGGCTAGATGGGCAGATTATTATAAGATATCTTTGCAAACTGTACTCACAATGACTGACAATAATTGACACCCATATATTTCATAATTAATTTTAACCATACTTGGTGTACCTAAGTCCCGTTAAAAAATAAAATACATTAATGTGCGCAATTAACAGTTGTGAATATTATTTTTTGATATTTCTTTTTTTATTATAATATACACATATTAAGTACCTAGTTAATACTGGATTTAATTACATGAAAAATGTACAATGGACGTTATCTTATTTCGAGATAAAATATTTAAAAAAAGGTAATTTTCTAAATATATGATTTGATAGTGTTTTATATGGCTATTTATTTCAGAAATTTTGCTTAAACTAATATTCCTTTTTGTAGATGTCAGTCATTATAGCTTTTGCAATGGAGAAATAATTCATTTTATAGTATGAAGTCGTTGAGGGCTACAGTTTTTAGGCTCACCGAAGGCGCTACCTGTCATTGAAGTCAGTCGTTAAATACGTTCATGTCTGCTACTTTCACATGTCGTTACTGTTTACTGTTGAGTGATCCTAGATTTTGACACATAGCTTTTTACACAAGCATTTTAGGAGATATATGATAATTTTATCAAATATAAAAATATAGGAACACACGTACTTTCGAAGGAATTTGTACACAGAAAACTAGGAAAAAGCTCTTCGAAGGACAAAAATGTTACGTGACGTCGAAGTTACGTGAAAATCAAGTTAAACCGGATGATAATCGATGAAATTTCTACAACGCTTTAGGTCGTATATTAATAATAATAATACTTGGGACGTCCGACATAGTGTCACCTAATCCTAAACTAAGCAGAGCTTGTATTATGGGTACTAAACAAATGATAGTTAAATATCAATTATATATCGTTGTAGTACCTATATCAATCGTCTAAAATTCATAATACAAGATCTGCATTTGGATTAGGTGGCTCTGAGTTGGATGTCCTAGGTGTTATTCTTATTATTTACACCCAGACACGGAACAAACAGCCATGTTCATGCACATAAATATAGAATCGAACCCGTGACCTTTAATTCTGCAGTTCTAACTGCTCGGCCAAACCATCGGTCGTTTGTATTTTGTAAAATAAACGATTTTATTTTTATTATCTTTAGAATCTTATCAATTTAATAAACACCAACAGGTTACTGATAAGCAAAATGACAGATTTAAGGCCCACTCAACAGTAACGACATCTGCTTTGAATTTTCAGTATTTAATCTCATGTACTGTAACAGTACAGCAATGTTCAATTATAATTTTATTGACGAAATTTTACATTTTATGTCCACATTTTATACTTGCGCCCTTTGGTAAACTTAAACGCGTTAGCTACTTTAAAATAGCAAATACATATGCTTGACGTTTCTAATTACGTTTTATTATATAGTCACAGATATTTAAATAAATAGTTTTAGAAACGCCGTTTGCTCTGCCGCCACATAAACGGACTGAGGCACCAATGTATGAGAAATACATAAATCCTGTTATAAAAATATAGTACAAAAGGAATTTATTTAAATTTTGGTGTTCATTGCTGTTTAAAATGTTAAATGCACAAAACAATAAAACTAACAAATGAATTTTATTTCTAAGGAAATAGACCATCAGTATGGTTGTGTTTTGTGATATCTACGTTCGTATATATCTGCATTATTATAATTAGAAATTTTTTTCCCCAAACAATGAAAAACGAATGTATTTCTATTAACTATTTATTTAGATGTCTGTGTATTCAGTACCATCGAACCAATTTAACATTGGTGTCTACTTAAAATATAAGATATTAACTAAAATTATTTAAACATTAAAAATAGGTACCTAAGTGTGTACCTATTTCATAAAAAACTTATATCTATAATTTATCATATATAATTCATTTAAAATAAATATGAGATCATTTGTTACAATAATAAGTACTAAATGGTGAAAACCACAGATATTTGAGGAAGTTAGAGGTGTCATGATAAAAAAAAAAAAAAATTTAATTATTACACAACTAAAATAGGTAAAAATATTACGCACAGGTAAATAGTTTTGTATCAGTATAGAAAAAGGGTTAAATCGTTTATCTTTTTCCATAAATAAAAATTTGGCGGCAGCAAATCATATTTACTAAGAAGTAAGTATAATTTGCTGCATTATAGAGTGTAGGTTACGATATCTGTCTTAGGTATGCGTTATACTGCCTACTTTAAGGGAACGGCGTATCCGCCTACATGCCATCTCTAACATACTCTAATGCTCTGTGGTAAATACAATACAAATCATATGATTTAGATACTTAAAACTTACTTTTACTTGCACTGAATAAATACGTTGACTATCGTTGAAAAAAAAAGAACTTGATCCCTCGAGAAGTCAACGGTACTGACAAGATAGTTTTCTTTGACAAAGTAATATAATTTTGACATCCACTTCTATAAGCTAAGAAATAGTTATTTGCCAAAATTATTACTTGTATATTAGTTTTCTTGAAGTATCGTGCTAACACACGAGCACTGTTTTTTTATATTATAGTCTTCTGCAGTCAATGTGTTAAATGTCTATCGAGCGAGTCAAATAAATGTTTAACTAACGCCCAACCTCTCATTTTTAAACATAAAAAATACCTTTCAGCTGTGTAACGTGTCACCTTTGCGTGGTTATTGTCTATTACGGTTCAATTCTAAAACTATCTATTAGAATCATTGAGGTAGGATTAACCGTACGCGTTTTTATTGTAGAGAATATGACTCTTCCATATTGTTTGAAAATTTAACAGAATTTTGATAAGGTTCTAGAACAAGATAAAGGGTATAGTTGTCGCAGTGATAAAAACATCACAACCAGTGGCGTGTGGTGACTTTTAAAAATGGAAGCCGGCTACGATGAGCTAAGTTAGAGACATCTTGTAACTTATATTTAGTACGATATATTCTAATGTTTAAAGCTTCATAGTATAATATAAACATTAGATTAGAATAGACCATCGCAATATAAGTGACAGGGTGTCTATCGCCACAGAATAATAATGATATATGGGACATCCCACACAGCGCCATCTAAACCCAAAGAAATCAAGTATTTTGCTTGTATTATGGAGTACTAGACAACTGGTAAACTTATTTAATATTGTTTTAATAATATATGCCTAAATGGGATACTTACAGAACAAATATACATGTTAATGCACAGGAATGTTTGTCCCGTACGGGAATCGAACCCCCGACCCTTGGCTTCGCAATAACCACTCGGCCAAACGAAGTTAAAGTACATAATAGTACTGGTACAGAACGTCAACTCCGCAAATACATTTAAATAAATAGTGACTTTCGGCACGATGCTAACTAAATTCACTTACAAGTGCCTACGAGTCGCCTCTCGTTCTATCGCATAATTCTATCTCTTTCTGGCTTACTAAAACGCCGTGCGAGAGTGCCAGGCCTGCTGTCGCTTCATAATGCCATCTTCTCTTTTCATAAGTCACCGCACGCCACTGATCACAACTCTCCCTCAATCACAACTGTATTTTCTCTGCATAGAAAACACGCGCAGTGAGTGTTCCTATCTCTATCATTTTAATCCATTAAAAAATCGATCGATGTTAAAATGTAATTTAAATGTTACCAAAAAGTAACTTTATTTTGGTATGTATTTAATCACTTCCGAGCCATGGGACCATAGATAATATATCAGGTCGGCAAACAAAGCGTCGAATAGACGACCAGGCAAGTGTCATAGAACTTTAAAATGATACCTAATCATAAATTAAACGTTTTAATATCTAGATATAGATAGAGCTATCATGAATCTAGTAAGCCAGCTGGCCATGTACGTACGCGTCAACTTGAACACACTCATAACATAGTAAGCCTACCGACCACCGGTACTCTGCGAAGTTCCGCTCACACAAATGCGGCCGCCATTGCAGTGCTTCAATGTTTGTTCAGTGTCAGGGAGTCTAGAGTTATTCTTAAGTCTGTGGGAGCCATTATTAAAAAAACTTAAGTTTTTCACGTACACATTTCCGATTATTCTACTTACCTATCTGTCAGAGATTTATGTTAATAAAACATTAAGAGCTTCTATAGAAATTATGTTTAATGTTTTTAACTGATATTTTTATTTGTTCTGATAACCAATTATGGTTTAAATTTTTTTAACTGACATAATCTGATAGCCAATTATGGTTTTAAATTTTTTTACTTATTCCTAATACAATTTAAGGCGACATGAACCCAGACTCTTTTTTTTTAAAAGAAAATCAAATCGACAAACAAAAAAGTATTGAAACTTAAATTTTTTAATTATACAGTATATATAATATGAGATATTTATGTGTAGGGATAGTGTGTGTGTAATATATATTTACATTTACATTCTACATAAGACTTTGTCTCAACAGTTTTGAGGTATTTAGTGGAAAACTTTTTAGAGAAAACCTATGAAGTTATTCACCAAATGAATTCAAGCACTGAAGTAATCAATAGGTAATGTCATTTGAAAACATTACAGTGTAGGTATTATTTTTTATAGTAGCTATTAATACAAAAATAAAATATTTGTTTGTATAGTTGTTTTTCGATCTATCTTCAAAGAGACGTATGCGGAAATTTTACTTTGGAGTCGCTTTGGGAGCGCGCTTTAATAATCGTATTCTATTTTACGTATTATATGACCACGAATTGGACGCCGTAGAGTAGGCCATCCACCCCTATGTGGACTGACTATCTGCAGAAGGCCGCGAACCGCCCCGTTTGTGACGAGTGGTCCAAGGCCATCGGTTGTGAAGATCTATGGAGGAGGTTTTCCAGCAGTGAGCGTCAGGCAGCTGAGATGGTCCTGGTCGACTTATTGGCGTTGACCGTTGAAATGTCGGAGTAGGTCAGGTTCGGCTCTCGTCACCCAAGCGGCGTTTAAGGCGACAGTGTCCAATACTGATTGTAGACTTCTCAACTCGGAGAACACTTGTTTCAGCTGTGAAGATAATTACTAGTTTTAATACTTTACCGATGTTATATAAAAGCCGTCACGGAGTGGCTTTGAATTCCGCTGTGGGCTTAAGGCTTAAAGCCCGGTACTCGCTAAAATTAGAGGAAGAGACGTTATGCGATGAGACCAAAAATATTGTGAAACGTTTGTCACTTAAATAGGATTTTTCTTCTATTACGTATTGATTGATTTGTAGTAAAAAAAAAACTATTCGTTGCCAAACAATCTTATTATACATATTGTCATCATCATCATCAGCCCATTTTTACCCCACTGCAGGGGCTAAGGTCTCCCCCAGGGTGAGGAGGGGGGGGGGAGAGCTTGGAGCTTAAGTCCACCACGCTGCTCCACTGCGGGTTGAGAACTGTAACGACCGCCATCTATTGACAGCGTCCGGGACCGACTGCTTAACGTGCCCTCCGAAGCACGGTGTCAGTGATATTGTGTACTTAAGTCAGAAAAACTGTTTGGTACACGCCCGGATTCGAACCATGGCCCTATGGGGCCTTATAAAATTGAGACAGATTCGTTGCGCTCTGTACATATTGTGCATATTATAGTGTTAGTTATTTTTACGTGAAACATTACAATGTTGAGATATTACAATTGAAATTTAAAAAAAAATACAATATTTTATCGATATTTAAATTCTGCATTCTTCTTTTCAGCGGTTATTTGTCGCTTCTCCACGATCTCCCCGTAAACACATATATTTTTTTAAATAACAATATATGTGTTTACGTGGAGACGATGAAGATTTTTTAAAAACGCTTAAAAACCTTTGAATTCGAGACGTAAACTGAGTTAAATTAAGAATTGGGCCTTAAATGTATGGTAATGATTGATCCAATAAGATACATATATTTTTGTACAAACAATGTCTTAAAAGTGCAAAGACACTCACAAACACCAGGTGAGTAGGTACGGTAATCAAGACTCAGCCCAGACAGACACACGTAAGAAGATACTATATAAGCCCAGTATGCCCCACTGCAAGACCTTAGGCCTCCCTTCGGGATGAGGGCGTTTGGGACTTAAGCAACCACGCTGTTCCAGTGCGGGTTACTCGATTTTAACGGCCAGCATCAGCAGATCAGCAAATGGCAACCGAGACCGACGACTTAACGTGCTCTCCGAGGCACGGAGTCAGTGATCGTTACATGTCAGAAAAAACTCATTGGTACATGCCGGTAATTTCTTCTGTTTTCGTTCTCGTTTCAATCTGGTTTAATCGTAGATATGTGACGCAAACTTGCATTATGGGTACTACACAAGTAATATACATACTTAAATATTCTTTAATATATATTTTACACTCAGACACGAAACAAATAGACATGTTCATGCACACAAATATTTGTCCCGGGCGGGAATCGAACCCGCGGCCTTTGGGTACCATCAGCAATTTGATGGGATGATATTTCTGCATAAAAATGAATAAAGTGCACCTGGTAATAATCTCTAGGTTGGTACAAACAGCGTGTGGCCGGTTGAGGCTGCGCTGGCGCCGCATGCAACAAGCGCCAAGACGCGGCAGCTCCGCGCCATTTGCACGCGGCCGCTCCAAGTGTCGTCCACCACAACCTCCATTCTCGTCCTCTACGGCTTTCCGGTGATAATGCTGTCCACGCGAACCTGAACGAAAGAAGATTTGTATTCTACTGGTTTTCCTATTGCTTCATTGCGTAGATTACACATTTGTACCCGAATCGCTAAATGGACATTCCAGACAATTGGGGAACTTTATGGAAAATTCTCAAACTTTCTAAGACATTTTTAATGTAAATATTCTAACCTCACACAGTTCCGTCACCGGCCGCCCACTACGATCCACGCACAGCAACCGTCACAAAACCTTTTTAAAATCGATGGTAGACCATGACCATCTACCACCACAACCGCGAGTAGAAGGCGGTGAGTAGTTGGGAGAAAAATGAGAAATTCCAGAATTGACCATTCCCAATTTTTTTTTTGAAAGAATAGGCTTCTTCTTCTTCTTAGTTAATGGCGTTTTCTGCTTATAGCAATTTCGCCAGAGTCGAGTTTGTTACTTTGATACTTTCTTCCAGATTATTAAATTTAAATTTTGTGCAGGTTTGTGATTAATGTTTGATGCCGGCGTCGCGTTCAATTTGAAAAATAAAATACCTGTTCAGCGTAACAAAAAATAAAGCAACGAAACAGTCGGTATAGATTGAACAAAAAATTATTATTATTTAAATTCATTAATACAAAAATAAATAAATAAGTTTATAATATGTAAACAAATAAGTAAAGGATAACAATGATAATTTATACAAAGTTATTTACAATTTTATTTTGTTTTGGAAAATGAATGAGGAAATTATATTTAGGACGGACTTAGAGGAGTAGGAAAGAAGGGTAGGAATGCTAGTAGGAGCGACGAGCGACGGTCGTATAAGGGACAAAACAACAATATGTGGTTTAAAATTCCATCATCCAAGCCGCATTCACAAACCGAAGAGTCCCTAATTCGAAGCTTCGCTAGGTGCATAGGTGAGCAGCAATGGCCCAGTTGCATTCTACATATGATAGAGGTGGAGCATTTGCTAAACCTTAGTTTGAAGAATCAAGGGTTAGCAGGAATATTAGGTTGGATTTGGGAATAGTGATAACCCTTATATCGCCTGGATTCTAACCAGTGGCGCGACCAAGAGTCAAATAAATAAATTTTAGGCAAAGCTACTAGGTCATGAGGGTAGTTTATGAATGGGATTTTATCCCCACAGCTTACTGCGTCCTTTGCTACCTGATTGGCACGCTCGTTTCCAGAGATGCCAGAGTGACTAGGTACCCAGGCCAGTACTACATTAAAACCCCGAGATGAACACTGGTATAGACCTTGTTTGATTTCCATTATTAAAGGGTTATGGATTTTGGAAGTAAAGGATTTGAAAGGAGAGATTCAAGGGAACGGCGACTATCAGATAGAATGAGTGTACGATTCAGTTTGAACAGACGGACATAGTTTACAGCTTCCAAGATGGCGCGGCATTCCCCTGTAAATACTGAACTTTCGGGGGGACATCTAATTTTTTGAATGATTTCGAATTAAGAATGGAACATACCCACACCAACACAATCAGACTCGGAGAGTTTGGAGGCATCAGTGAAGATAATATGCCATCCCAACCAATTTTTTTCAATTAATGAATGGAAATGAGAATTTGCGTTGACATCATTCTTTAAAATACCAAAATCTAGAATGACTTGTGGTTTTGAAATGGTGACATTATATGGGCAACTGTAAAGAGGTAATGTTGGAGTACAGTGAGAGTAAGCTTCGATGGCTTGAAATCTTTGGAAACTGTTGATTAGACATTGGGGATTTTTATTTGTCCAAAATTGACTCAATTCAACGAATCTAGTCAATATTGTTAGTTGAGAAATAAGAGGATGAGAAGAGAAGCGTAACGCCTTAAATAAGAAGCGGTCAGAGAGGAACTGCCGGCGAAGAGAGAGGGGGGGGGGGTCAACACATTCTACCTGAAATGCGTTAATTGGGCACGATTTCGTGTAACCTGTGACTATTCGCAGTGCCTTGGCCTGGACAATATCAAGTTTGCGGAGCGCGTCTTTATTAGCTGGGTCTAGCAAAAAAGTTGCATAGTCCAAGTGACTGCGAACGGTCGCATTGTACAGGAGTTTTAGGCAGTAGGGATGGGCACCCCACCAGGTTCCTGTTAAGCATCTCAAAATATTTGTTTTTTTTCACTTTTGGTGGTGGTTACAATGATCTACTCCTGATAATTTGGAATCTAACAACAGTCCTAAAAACGTCGCAGAATTTTTGCATGGAATTTCATCAGTGCCACATCTGATATTAACAATTTTTTTTTTTTTTAATAACACACACAATCGCAACAATTGGGTAATTCTTTTTCTAGAAAAGAAGAATAGGCAATTTTAAGAGCGTTAGCTGTCATGTTATCAACTGTCATGACCTAATTGTTCTGAGATGACAGCTAACACTCTGAGAGTGACATTATTTTTTTGAATATGCAACGGCAATGGCTAACCTTTTATTTTCACCCTGTGACGTCAAGCTATAAGAATGTTCGAAATGATATAACTACGTAAATACAGACTTAAACCAAAAAAAAAATTAGTTTCTTAAAATTGCCTATTCTTTCGAAAAAATTATAGTAACGGACTTTAGTTCAAAAATTTGGGAATGGTCCATTGTTTGTCCAAAGTACCCCTTTTATTTACTTCGCGGTAAAAATAGTGTTGCCAGTCTTCAGGATGTAAAAAGCTATCTATCTTCCAAACGTTCCGGTTTTGTTTTTTAAGTTTACCTACTTATATATTTTGCAATCATGACTTTTTTATGTAAACAACCATTCCGTAAGTAGATGAAACTGAAAAGGACTCGTATTTAAACAATATGAGATTCGTATCTAAGTATAATTTCCAAAAAAACCCAAATTAAAAAAAAAAAAAATATATTTACCTATAAAACAGCCAATCATCAGTGGGCGCTGCCAGCGCTGCAAGCAGCGCCCGGTGGCTGTAAGTAGGTCTGGGCGCAGCATAAGATTGCACTAAAGCTCGCCAACATAGGCTCCAAGCCTCTTCTCCGTAGGCTCTCACGCCTGCTGTGAAAGCTGCCTGTAGGAAATAAAAAAAAACTTTTCTGTATTTTAAAAAAAGAACAAAAATGTCTCATGTGAAACGGTAGAAACGAGAAATAACTATAGCACGTTGAAACGTCAATAAAATGCGTGATAATAACAACGCAAAAAAATCTAGAAATAAAATATCTTGTAGCCGAAGGCAAAGTAGGTAAAGATTCTATAAGTAGAACACCTTCTAAATCGGCGACACAAGTGGGAAGAAGAGGTGTGGTAGAGCAGAGGACGCTCTCCGACGATTACTACCACGAACGTCGGGAGAGCGGGCAAAAAAGGTTTAGTTAATATAAAAAAAGGTATTGCAATGTCACAGAAGTTTACGTGTGTATAATAGATTTGATATGTATATGCGATGCAATCTCGACATCCCTACACATTTGTCTCGCTCTAAATATTCGTAAACCGGCGTTAGTACCGAAGATGACTTACTTACTTGGGGCCGCGCGCTTCGCATACTTTGCCGGAGGTAAAAAGAATGTCACACATAACCATCACATAACCCAAAGACACAGTTTAAATAATCTCAGGGAAGAATACAAGAAAAATCCTTTATACAGAATACCTAAGAGGAACCGCGTGCGCTTGAAGGGTTTTAACTGACTGGCTGATTTATGAAAATTGCTGACGAAATGCGAAATTCGCAGCGCGTACCTTTGTTAACGAAATCGGGCATCTTCAGTTGTTTCCGGCTTTCAATACGCGCGATAAAAAAATGTTCTGTTATAGTTACTAAAATTTTAATGGAGTATATGTTCAATTGAAGGGGAGAGTTTAAGTTGTGTCGTGAGTTACCTCTTGGTAAAGTTCAGGTATGCTCTGATTCCTCTTACTCCAGGAATCGTATAACACCAGAGCCTGTCTGATCACCCTTTGGTTGTTCCATTCCACGCCAGCAGACAGCAATGCTCCACTCAGCCACCTAATTTTATAGGTAATACGAACGAATGTATTACATATTATACAATATATACCAAAAAAACCAGAAAGGAAAACGTACTTTGTTTAAAACTATTAACTAAATCCTAAAATGGGATTATCACAAAAATTGGTACTATTGAAAATAAACTTTATGCAAAACGACAAAACGTATTTTTATTAGTAAATAATTTATTAACGATTTTATAAAACCGGCCAAGTGCGAGACAGACACGATGGGTTCTGTACCACCGTGCAATATAAAAAAAAACAAGTTTCTTTTATAGGGACCCCCGTTAAATTTTAGCTTTGTTTCGTCTTTATTATATGTCGTTAAAGCGACTATCATCATCATCATCACCAGCCCGTGTCTCTCCACTGCAGGATATAGGCCTGTCCCAAGGCTCGCCACCACACACGCTCCTCCGCCTTTCCGACGGACGGATAGCGGAGGCTTAGTGATAAGGTTTCCGTATAACCCTAAAAATCCATGTTTTAGTGTTTATAAAAATTTATATTTATTAGGGGCGTATGAACTTTGTGGTCAGGTACGTTACTTGTACATTGTAATAATTAAAAGTGTTAAAATTTTTCCAATTATCTTAGACAAAATTTTAAAACAATATCTTATAAACATATGTAAGACAATTCATTGTCCTTTATTTCGTAAATTTTGTTTTATTCCACTCCATCAGCCCTTTTTAAATACCCCACTGCAGGGGCTTAGGGTTCCTTTCGAGATGAGGGGGGCTTGGAGCTTAAATCCACCACGTTGCTCCAATGCGGGTCGGCGTATTGCGACGACCGCCATCTATTGACAGCGACCGGGACCGACTGCGTGCTCTCCGAGGCATGGAGTCAGTGATAATTAATGTACTTAAGTAAGAAAAATCTCATCGGTATACGCCCGGGTTCAAACCTCGGCCACATGGCCTTATAAATTTGAAACAGATTCGCTGCGGCTCGTAAATAATATACGATAACATAATTCAAACAGTAATATTTTAAGTATACTGATTGATTTTATTAATTCAACCAATATTCTTAAAATATTTTATTTTATTAAAAATTTCAAGTACTTTTCCAGGCAATATTATTATACATGAATTAAATTATTTAATTAATTTATAATAATATAAATGAGTGACTACTCGTTTAAATTATCTATTTAAGTCGTGTAATTAATTACATTTATTTTGTAATTAATTTATTAAAAATATTATCGCAGTCATCTTCCTAAAAGGTTTGTTATAATGCATAAATTTTTACTCACAGTTCATCTTCATTAAGTTTCCCACTAGAGATTTCTCTAGGAGTATAAACTTGTACTGTGGGATGTAGATTGGCCAGGAATCTCTGAAGATGGGGGCCGGCAGCCGTGTCCCTTAGAAGTTCTCTCCACCATGACAAATGGGTTAGGACCACACGCCAGGGTGCCCAATGGCGTTCCGTGTTAAGGTGAACTGGCGAATAATTAATATTTATAACCGCTGAGTTTATACAAAATTTATTTAACCATAAATAATAGAACTACACTCCGTTGTATTTATTTTACCATATTTATTAATTAAATGCATCATAAAATTGTCTTTAAAATAAAATATGTTTTCTTCAAATAAAAAATGGTTCTAATTTTGTTTTGACAAAAACTCCCTCAGACATACTTAACTAAATCGAAAATCATGAACATTTGAAACTAAAATTACATAGTTTTATGTTAGAACAAATTCTGATGAATTTAATGATACATTTAACTTATTAAAATAGAAAAATAAGTTTGATGATGACGTATAGTTTCTTCTGATCAAATAAATTTTGTGTCAAATGGTATCGTTCATCCTTAAAAGGGATCGCTAGATCCTTTTGTCGAAAAATCTGTATATAATAGAATATTTTCCGTGAAGGCCCCGTGGTCCCACCGATTTGACCTACTGGTAGGACCACGTATACCACTATGTACACGTGGTCTAAATCTGAGCACAAAATGATTTCGAAAGTGTTCGGGTTCAAAGTGAATTTTATTTAAACAGAGGAAAAAAATGTTAATTTTGATTATTTACTTAATAAAAATACAGAAAAATATCGATACTATTGCTCGCCCCTAGTTTAGTTGGACTATGGGTATTTAGTAGTAGGGTATTTCTACGACCTACACAAAACAGGGTTGCACTGATCTTATTTGAAATATGTGCACTGGAAATTTTATTTCTTTATTACAAAATGTGTATATAACTGTTTTTTAAATAATTCTAAGATAATTGTTTTAAAATGCGTAATAAAAAATTATATTGATCATTAAATGATACGTTTACATGTTATCCGGTGGGTGCGACCACGTTATTTTATTTCGAAAGTCAGAAAATATAAAAACACGTATAAAAATCTTAATCAAATGTCAATTTGATTAAGATTGCTTAAGTTGATTTGATTATGTGCACCATGGCTTAATAGTTTTGCAAAATACATCTATTATCCATAATGTACCCAAATAGCCTGTTATCTGAAAGTTTTTAAGAAATTGCTAAGTATCTATATTTCAGGGAAAAGCCCAGTATACCGTGGTCCTACCTATAGTTTGAATCGATGGGAACACGGGCCCTTCACCATATTTTTTTGCTTTTAATATAATGAAATCTTCAAAGTAATGTGGAAAAGGTTTTATTTTCTAAACAAAATGTATGTATGATATAAATGCATAAAATGATGAATGTACTTAAAAAAAACAAACTAAATTTATTTGAAGATTTATTGTTAGCTGAACTACAATAATAATACTTGGAACATTTCACACAACGTCATCTAGGCTCAAACTAAGCAAAGCTTGTATTATGAATACCCGACACCTGATGTAAATACTTGAATGTTCTTTATAATATATACTTACTTATATAAACATTATACACTCAAATACGGAACAAATAAATATGTTCATGCACACAAATATTTGTCCCGGGCGGGATCGAATCCGCGACCCTTTGCTCCAAAGTTAAGGCTTTAACCACTCGGTCCATCGGTTGTTCTGTGTTTCTAATAAAATTACATTGCAGTTTCTATATACCGTATATAATTTTAAAACACACAATAAATTATGAAAAATAATTTAAAAAATAAAATAAAAACCGACTTCAAAAACATAAACTAAAAAGTTAAAAATAAAATTTTCACTTCAAAGAAAGGAGCATTAACAGGCGGCATATAGTTAATGAAGTCGGTGCCTACTCACTCAGACACTTTAAATTGTGTTCTGTATTTATTATAGTTATAAATATATAATTGTTGTAATTGTTATTACCTGGTAAGTACCCATTTAAAGTGTCTGAGTTGGCACCGACTTCATTAACTATATGCCGCTTGTTAATGCTCCTTTCTTTAAAGTGAAAATTTTATTTTTAACTTTTTAGTTTATGTTTTTGAAGTCGGTTTTTTTTTAATTATTTTATTTTTAAATTTTTAGTTGAACGCATCTGTAACTTATTTGTATTTAGTATAAATGGGGCTACTAAACGCGCTACTCTAATGAGACAGCACCGCGATTACGCAACGTAAATTCAGTGTCAAATTGACGCATCAGCATGCCTAGTAGGCAGTGGTCTTCCTATGTAAAACTTCAATCTTAATTATTATTTTTGTGCGAACTGAACATTTTGGCCTATTCAACCGTATGAAGGAAGCTCAACAAAAAGTAACTGCTGTAAATCGTTGAGGAATTCCCTCGACTGTCTATGGTCTTCATCATCAGATCTGTAATGGCACTTATAACCCATATGAGAGCAAAGTTCTCTTCAATAGAAATGAATTAAGTCCAAACACCAGGTAATTGCTGTAAGTCGTTAAGGAGTTCCCTCGATTGTGTATGGTCTCCATCATCAGATCTGTAATGGTACTTATAACCCATATGGGTGCAAAGTTCTCATTAATAGAAATTAATTAAGTCCAAACACCAGGTAATTGCTGTAAATCGTTAAGGAGTTCCTTCGACTGTGTATGGTCTCCATCATCAGACCTGTAATGGTACTTATAACCCATATGGGTGCAAAGTTCTCATTAATAGAAATGAATTAAGTCTAAACACCAGGTAATTGCTGTAAATTGTTAAGGAGTTCCTTCGACTGTGTATGGTCTCCATCATCAGACCTGTAATGGTACGTATAACCCATATGGGTGCAAAGATCTCATCAATAGAAATGAATCAAGTCTAAACACCAGGTAATTGCTATAAATCGTTAAGGAGTTCCTTCGACTGTGTATGGTCTCCATCATCAGACCTGTAATGGTACTTATAACCTTTATAGGCGCAAAGTTCTCATTAATAGAAATGAATTAAGTCCAAACACCAGGTAATTGCTGTAAATCGTTGAGGAGTTCCCTCGATTGTGCATGGTCTTCATCATCAGATCTGTAATGGTACTTACAATCCATATGGGTGCAAAGATCTCATCAATAGAAATGAATCAAGTCCAAACACCAGGTAATTGCTGTAAATCGTTGAGGAGTTCCCTCGACTGTCTTTCAGCTCCACTATCAGATCGACTCCCGACCTTCATTAAATAGTACTGGTAGTCGTACTTTATCAAAATACTTAAAATACGATACTTTAAAGTACCATTTTCGAAAATTACCCTCGATTTCTCTAAGATCATTCACTCTAAGATCACTCCGGAGATATCTCCCTTACACAAAAAAAAAATCATCCAATTCGGTTCATAAACAACGAAGTTATCCCTGAACACACATTAAAAAAAAAAAAAAAAACGTATAAACGGTCGAATTGAGTAACCTCCTTCTTTTTTGAAGTCGCTTAAAAATAAATATAATTGTTTGCAAAATTGTTAAATTATATCTCTGGTCGATTGGTCTAGTGGTCGGTGACACCGACTGCCGACCCAAAAAGTCAAAGGTTCCAATCCCGCCCAAGACAAATGTTTGTGTGCATTTATTTAGTAGTGTTACATGATACATGACACACATTCTTATATAATATATACTATTACCACAAATATAAATTAATTAAAAACATAATCTTACAAATATAAAATTAAAATCTAATTGAAAATAAAAATATTAATCCAATAGATATACTAAACAATCAATATAAAACAATAATAATATGAAATTTTATACATATGGAAAATTTAAATACGTAAAAATAACCATTCCCTGTCGAACCCAGCGCAAAGGTTACCATAACGCTCGCGGCATTACCGCGTTAGATCGCTATGGCGAGCCTCTGCGCCAGACACGACCCAGAGCAATGCAAAATGTGCCTGGACATGTCTATTTAATCGTGCCTGGGAGTAATATATGCTATGTGCATATTATTAAAAGAAAATATATTTAAATAGCTATGGGTCGTATATGTCCCTTTGGGACTGCTTAACTTGGGACTAGATGACCGTGTGGGACATGTCACATATATTATTATTATCATTATAACTGTATCTTTTTGTTTTGTTATTGTTGTGATCTATACGTTGGTATAAAAAAAAATCATTACTAACATAGTTAAAGAGGAGATATATGGCTCGTCAGCTTAGTTTTGGATCTGATTCAATAAAATAACTGACTGAATTACCCTTCACTATTTGTATGAAGAAGTTACCGGATAGCGTTACCTTAAACTGCCCTTAAAGAGGTAAACCTTCAAAAACCAGAAGTATTGTATTGTGGCGCACAGACAGAACGAAACTATAATGCATAAAATGTTACGTCTGTGCGTTTGTGTACATCCTTGGTACAAGTTACCTGCAGCAGCGAGTGCCCGACTTGCTGGTAGTCTGCCAGCTCGACTCAACACGAATGCGTCGTCTAACAGCAATGCGCGTTCCGCCGGCGCAGCGCCTAAGTATTGTGCGGCTGCGCGACGAGACCCTGCTTCCGACGACTGCAAAAAAAATCAACTGTCACATTTTTAATCTACTTCAAAAAGAGGAGGTTCTCAATTCGACTATGTATGTATGTTATACGATATCTTCGATTCTATCGATTGCGAACCGATTTGATTCATTCTTTTGTCATTGGAAATGAGTTTCATTTCGTTGGAGTATAGGGGGTCATTTGGGAGTTTTGTGAGACAGGCAGATTGCACGAAGAGTTTTCGAGATATCGGGATGAAAGTGATGTCAAAAGACGGAACTCGGTGAGCTCTACAAGATGGCAGAAGGCAATTTGGAAAAATTCAAAAACAAAAAATTTATCGGCAAAAAACGAAAAAATCGCAATTTTTTTCCCCGATTTTCATTTTGGAAGTCCGATATCTCGGGAACTAGGTCCTAATAAGAAAAAAAATAAAAAAATGGCTCGGGGTAATTAAACGGGGGATCGATTGAGACTAAAATTGTTAGAATCGGACAACCGGGAGTAGTGGTTAAGGGTGCCCTTAGTTGGAAGTCGGATAGGCGTCGGTGTTACATTTCGTACTAATTCGGTTTATTCGATCGAAATGTCGTATAGAATGTTATATTTCGAAGTTTTAACCTTATTCAGATACAGTTGTGTTATTTTTTTTGCGAAAAAAATTTATTTCGATAAATATTATCCAAAATATGTGTGTTTACTTTATTCCGTTAGGTTAATTTCCAATGATGTAAGAAGTTCGTGCGAAAGCAGGAGATCCGTTGATTTTTTTTCTATTTTCGAGTAGGGCTCTACTATCTCTTTTGAACGTCATAAAGCTAATTTTACCCTGGGTCTTATGTGCACACTCAAAAGGACTGCAAATTTAAAGTGGTTTATTTTTTTTAAAGTGATGGCGGTGCTACAAACCATTGTTTTAAAAACTAAATGGATCAGTCCAAAACATTTTTATCATTCACATATTCTTTTAAATTATAATACTTTAAACATAAGTTGTCGTTTTACATAATTCCTGAATTTATTTAGTAACGAATTGATACTGATCAGTCATATTTTGTCTCGAGTATACCTAGTACAGTTTAATTTTGAAGAAAATATATCTCTGAGAGTAGAAAATTAACCGATAAATCTTGCTTTCTGAATTTCACCCACTTTCCGTTAAGCGATTTTAATAAAACTTGGCACATGAGTGTAGTTCCAAATGAAACATGTGGTGACCTAGAGTTGATCTGATACATTTTCAGTGTTTTAATTGTTATTGACTGGTGGTATTCACTCATTTAAAGTGTCTGAGATAGCAACGAGTTCATAAACTATAACTGGTGTTCGGCTTAAAGCAGGGGCTTAAGGTTTCCAACTGATTTCGGGATATCTAGTAAATCTACAAAATTCTATTTAGATAGCAACATAATATAAATAAATAAAAAACAAATTCAAACATACTTTTTTGAGTAAGCACGAAACGACAGATTTTTTAAGGTTTTTTTTTTAGCGAATGGTAGCGAATACCAATCACAGAAAAATCATATGTATGAGGCATATTTGTATTCGGTATACAGTATTCGGCGTGTTATTCATATATCATACGTCATACATATATTACTAGCTTTGCCTCCATGGACCACACGTTTGTACCTCAACTGCTAAAAAGACCTAAGATAAAAGAAGAAATTTTCTAGAAAGAACTAGAACGTTCTCACGCACAGCCAAGTCCACCAAATCTTCTCAGAAACCTTGAGAGATGGCACCAAACTTCTTATTTGTTCTGAAGTCAAATCGAGTATTGTCGCAGCAAGAAGAAAGGGCACCTGCGCATAACGCACCCATGTCAACTTTGGAGGGAATTTGGCGTGACCTGTACCATAACTAATACCAGTAGATTAAATAAGATGAGTGGTTGTGGAGAATTCCCGTCGTTGGAATTTTGTCCACAGCGGTTCAGAGGCGTGACAATAAGATTCCAGTGGGATGGGCCCAGGCAGCGATGAGCCGCTGTAATTCGGATGAGAATGTTATTTTTCTCTAAATCGATTGTCTCTACAGATTAGATCTTATATAACGTAACCTATGTTACTACATAACAGTACCTCTCCCGCGGGGGGGTCTTGCGGTGCGACGCGGTATAACCCTCTCGCTCCGACGTTGTACCGCACCCATTTGTGACGAGCCAGTTCCGGTATCACCACTGGAAGCAAATAATATAACTTAGACATTATAATATAACACCATAGACCATATCAGTGAAATTATGCCCCACTGCAGGGGCTTAGACCTCTCCTCGGGATGATGGTGGTTGGAGCTTAATCCACCAAGCTGCTCCAGTGCGGCTTGGTGGAAACGACTGCTGATGACGGCAACCGGGACCGACGGATTAACGTGCTGTCCGAGGCACGGAGTCAGTGATAAATATGTAAGTTCATAACAAAATTTATTGGTAGGTACATGCCGGTTCCTGGGATTCGAGCCACGACCTTCTAAATAAGAAGCGGGCTCGCCACCACTCGGCTATCAAGACACGCTTTACCCGATTCTATTCCATCACTGCAGGGGCTTAGGCCTCTCCTCAAGATGAGGGGGCTTGGAGGTTAAATCCACCACGCTGCTCCAATGCAGGTTGGCGGATTGTAACGACCGCCATCTATTGACAGCGACCGGGGCCGCCTACTTAGCGTGGTCTATGAGGCAAAATTAGTTATCAAAATATCAAGTAAGTAAGTTCACTTAATGAGTTATTAGTACCTTCGATAGAGACATATTTTGTTTGAATGAAAATGAGTACTGAAAATGTCTAATAATTTGATATATGCATATACAGATACTTTTTACACCTAGAAACGGAACAAATAGACGTGTTTATGCACACAAATATTTGTCCCGGGTGGGAATCGAACCCGTGACCCTAGGCTCCGCAGTTAGGGTCGCTAACCACTCGACCAATTGGTCAGTTAAAACTGAACTAAATACATATAGTTTATCTATACCAATATTATGAGAAAGAAAACTTTAATTTTTTGTTTGTAATGGATAAATTCAAAAGCTAAATAACTGATTTTAAAATATTTTTCACCTATAGAAAGCTACATTATCAGCGAGTAACATAGGCTATATTTTATTTTCAAACTAGCTTATAGTTCGTGACTCCGGTCGCGTGGATTACACAGTTGTATTGGAACCGCTCTAATTTTTTGCATATAGTCTATAAGCTGAAGAGTGACATAGGTCACTTTTTATCTTGGAAAAAAGGATCCCGGTACGCCTGTGTAGTCTACGGGACCAGAGCCGCGGGCGGAAAGCTAGTCTTGTTTAAACCTAGGTATATTACTAACATTCTGTGTCATTCATCCATACGAGATGCGTCACGTTTTCGGCCCAGCGCGACCGGTTACCGATCTTCGAATCGTTGCCGATATCGTACCTGTGACAGACAAAATATATTGAATATAGAAACCGCGTTGCGACAACAAAAATGCGAGCAAAAAATATACGCCGCAGATCAAATATACACCAGTTCATGTTTTGAAACTTTAGCTGTGAAGTAAGATTGCGTGTGACCTACATGTAAAGTAATAAAAACAATTCGTCGATATACTCACGTTTTAAAACCACTAATAATAATTAGGTGAAAATAAGTCATTTCAAATTGCATCAACATACTGGTATGATTCACAGTATTTGTAACACATATTATACATAAATTTTAGCTTTTAGCACTCCTTTTCCATATAAACTTTAACTATGCCAAATCTCACTCCTCCGTACCCGCAATATTCTTTAAAAAGATTTATTTGTTTATTTATTTATGTAAAGGAAAACAACAGCTTTAACAACTAAATACAAATATAAATCTAAGTCGGGAAAATATACAGCCAATAATTGTTTTCACAGATAAAACCACATAACATAATCAAGTAAGTATAAAAAAGAACAAGAAATATAAATTAAATAAACTAGGAAATACACAAGACATGTACATAACTTAATACAGAAAACATTTCAGTCTGTTTTTCATTTATTACATACATTGTATTTGATAACAAAGTTTTCTTTTCACGTATTAATATATAGATTATGAAATCAAGTAGTTTCATTCCCTGTTAAAGTAACCGACTTTTAAAAAACGTAAATATGTAGATTTCGTCAAATATCGAGCTCATGAATCCTTTGACCACGTATCACTATTTTTCATAGTTTAGGATTTGGCCATACAGTCCCATCTAAAAACCTTTTCTGTACAGGAATACAGAAAGGTAATCTATATGTACTGGGTGAGTTGAAGGAACGAAGAGTAACGACTGATATTATTTATCCAGCTCGAAAGTTCTCCTATGTCCTATGTCCTATGTCCTATGACATAAAATAGAAGGAACTTTACATAAACTTTATCAATGCAAATCTCACATTCCTCCGTGCGCGTAGTCTTAAAAAGATATTGAAAGCTTTTCCGTCACGTATTTATATATAGATATTTCAATATTTTATGTCAGGAGAACTTTCGACCTGGATAAATAGCATCAGTCGTTACTCTCCGTTCCGTCAACTACATATATGCATGCACTACGTCGTTTCGTTGCTCCGTTACGGCTTGAAGAAAAGACCAACCAATAAACGTCTGTTAGAGGAGAACGAAATCAGAGGTTGTAGCGCCGAATAAAATGATCGCCTTCCAACTTACCACGTGCCATTGTGTGCAATATTCTCTGTGGAATTTTTCGACCACAATCTGGTGATATTGTCTAATTCTTCGTCGTCGTCCAGAGGTCCCACCATAAACGTGATAGGTATGACCCATTTTGGCTGAGGCGGCGCTTTCGTGGTTTTCACTATTTTCTTCGTAGTGGTAGTCATTGGGGTTGTTGTTGTAGAATTCACGTCGAACTCTGACGAGTCTGTGAAGTTTTCTGAAAAGAATAAATAAAAAATATCACATAAAAAAGTCGCCATTGAGCGCCTCCATCCATCCATCAGGGCTTTTTGTATCCTAATGCAGGGGCTTAGGCCTCCCGTCAAGATGAGGGGGTTTGGAGCTTAAATCCACCACGTTGCTCCAATGCGGGTTGGCGAATTGTAACGACCGCCCTATATTGACAGCAACCAGGACCAACTGCTTAACGTGCTCTCCGAGCCACGGAGTCAGTGATAGTTATAGATAGAAAAGTCAGAAAAAACACATTGGTACATGCCCGGATTCGAACCAAGGCCAGATGGCCTTATAGATTTGGAACAGGTTCGCTGCGTTCGGGCTATCAAGACACTCTCTCGGACTCTGACTCATCTCTGACTTTTGTGATAATTTGTATTATTTTATATGATTCAAAACTGGCGTAGTTTTAATAGATATTTATAAGATTTGATTATGATAAAACTCAATTTACTGAATAAGTCCTTAATTTTGTATTCACAAGAATAATAAATAAGTTTTTCTATATTTAGAATTTTCATTATACGTTTTACCGGACGTCCTACATTAATGATATAGTCAAAAATGCATAGACAAATCATTAAACGTTGTGTGGTTAGTAGGTATTAGTTCGCCAATCAATTTTTTTTTAATATATTCATTGTTGTCGTAAAATGATTTAAAAACAAATCTACGTTAAACCAAAAAAGTTTGCTAGACTATGGGAGTAGACAACTTTCGGAATAATTTTATACAGATATCTCTAATAACCAAGTTATGAATATTTAAAGTGTCATATTTATTTAAATTTATTTTTTTATTTATTTATTTATTTATTTTTTGCAACACTAACGTTACGTTTATAACACATTGTATATTTTTTTTATTTACATAACTTCTTATCTAATAAGCATAACAATTATAAGTGTCGACAGCAATTCTATTAATTAGATAATTAAACACAATTACTTAAGCCAGAATGGTTAAATCTGCATTTTTTGCCATTGTTAACTAAAGGGGTGGATTTCAAAAACATTTATTTTATCTAAAATAAATGTTTTTTAATATTTATATGCACGATTTATGATTTTAATTAATTTTTCAACCCTTTTAGCAACCAGCCCTTAAATCGAAAATCATGGAAAAATCATTTTTTGTATTTCTGAGTTTTAAAATCGCATATTAACATTACATAAACAGTTTGTTTGATACTTATGATATAATTTTTGGTTGACAGTGAAATTTCAATCTCAAAAACTACCCCCATGGCGAAATTAGTATAAACAGAAAACGCCATAATTAAGAAGAAGAAGAAGAAACTACCCCCTTATTGCAGAATCACTGTAAAAATTGGTGTCAAAAACTTTAACCTATGAAATAGTACATTACTGAAGTGAAATCTTATTTATTGAGTATTAAAATATTTATTTATTTATTGCGAAATTATTCACCCTTGTTATAATAATAATTAGCTTTAATTAGTTAAAATCTTTAAGATAAATTTTATTAATATATTTCAAACTTTATTAATATTATTCAATTCACATTCTTCGAACTACGACTTCAAACTACTCTTTGTTCATAAAGTGATGAAAAAGCATACTTTAAAGTTGGAAATAATTTTTTAATATTTTTTGACTCGTGACATATTTTTGGACTTAAAAATTTTATTTATTAATTAAGAGAAAAATGTATTAAAATAAATATTAAAATATATGAAACGTTTATTCATCTTTTATTTAAATACATTTTTATTATTGCTCATCACAGCTCTCTTCACCAACTTTTTCTTTTGTTGGAGGGCTATTTTGGCAATTATCACCGCTGCATGATCCGCAGATTGAATTACAAAATAGCTCTACCCTAAGACACCCACAAGAAGCACTGCAACCTTTTTGCAACTGCAAAAATTCATTTTTAATAGCTTTTCTGGAGCAGGTGGATGAGGGTTTTGGTTGGAAACAAAGACTCTCCAATTTGACACCGTCCCCAGTCAATTGGACAAATGTCTTTGTTTCCAAGCCATATCTGGATTCGCAAAAACACTCTTTTGATGTGTTCGTCTAATGCTTGCTGCATGTTGGGACAAGAAAAGACAATTTTACCGCACTATTTTTAGTTGTAGCCTTCATAAAGGACTCATAACGCATCCGTTCCAAATGAGCTGATAGGCTTTTAATTATTAGTCAGAGAGTACTAAACTTATAAAAAATTTTGCTTAAAATTTGTTTTTCTATCGATTCCTATTTTTATTAAAACTAATTTTGACCCCCGAGAAGGGGTGGCATCCACCCCCAGAGCAAAAGCGCAAATTGACACTATGTCACTTTTGTTTCTTAAGATATCCCCCACCTAATCACCAATTTTCATGAAAATAGATGGATATTCAACGAAATCGGAGGTGAAAACCTTCATTGACTGGACTATACTTGTTTTCAATCGATATTCATTGCATTGCGTGCATTGAAATCCATTTTTATATTTTTTTCAAGTAACGACTCGTTTCTCAAAACATCCAAGTCACTCAACACTAAAAAGCGCGATTTCAAAAAATTGTTGTTACCCAATTTTTCCTTTTTGTTTGGTCAGAGCAGGAGTATATTAGAAAAAAACAATTACCAGGTTCATAGAAAAGTTCATCCAAATCAGCCCTAAGTTGCATCGTCAATAAATCTGTTTGCATTTGGGGATCAGATTCCGGTGGTTCTGCTGACATCACGAATCTGAAATGCGACAATATAAAATAAACGTCTATTTCCTTTGTAGGAAGTATACATATGTATATGACATTTGTAATTCCGTTCCATTCTATCAGCCCATTATGTCTCACTGCAGGGGTTTAAGCTTCCCCCACGGTGAGGAGGCTTGGAGCTTAATCCAACACGCTGCTGCGACATTTGTATATTTCCAGCAAATCATAGAATTTCAAACGTAAGGTCCATATTCCTCAAAACAATAAGAAAATTCTGAGCAATAAAACATTACTAATATTAATTATAGTTATATGAATATACCCTATGGCAGTTCTTACTTTCTTGTTCGTATGTATTTTCTCATATCGTTGAAGTGAAATACGTCAACATCTCCACGTTTCCAGTCCATTTAACTTCTCAGAATTATATCAGAAAACTGGATCGGAACTCCTGATCCATCCAATTTTCGATCCTTAATCGAAACATGGAGCTTAAATTAAATCAGGAGCAATGTAAACCGGAGTCCTAAATTGTACCAGAAGCCTGAATAGAAACACGGAACAAGATTTGGACCAAGAGTCAGACGCAAAACGTGGAGTATGATTTGAATCAAGATCTTGAATCGAAACAGGTAGGACTAGAAGCCTGAATCGAAACAGGAGCCTACTTCATAACATGAGCTTGCATCTAAATAGTACAGGTTTGTATCTAGGTGCTCAGTTATTCCAAACGCACCTCTCCTGATTCAGAACAACATCCGGATAAGCAGAGACGGCGGTGACGATGGGGTATCCAGGTCGTTCACACCAGCCGTCCCAAGCGTGGGGCGGAGACCTTCCCGGTCTGTGTAGAGCCCGCCATAAGTCACGCGCGTCTGCACTCGCCGCTCGATGGCTGCGCAGGAGTCTGCGAATAAGAGATCAACAGCGTAATGTTAGTGTTACAATCGTCCAAAAATAAAATAAAATAAGTGATATCTTCCTGTCGTCATCTCGTCAATGGCACAATGTAGAATGGCGTCCAGCCGAATCAGCGAGGAGAGGAACGGTTGCGCACTCTAACGACAGCGTCCGACAACAGCCGATGAGGCACGAACTCTCGCGTTGTTACATTAGAAATTAGGGATCGTCAACACATTACACATCAAACTAAACTTCATTACTCTGTACATCAAATGTCACACTTTTGTAGCTAAATTTTGCGTATAATATAAAACAGTTTTATAAAAGCATCAAAAGATGTGGTCAAACATCTAATTAATAAAACCCAATATATATAAAATATTTACAAATATAACTCTTGCATACCGTAGTCTACACTTCACATACATTACTCACATATACACAACATTTCAAACCTACACACACAACACTTTCATTTACCAGCGCATACCTACATGATTGTCGCTTTATATTTCTGTACCTACCTACCTACATTTGTCTTTTGATTTTAATTTTATCTTTTATTATCAAGCATGCTTACTTTCATTATATATTCTTACAAAAGAAATGAATATCATGTCTTTATTGAAAAACTGCATTATTGCTGAAATCGTATACTCGGGAGGACACTGGTTTCTAAATACAGGATTCGGATAGTTTAGAAATCAGAAACTCTAAATTTGGTACATTGTTTTTTTCAATAAATACAGAGTATTATTATATATGAAATATACAACAAGCAACCAACTGGCTGGAAGATAGGTAAAAAGAATAGAAATTGGAATATTGTTACGGGCTACCGGTTCTAATATTGATGATTCACTAAAACACTGATTTTAGTTCACTTTACTTTATTATAATTCCAAATCACAAAATAATCCAAGAGCAAACAATATCGAACACTAATTACACGGTTGAAGCACTCCGCACTTTGCAAATTATCGCGCTTGAATTACTTCCAAAAATCAACTTCTCGACGCCGCGGACCATCGCCTTATATAGCTCTCTCCCTTCCACCAGTCACCGTCTCGAACATTCTATCTCTCGAAATTACATTTAATTTCTCGACCGAGCGTGTGAACGGAATTTTAGCGCCGTGGCGTCTAAATAAAAATGAACGTTGATTTTTCGAAATATCGCGAGTATTCCTTTGAACACACCGTCTCTATTTTTAAATTTGTGGAATTTAATTGTTCGTCTAGACTTTTCGGTTTTATTGAATTGATGTGGGAATTTTTCTCGTAAGTTCGATAACGTCGTCGCGAGAGTAGATAGGCGTCACAATATTATTTGAAGAATGAAGAAAACAAGAGAGAGCTGAAGAGTCGACGATCGTCTTTGATAGAGATATAAGAGTGCTCTCCCCATTATGCTCCCAGAAGTAAAGCCACACGTTTATATTCCACACGTTTATATGAGCTGGGAATTTGTTTGTCGTCTCTCTGTTACATGTATGGCGACCTACCTCAAAAAAAATAATTCCAATTTACGCTACACCGTTATATCGCGGTTCATGGATTATACCTACCTTGAGAAATTTTATATGTACAGTTGTAACAGTTTCTATGTAAAATGGCTGTGACAGATAGACATACAGACGAATTTATTAAGATTCCGTTTGACATTTTGCTAAAGCAGCACCCTAAAACAATCCGATTTTGACGTAACTTACTTATTTAAATAGAAGAAAATTGAGCGTTGAAATTGATAAGTTATGTACCTATATATCATCACTTTTCCATTTTTTAAAAGTAAAACAGTGATAAGACTTGGGCTGAAAGCAGAATACCCATTCATGTTACTGACTATTCTCATGCATCAAATGAAAAACCATTTGTAAATTATTATAATTATTTGAAAAGATTTATTTCAGGAATTAAAAATAAATATTATCGAATATAAATTATCACCTAATTTTTATGTTTTCTTGCATAAATTGCACAAAAGAGTTGCCATAGTAAATAAAGAAGAATGTTGAAAGAAAACTCCGATCGATATTCTTATCGATTACAATTAAAAAATGTATCGATTCCTCTAATTACTAAATATTGATAGTAAATCGTAGTTTTATATACGGTTTAAAACAACTTTGGAATCGACGCAACATAAATATAGGTACCGTCCATACTTCGTGGGCATTATCCTTTAAAAATATTCAACCAAAATATACCTGGACAGAGCAGCTCGACCAGCTTCTATGCCCGAAGCTGATATTGCCATGCTGACTATCGCTGCACCCTGGAACGCATTAATTCATCACTTGTATTTTATTGCATTAATAAGTAGGTAATTTACAGGATGTCCGTGAGGCCCCAAGAGACTTTTATCAGCGATTTCTGAAATAAGTAAATAAAAATATTTTGTGCATTTAGTAGTGTGTTAGTGTAGAAAGTTATTAAGTGTAGTAAAGTTAATCGCGTTAACTCTTTTGTTGTGCAAGCAACACAAAATTGCAACATCGTTTAACATTCGACTCTATTATACGACGAAACGTAGTTAAAATATTCACTTTTTCTTTTGTAGGTATCTCAAAAAGGAACTGGAATTTAATCGGCATTTTGTTCCTATCAGTGACAGGAAACTTCCATTGAAATCGTTCACGCACTTCACGAGCACCTCACAACGTAAACTTGGGTTTGGCCTGCCAAGGGAGCATAGGATTCAGGTGCAAAAAAGGTTTTCGTTTAGGAGTGGGAGGAGGGCGGCAACTATTGTAATATAATCGTAGTTAGATTGTTGGAAATCGGTTAAAATAAATCACTTCGCTCGTGAGTTCCCCTTGTACTGTATTTGCGCCTGATGCGAATACATTGAGGAGTAATAATAAAATTATGTGAAATTACACATAAATGCATTCGTTTTTGATGATAAAAATAACATAGGTCTACAAAAATATTTTGTTCTTGGTTTCTCTATTTTCACAGCTAATATTGAAACGATAGACACCATAGATAATAAAAATATATTTTTTTTTGTATCAGTTCGAGTTCAGAAACTAACCGCGCAATCGTTTTTTAGGAAGTAGGCATTTTGGAATTAATTTTAAATCTCACTGTGTCACGCCGCCTGTTGCGTTGTTCCATAGTAACACGTAACACCCTATGCCTTACCCTATATACCCCTCGATCATTCTAGAGTCAAAATATAAATCAGCTGGTCTCAACAGGCGAAACGTCTTGTTGTCTGTACGCATTTCGTTTATAATGACGAATTCAAGTAGAAAATGTGTCAAGCGACCCAACATCTTTTGGTATATTTGTGGCGAATATACTATGCAAAAGAAAAGAAAATTGGTCTCTATATTTGTGAAAAAAGCGTATTTTGCATATTTTGGTATTCAGCTTGGAGATCAAGACAACCATTCGTCCACGAGCCTATTATGGCCCACTGCAAGGGTTTAGGCCTCCTTCAAAGTGAGGGGGGTTGGAGCTTAATCCGCCATGCTCTTCCAGTGCGGGTCGGTAAATGTGGCGGAGACAAACATTGGGCTCTCCAATTTTTATGCAAAACGTGCATTGATTTGCGTCAATGGTCGGAAGGTAAGAGAATTTGTCTCAAATTTGGTACATAGTTCGCCTCAAACTTTATGGCGGATCGGAATACAACGCTATAAGCGTACTTGCGCAGGTACAATCACATACTCCTTGCTCCACTGCCTCCCCCCTACGCCTAAAACTGGTTGCCTTGTGCCTATGGTCAGATCCGCCATAAAGTTTGATTGGAACTATACTCGTACTTATGGTTTGGAGAAAACAGAAAAATCTCCACATGACTGTCATTTCTGTTTGGTAAACATTATTGTTTCAACAGTAAAAATCATTTATTCGTTTATAATTTGAGCATGTGATGGCATGCTCAAAAAGTTTATAAACTTAAGATGCAATATACGCATCATAAGTTCACTATCTTCATAACCATTTGAACCATTTTCCAGAAAATCTTGGTGATTTAAGCGAGATTTCACCAAGATCTAAAAATCATGGAAGACAAGTGTGAAGGCAAATAGAATACTCAAATATTGGCGACTATTGTTGGAGACTGTATTGGAAGAAGTCATTTAAGAAAATCCTATAAAATAGCTTTATTTGATTTGAGGAAAATAAATAAAGTGTTACGGAATTATTAAAAATCTTTTTATTTCAAATCTCTAAAACGCGAGCTGCTGCGACAAAACTAATCTCATAATCAGCAGGTGAGCAGGGTGAATATCATCTGAGTCAGGTCTAACCTTACGGGCATCAAAATATTTGTAGATCTGTGATAATAATATTAATAATACTTGGGACATCCCACACAGCGCTATCTAGTCACAGTCTTGTCATCATAGGGTGAGGAGGGGGGCTTGAAGCTTAAGTCCACCACGCTGCTCCACTGCGGGTTGGCAACTGTAACGACCGCCATCTATTGACAGCGGCCGGGTCCGACTGCTTAACGTGCCCTCCGAAGCACGGTGTCAGTGATATTGTGTACTTAAGTCAGAAAAACTCATTGGTACACGCCCGGATTCGAACCATGGCCCTATGGGGCCTTATAAATTTGAGACAGGTTCGTTGCGCTCTGGGCTATCACGACAGTCTTGTATTATGCTAGTATTATGAGTACTAGACAAATATATGCCGGGTGTTTAGATGAACATAGCCCTACCCACAGAGCAAGTAGAACTTACCGAACTAAACCAAAAGTTTCAATCAAGTGATGGCGCAAACTAATGGGCACCGAGAAAAACATATTTAAAATCTGATAAAAAAATTATTCATTTTCCGAGAAAAACATATTTAAAATATGATAAAAAAATTATTCATATTTTTAAACCAAAATTAAAAAGTTTTTATTCAATATAAGATGTTTACACACACTTATTGAGCGTCAAATGAATTGATTAGGTGATTAGGTACCGGTTCCAAAACTAGAAGGAGAAGAACCGGTAAGAAACTCCTTTACGTTTAGTTCGCTAAGCTCTACACGCTATATAAGTTTGGACTACTTTCAGCCGAACACCCGGTATGCAATTTGGATAAATATTTTACGATGGATAATCGATCGCGCAACCTTTGGTTCTGCTGTTAGGTTCTCTAACCGGTCAGCCTTTCGGTCAGGCAGATGTAAAATTCATGTATTACGCGTAGCCCATTTGTTTTGATCGGCATCTCTTCTTCATCCCCAAAAAGTGTCAAAAAACCGGTGAACATTCATTAAGGCTTTATTTCAATTAATGTACAATTATTACTCACTTTGTGTAAAGATAGCTCGTCGGTGGCTGATTCAATGTCTGCCCTCTCTAATCTCGGAGAAGCCACCGCTCGCGCTGAGTTACCCGCGTCTAATCTGTTATAAAATATAATTCAACTATGTTGATTAGGCACATTTGGAATGTTCGTGTTTCCTAAGAAGAAGTCTATTAAGTTGTTGCTGGTCAAATATTTGCTGAAATTTAGTTCAGAAGAGTTAATAGTTGTGAAACCTTATTCTTTTCCCGGGCGAAATATTATTATTATTATTATTATAAAATATGTTAATAAACATTACTAAAAAAGGTTGCCACCCTATTAATTATAATATTTAAAAACAGAAGTTTCTAATTTAAATAAAAAAATATTCCATAAAAAATATATTGGAATAATAATCCACCAATACGCACTGGAGTAGCGTGGTAGATTAAGGTCTAAGCACCATCACTCTGAGAAGAGGCATAAGCCCCTGCAGTGGGGCAATAAATGGGCTGGTGGAAGGGAATTGAAATTACTATAATAAAAAAAACGGATTTAATAATTTAGAGAATTTGAAGAGTTCTAGTAAAAATTAAACTTTGTTTCCTATATAACAATAACATGGTTAAACAATACTGTTTTGGTGTCGTAATATACCTTGGAAGTTACACGTTTCAGAGCATGCCTACCTACTTATTACCTACCTTTCGGTAGGTACTAAAATGTTTATAGGAAAAGAATTGTTATACTAAAAAAAATAAATTACAATTTTAAATATAGCTTCAACAAGGTGCTAACCCGTCTTAGCTGAGTAATGTTTATTAATATACTTTTTAATACATTTGCTATTAATACGGTCTTTATGACATCGAAACTTGTACCGTAATGTTGTATTTTACGGACTAGGCCCTTTCCTCTACACCATTCACAAACAAGCGTTTTGTTTGTAGCCATCGATATTTGTAGCGCACGCGTAAATAAACCGCGAAAAGCAATCGCTCCCGCCATTATTACATTTGAAGTACCTAATTTTAATCGCAAATGTATTGAAAAACGTCGTACGATGTTCGTAATCAATAAGCTGGCTATTATAGTCATCTGTATCAATCAGCTTTTTATTCCATCAGTATTTTATACCCCACAGCAGGGGCCTAGGCCTCCCCTCAAGACGAGGGGGCTTGGAGCTTAAATCCACCACGCTGCTCCAATGCAGGTTGGCGGTTTGTAACGACCACAGAGGTAACGATCGCCATCTATTGACCGCAACCGGGACCGACTGCTTAACGTGCTCTCCGAGGCCCAGAATCAGTGATAAGTATAATATAAGTTTAAGTCAGTGATTTAAATCTAAGTGGGGCAAAATTAATTTACGTTTATTTTTCTGTGGCATCTCCATATATGAATTAATGGTTTATAGAAAGAAAGAAAGAAAATGCTTTATTTAATTCACACAACACACATATACAACAATACCTGTCTATCTATAACATGGATTTAAAAGTAAAGGAGTGTGCGATCGAATGTGACACTGCTCAGCGTTAGTTGCGACCAAGTTGGACACTACGCTGGTTTTCAGCAGAACCACCAAGGAGGCGTGGACGTGCAGCGACAATGGTAAAATAAATTACTTACTGAATTATGCAAATTAACACAAACAATTAAACGTTCTCAAATAGGAACAGGAAGTGGCAGTACTAAGTGGTAGTAGTTCAAAATAAGGTAACTGATTTAATGAATATAGATATGTATCATATGAATTCATATGAATTTGTGCATAGTTGGTAGGAATAAGTAATTTAATATAATTTAATATATAATATATGATGTGTGGCCGTATTTAAAAAAAATGAGGTATTCATAGCACTAATTTTTGCTTATGCAGTACATACTGTTTTAGATGGAACTTAAAGCAACCCACAGTATTCAGCTCACGTAAAGGAGGCGGCAAGTTGTTCCAACATTTAGTTGCAGCATAACGGCATATATATAAATATTTATTCAGATGCATTTGAAGTCTTATTATGTGGGAAGCTTCTGCAGGGTAAAAATTGCAATATTAAAAAAAAACTTTGCATATTTTTAATCCGTTCAGATTTTCTGGTTCGCAATAACAGCATGATTGTATTCTCATTTGTCAAAGCTGACTTCTTGGAATGAAAACGAATTTTCATAATGCCTCTTGTGCGTAAAACTGGCGATGATATCGAAAAGGTATGATTGTCCTTTTATTGGTTGCAGTTGCCACCTTCATATAATATGAACTGGTCGCTTGGGAGAGGGCATGGGTCCATGAAAAGAATAGCATCACTTACTAAATTTCGTGAAAATTGTGACGTCTTGTTGTGACTTGTTGTGAGTTGTGTTCTTTCTCGGATAGCCATTTCATATAGGGTAGATATAGTATTAACAGCTTGTGTATGACTTAATTAATTTTTTTACAATTTGATGTTAATTTATGATTTGTAGTTTGTTTTAATTTTGACTGTTATATTATGTTACTAATATTTAGGTCGTAATGTATTTTACTAACAAATGAGTCCTTGTTACATGATATGAAATAATAAATAAATAAATAACCTCAAAGCCGGCAACATGTGATGCAACAGCAACGCGTCTTCCTGTTTTTCAGCGCCAACTTCTCCTAATGGTGGAGCCCTTTCACCCAAGACCGAAGTCAGAGCTTCTAACAACCACTGAGAACTCCACCAGCGTGGTGAAACCAGGCCGCTGAACCACTGCAAACAGAGATCGTACGATATTTTCATACACTATAATGAGGAAACAGTTATTATAAGAGTATTGTCATATTGCTAATAATAATAATAATAACGTATACATCACAACAACGTCTAGGCCCCAAACAAGGCATTAGTTTGTAGTTTGGGTACCAAGCGAAGACACCACATACATATAACAACCAAGATCCGGTACCAGTATCGATATTCATCATATAAATACTGACCCGGCCTAGGATTCAAACCCGGGACCTCCAGCTTCGTAGGCAGGGTCGCTACCCACTAGGCTAAGCGGTCATAGATTTCACATTCATTTAGATTATTATAATGGTGTTCGCAGTGGAGCCAAACCGTCTTCACTCCATGTCCGGACCGTAGTCCGTGGCCGGGGATGCCATAGGCTGTTACGTTCCCATGTGTGATTGGCGCAAAGCTCCGATTGACGTCAGGCGACCCTCTGAGCAGAGAACATTTTGTTCAGAGGATCAGCCAGACTTATCGCGTCCGCGTAGGCCAGCTGACGGCTAAGCCAAGATCCTGGGTACACCGGTTCCCCTTTTCACCCAAAGTCTTTGACTCCGCCAAAGTGTAAAAGTTTTGTGTGTCTGGTGTGGGAAAGACATTTCTCGCGTACAATTGTTGGTGAAATCTAGGCGACTCTGGGTGAAAAAGGAACCGGTATACCCAGGATCCTGGCTTAGCCGTGACCTAGCCTACGCGGACGCGAGAAGTTTACGTGAAATTAGAAAGCAAGGTAAGCCTGATGAACGCCCATGGGACTTGACAACAACAAAATTGAAATTCAACATAAGCTTCCACTGTGCTAGCTCTGTACTCAACAACGATCTTGGCTTCACCTGTTGTGCTAACAGTCGGGCAATCGTTTTTGTGTCCGACAGTGTGGCCGGCGCGAGAGTGATCAGACCCCAGCCTTCGGCGTACGAGTTTCCTCCTTCGACGACGACGATATCTAGTAGTGACAATAAAAAAAAAGTTTAATATTCATAATTTCACAAAAAATACAGTAATCAAACAGAGCTAAATGGCCGTTTTGTAAATCGTTAAACTATGCACTACAAATTAACCCAATTGGGTCAGATTGAAAGTCAAGATCCAATTAATGGACAGAGACAATTGATTGATAATGATTGATGAAAAATTAAAAGGTTAAAGCTATTAACTTGTCATCAATCATTATCAATCAATTGTCTCTGTCGATCAAATTGCTCGTGAGTTTAGATCTAACCCAAATGGGTTAATGCGTAGTAACTACCTGGGTTAAAATAGTTTTTTATTGAGTTCTATGTCGAAAATTGCTTTGTCGGACACCGATGTCCGACTTGCTTTCAACGTGTTATTGTAATAGCGTGAATATAGATTACCTAACTTCGGTAGTGGGTACGATGTGTTGAGTTCGTAAGCAAACTGTTGTATAGTTCTCGACACCCAGTCAAGAAGAGGTCTGTAAATAGAAGAAATTAAATTCTATCAACACCACACTTCGTGTTTTTCCTATATAACATTATAATATCTGGGACATCCCACACAGCGCGAGCGTCGTCTAGTCCTAAACTAAGAAAAGCTTGTATTATGTGTACTAGACAGCTCATATACACACTTAAATATTCTAGGCATGTTCATGCACACAAATATTTGTCCCAGGCGGAAATCGAACCCGCGACCCGTGACTCCGCAATTAAGGCCTCTAAGCACTCGGCCAATCATATACAAACTTTATGATGGTTACGACAAGGTAAAAGCATAGGTTATGCTTTTGTTACTGCGTCATGAATGATTTTTTTATCATCTTCCAAATCTTAATATTACCTACTATGATTTTTTGGTGCGAATAATTAAATACAGTTTTTTCTTTCAGTGTAACTCAATACTAATATTTAGAGCTATGGGCGCGTATCTTATATCGTACGAATGAGCGTATGACTGACAAGTACGTATGTCGCCGGCTACTCCGGGATACTCCTCTCCGCTAAACCAACGGTTGCTTCTTTCTCGTGCGTAGCATTGATGTTTAGTAAGCACGTCATATCGAAAATTCTTTTCGGAAAATATTTTAACGTAAAAATTTCATTTATTTAATTAAAAATAAAGCCTTTAAAAGATAAATAAAGCATAGAAATGAAAAATGGAAAATACATTTAGTATCGAGTCGATTGAAAAAGAAGAAACAACCAATATGCGCAAAAAATTGGGCTTTTTTTTCTCCAGTCCATGAAAGAAAAAAACCATTCTTATTCGGTTTACTTTAGAAAAAAAATTCTTTTACGTCAGCCAATCGAAATTTCGAGAAGCACTAGAGTTATCTCTGAGTCAATCACAATTTAATTTAAAAAATAATCTATATATGTAAATATTATAAAGATTATTTAAGTATTTATATCAGTTGTCTGGTATCCTTGGATGGCGCTGTGTGGGATGTCCGAGGTATTATTATTATTATTATTTTCTTCGTAATACCAATTTTAATTTGCAATTCAATTCAAGTACAATTCATTGACGAACACAAGCGGTCGACAATTAACAATATCTTTAATAATAATACCTGGGACGTCCCATGTACACAACGCCACCTAGTCCCAAAGTAAGCAAGTATTATGCTTGTATTAGACAATTAGTAGACACAATTAAAGAATTTATTTTATGATTTACACACATATAGAAACTTTTAACACCCTGGAACGGGACAAATGTACATGCTCGTGCACACAAATATTTGTCCCAGGCGGTAATCGAACTCGAGACCCTTAGCTCCGCAGTTAGGATTTTTACCCACTCGGCCATTCGGTCAGTCAGACAGGTGACAACTTAAAGAACTTGTTGTAAACACTATATGCTTCACTCACCCAGATTCATCCAATATCACTTGTTGGTCACTGTACAAACTTATTTCTGGCGGAGGCATCACTTCCTCGGGAAATTCTGTGCTTCCTGCACCAAAGGTTGTTGTTTCGTGAACCTGAGTCGATGGCTCCTCGACTGGTCTATCAGTGGGTATGGGTGGGGCAGCTCGTCTTTGCAAACGACACACGGCCATCGCCATCATGTGCGGGGACATCGGAGGAGACGTTGCGAATTCGTCTTGAAGCTGGAAATTAATTTTACTATCATACTGTGTAAGAATACGTACCAACGAAACCAAGAAAATGGCCCTCAACCGAAGTCAAACGACCGCCTTGATCTACTTTATTGGGGTAGTCACTACCACGCCGCGCCGGCGTCTACCCGTCGTACAGAGGCTATATTAATATAAATAGTCGTTATGTTAAAGAAAATCATGTATTTGCCGATGTATGTTATTAAGTATTTTAAATCTTTTTAACACTTTTAAGTAGTTTTTTTTTTAATTTTAAAGTTCCGCTGATGGTCATTAAAATTAAAAAGAATAAGGTTCTACAATAATCTCTCAAAATATCGATGTTGTCTAATCACAAAATTTCCAGATATTTATGAAAACTCATCTGACATTGAAAATGTTCTTATGACGTCATCTGGGCGGTTGAGCTTATTGCGCAACTTTCGACAGTAAAAAACCAAAGCTAAAACTAAAAAAAAATATTATTGAGGTAAGGTCACCTCGGTAAATGAAATTGTAATCCTCATGAATCAAGAAAAATATGCCACTTTATTTAGTCCAAGATTAAGCGTTTAGTAAGCATCTGTCCAGTTGGTGTCACAAGGATATTTTATTTATCAAATTTTGAAAATAAATAACTAAGAAAATTACAGACAAAATTTATTTATATTTTTACAAGAGTCTATATTTTTGGACAGAAATTTAAAAAGTATGTATTAAATTTGGTTCAAGTATAATTGTACTGTATTAACAAACCTAATACGCACTCATTTTGATTTTTTCAAGCATATAACTTACCTACAAAAGATATATAGACGTTGTCTTATAATTTAGACAATATTAAACGTGTTTGAATAATTTTTAAAATGTTCAGTGCAATTTTACTCACTTTTCGCTCAGTTTTTTTTTTGGCAAAAATGGCCTAAAAAGGACTAAAATACGAATAGTTTCGAAAAAACGCATGTTCGTATCCATCCGATATACTTAGCGCAATTCTGAATCAGATCCGATTCGGTTCGTTCCGTTGTGCTCCCTGATAGCCACAGCCTTCGTGGTATTTTTTTTCAAACAACACAGAAAATGATTTTGGTATTTCCTTACATTTTATTATCAAGCAGCATTTTTAGTGATGAAGCATCCTTGACACTTAAAAAATATGTGGTTTTGAAGTAGTGTGGTGGATTAAGCTCCAAGCCCCCTCATCCCGAGTGGAGGCCTAAGCTCGTGGTGCATAGTAAAGACCGCCTCACTGATCGCCGTTACAAACAAGCTCTGTTACTATTTCGAAACAATAGATATTAAAATATTTACCAATCGATGGCCCAAGTAGAATCCGGCTTCTTCTGTCGCTACTATCGGCATATTAGTCAAGGATACGTGAAATCTGTGAATGAATAATGAATTCGATAACTATACTTTCAATGTATAGTTCTATTGAGATCGTTCATTGATTGACGACCGCTTAGCCTAGTGGGTAGCGACCCTGCCTACGAAACTGGAGGTTCCGGGTTCGAATCCCAGGTCCGGGTCAGTATTTATATGATGAATATCGATACTGGTACCGGGTCATGGTTGTTATATGTATGTGGTGTCTTCGCTTGGTACCCAAAACACAAGCTAATGCTTAGTTTGGGGCCTAGACGTTGTTGTCATGTATACGTTATTATTATTATTATTGAAACTGTTAAATATTATGTCTTCCTCATTACAAAAAAAAAAACAACGTCAAAACCATGTTCTTATATAGCACACATTCGCCGAAATTGTTTAAAAATAAGTTCTAATGACATCTTAACATCAGGTTGTGGAGAGAAAACCCACAAGACAACCGAATCATATAAAAAGACTTAAATCACGGGTGTTTCCACTTGAATCCCCAACGTCAATTCCCAAGGGGAGCAACGGACATTTACTATAGCACTCTGATTCCCATAGTGGGGAGCAAAGTGAACTGATTATTTTTTATTCCACTATGTTCCCCAAAATTAAATTACATATGAAATAGTAGTTTTTAATGAAGAAGAAAATTTTTTTTAATGAAAAAGACACCCCACGCGTTAGTAACTCATGGGGTTTCTCGAAGTGTGTTATAATATATTATTATTGAAACATTGCATAGTTAACATTTTGTTAATAATTTTTTGTAATAAATATTATTTTAGTACATCATATTTTTCATTATCACTGTCATTTTAAGAAACACTACAACTCAATAATAATATGTGAGACATCCCACACGGCGCCATCTAGTATCAAAGTGAGCTAGATAATTTTACACCCAGACAAATAGATCTAAGATCAGACTAATTGTTCTGTACAAATGGACAGCTATAGACACACAAATATTTGTCCCGGGCGAGAATTGAACTCGCGTGGGTCACACAGAATCTCTGACCACTCGGTCAATCGGTCGATCAAAATATTTAAATATAGCATATCCTCAGCTATCTAAATATTAGATAAAATTATACTGGTATGTCGGTTGTATACTATTACATGGAGTTATCAAACTGTAGTCAAACGAGAAAAAAGTTTGATACAAAATTAGTTAGTGAACAATTTTTTATGTCTCCTGTAAAAATGACTTCCATTAACTTACCTACGTTCTTTTTCAAAATTACGATTCAATTCTAAGTTCTAAACCAACACCTAATTATTGAGTAACTCGCTAGGAAGTGGCGCTTTTATAGTTTATTTTTTACGGAAACAATCATACCTGTCTCTGACAATAGTTAGCTTGAAAGTTGCTCTGAAGTGTGGCTCGTCCAGACATGGGAATGCAGAGCGCGCATGCGTCAACCAAAATCTGGATACCGCGCAGCGACTGAAAAATTCCATAAAGCGATTGTACTTCGGAGTCGTCCGTTAATCACTTGTGGTTATTTAGGCCATTTTTAGGGTTCTATATCCAAAGGGTACCAACAGGCACCCTATTACTAAGCCTCCGTCGTCCGTCCAAACGATCGTCCGTCCGTTGCAGGGCTGTATCGTCTGAACCGTAATAGGTAGACACTTGAAATTTTTACAGAATGTTTAAAAATTAAAGGGGGTCCTCATACAAGAAATATGTTTATTATATGGTACCGTGATACGGAAACCTTGGTGTGCAATTCCGACTCGCACTTTCCGGTTTTTTATTTCTTCTCTCAAGGCTACCTTACCTTTTTTTTACCTTACTTCACGTGTAAGTATTTTTATTTAAATTTTTTTCATACTGTGTTTTTAGTAATATTTTGTAACATTGGGGATGATTTTAAGAAATTTTGCTACAAAACTAATTTCAAAGGAATTTCAAGACGGGTATGAAACCGAGATTAAAGGCAAATTATTATATACAATCTGAGATTATACATTACAAGTAGAATTTCGCCAAAATTATTTCATGTGATATTTCATTATAGCCTCTCACTCCTCGTGACTAATCGTGATGATAGCTGCATCCCCTCCCCACTAACTTGAGCCACACGTGATTGATCGTGATGAGACCCCCTCCCCATGCACTTGAGCTACACGTGAACAATGGACGACCAATTTACACAATTAAAAAGGCTACCATCATTTTCTTTCATAATGAAAAATGCCCCTTAGACAACCTCTTACTAGAAAATGTCTTGCTATTTATATGATAATTTTGATTGACTTGATTTGATTGACAATGAAGAAACTGAGGGCCTGCTCAGATTGCAGAGTTGAGATTCTATAATTGTTTTATCATACAGTATCACGCACGCATTCTCACGGTAACACTCAATCACACACCCACTCATACACCCTAAACGCACACACACACACGTATGCCTCTAACACTTCGCGCACATAATATACCTATTAGGAAATTTGGGAATTGATTGATTACTGATATATTTTTTAATTTGTTGCTCATTTTATAATAGTTCTAATTTTATGTCTAGTTTAAGTGTAAATAATTGATTTAATACAATTGTCACGGAGAGCTCTGTTGTCTGAAGCACAGGTTCTCCTAGTTCAGACACAGAGGTCCTCCATTTTTCTTTTCACTCCTGTTAATAAATAAAAATAATAATTTTAAAATAAATAAATTCTTAGTCGGTAATCTAAATTAGACACAAGTTTAGTATTACAAATAAACTAAACAGTGCATATAATTTAGGAACAGTGGCCCGCTTTGACTAAGTCCTGAAGGAAAATAGCAATAACTGATTTATCGACCTCATCGAAAAAACGATGAGCCCCTCTCTCCCCTAAGTACCACCGCGCGATGGTTTGCTGTTCATACAGGCGATTTCTTACTTTAGTGGAGAGGCAGATGACGAGGCGGATCCCGCATGCCTTTCGAAGGAACCTTGTTTTAACTATCATGTCGCATCAAAGATTTAATAACTCACTGTCTATGCGTCCCAGCTAAGTAGAAACCTCGCTGCTTGTCGCTCCGCTCGAGTTTTGTGATAAACCTGAGACTTAGTGTGTAGTTGTATTTACGACGTAGCTTGTCCTGAAATAATTACAATGCTATTTAATTTAAATATTATAATATATTTTAATATCATTTTGAGTCGTTTCTCAACATTTACGCTCTCTTGGCCCAAATTTAGGAAGACGACCTGGTTGATATAAATTTTTCTAAGGCACCTCTTACCGACGACCTATCTGTATCGTACACCGATATCCGATAACATGACCGATTGGCCAAGTGGTTAAAGACCCCAACTACGGAGCCAAGGGTGGCGCGCTCGATTTTCGCCCGAAAAAATATTTGTATGCACGAACATGTCTATTTATTTCCTGTCTGGGTGTAAAAAGTTTACATATATATATATGTATATAAAAAGCATATTTAAGTACGTTTACCGGTTATGTAGTACTCTATAATACAAGCATAATACTTGCTGAATTTTCGTTTAGATGGCACTGTGTGGGATGTTCCAGGTATTATTATTATTTTATTTTTTTAATAGATTTTCTATCCTCTCCGTGAGGAGCGTCGCGTCGCGTCCCTTGTCTTTAAAATTGAATAGTGATATTCAATTTTAAAGACAAGGGACGCGACGCTCCAGGACATAGTGAGAGTTTCTAGAAGGTTCTGAAACTTAAATACTTAAGAAACCTTATACCAAACACCAAAATCCGTTTAGCCATTTCAGCATAAAGAATAGCTATCCCATAGAAACAGTGTATTTTTTGGGGTGAAATTTAAGAAATATACCTATTTATACCACAGGAACAGTGCCTTGTTCCAGGATAATAAGTAATCTATGTTACTCTTCAGCACATAAACTTTTATGTAATAAATTTGGTCTATCCATCCATCCGTTGCTTCGTTGCTGGGTGAAAGAACTTTTATGTATAATATATTTTTATGTATAATTTATGTATAATATTGGTAGGGATAGTACGGATATCTAGGACTTTTCGCACACAGTTTTGATCTCTCGTGAAGATAACTTTTTTAACCCCCGACGAAAAAAGAGGAGTGTTATAAGTTTTTAATGATAATAATTTTATTTTTTTAAATTATTCTATTACGTTTATGGGCGTCCACCAACCACTCCCTGCCCACCTCTTTCGGGTCGATCATGATGTAACAAAAAACCATGTATATTCGAGTTTATTCTTACCGTACACAGACCAGTCAACCTATAGACCACGCTTTAATAAACGTCAGTACGAAAACGAAATCGCCAAAAAGTGGCGGGGTGCGGGGAGAGGTCGGCTAGTTTTCATTGGCTCGTTCAAAATTGACAATTTAATGGCTTCCGACGTGCTTCCAACTGACGACTCACTAGTGATGTAGTTATGTAGTGTCACTACATAGCCTTGGCGAATGCTACTCCCTGTCAAAGCGTGGTCTATAAGGTTGACTTGTCTGTGTTACCGTATGAGTTGTTGTACTTAGGCAACATACCTTAAATTCGATGTAAGTCTGGTCGGCGGGTGGGTATTCTAATGTCTTCGCGATCTTCGGCCCTAAGGACCCCCCACCCGATTTGAATAGGGCCCTTTCCGTGATGTTCATGTCGCGCGCGTTCAGAACCACGAATGTTGTGTCCTTGTCGACTTTGAAGTCTATTGACACTTCGCCTATTAAATTAAACAAAAAAAAGTATAAAGCAAACGTAATGCAATTATAGAGACGAGAATTCATGTAAGCGATTCGACTTTACGGGAGTGAGGGCGCGCTCGGGCATAGCTTCTCGTGACAGTAAAACTAGGCTGCAGATTATAGGTATATGAAAAATTACTGTCGCGAAACGGTCCTGATTACCATGCGGTAAAGATAGAGCGCCCCCGCCCCGCAATCGCACACGAATAATATATATTACCTTTTTAATATAGTAATGAAAAAATGGATCACACCCCCATATTAATTAAAATTTCTCATCAGACTCATATTTTTAATTTTTTTTAATGATTCTATACAATATTAACTTTGGATTTTATAATAGTATTAAAGAACCGTCGGTGAACTATAGTTTAAACCGTTTAATATTTATTAATTGACGTGTCCTAGTCCTATTTCTTTTGTTTGGTAGTCTGTCCATTTTTAGGGTTTCGTAACCAAATGGCAAAAAGGAACCCTTATAGTTTCGCCATGTCCTTTCGTCCGTCTGTCTGTCCGTCTGTCTGTCTGGGGTTTTTCTCGGAAACTATTGGCAATATATAGATGAAATTTGGAAGGTAGGTGTTATCTATGAACAGCTACACAAAAAGTAGTGAAATTATAAAAAACTTTTTTTTTGGGATAGGTCGCCATAGGTACATGTAACTGAAGTACGAAAAAAAAAATTCATCGATATTAACGCAAGAGATACCAAACGATAGGTCTTCAAAAATGATATCAAGGTTTCAAATATTTTTTTTATTTAAGTCAACAGTTGTTGAGATACGCACTCCTGAAGTTCTAATTTTTGTTAGAGTCATGAGTCCCCCACCCTTCTACCAGCTAAACCGTGTTTTTTGGATATGTGGAAAAAATTTATGACAAGAGTATACATAACGTAGTTAAAAGGAAAACTATCACAGTTAACTAGACTGTATTATTCAACGAGTAATAGATAAACTTATAAAATGTACTTTAATAAGTAAAAATTTTGAAAAAATCCTTAGAAAGTGACAGATAGCGTTTAGCCAATAAGCGAAAACTAGATGCATTTTATCTTTGTGATGTTATTGTAAAAGATAATTAAAAAAAAAATTCATAATGAAAACTACAATGTATTAGGTACTAGTTTTAATATTGTTCGGTGCTTTGGAACCCGACTCGTACTCGGCCGGTTTTTTAATTCTAGACTTACCTCTAAGTTCACCTGTAGTCAAATTCGGGTGTAACCACAGATTGTAGTGTTTGGGTAGTAAAAAAGTAGGCAGTCTTGCTCCACGCCATGGAAATACTACGCCGCTTGTAGCGATGCGTTCTCTGAACAAAAAAATAAAAGAACCATTCAAAGATACCACGCATGATGTGGTGCATAGGAAATAAATAAATTTTCAGTTGAAACTTAATAAGCGAATTCATTGTGAACTTCTAAAATCTATGGTTTGTACCACTGAACTTTGAATGTAATAAACTAGAAGACGCACGCTTGCTAAAACCAACGTCTCAAAGCCGTCAAATTTATTTGTTCCGTGTCTGGGTGTAAAATATTTATAAACGTATATATCATTAAAAAATAGAATATTTTAATATGTAAATCAGTTGTCTAGTAACCCATAACACAAGCATAAAACTTGCTTACTTTGGGACTAGATGGCGCTGTGTGGGTTTCTTCATTTACTTTAAATTTTTTATCTGAATCCGCCTTCCGTTCATTAGTACTATAGAAGTAGTTATGACAGGGAATATACAAACACCTAGACACAACACACCGTCTAGGTAACCAATCGCGTGGGCAATCGCCATTGCCCTTCCCCTTTCGTCATCATATGCCCCAAATGTGATAACTCTGGTTTTTGAACTAAACATCCTGCATTACTCCTCTATTGAACTAATTCAAATCTCGGTAGTTTGTATCTGTTATTGCCCACGGGAAAACGAACGCAATTTTTTTTAAGAGGTTCACACATTTGAGACGAAAAAAGGAATCCTTATAGGTCTGATGTTTGTCTATCTGCCTGTTTGTTCGTCTGTCACTGCTTATTTTCTTCGTATGTACTGGACGGTAGAAGTTGAAATTCGGTAGATATTTTTTAAGCTATTGCATAGCTTCTATCGCGGGCCTTTAAGCGCGGGGTGCGAATCGAGAAATTCCGTAACGAAAAAAACCTCACGCTTTCCACGCCGCACGGAGAAAAATTTTGATAGCGCGATGTACGTTTTTTAAAACAGCGCCATCTATTATAATCTGTTGCACCTATTATTAATGAAGAAAGTCACGAAAAAGTAGTGAAAGAAAATGAGTGAGTAATTTATATACATACATTTTATTATTATCACAAATGCAGTATTAATTTTGAATTGAAAATATAATACTGCTATAAAGTCCTAAATTTTTGATATTAAAATGAGCGATATTAAAAGTAGCCCTCTTTTATACACACAAACACACACACGCGTATAGTTTAAATTCTCAATTTAGATTCTTAATATGTATATATATAAATAAATAAATTCATTCTTCATTATGTATATAACAGAAACCATCAAACCAAGCACGTGTAGGTACTATTCAGTACCTACCTCTGTTTTTGGTGTATAGATAATGCACATGAATGCCGCGCAGAGAAAGTATATATGATATTATATCTATATAAAGGTATATCGCGCGAAATTCGATAATCACTTCTTAATATCGTTATTTTTTTTCAAATGAATAATTTTGTTTTGGTGTATCATTACACTATTTATACCTAATTATTTATACCTATTATTTATACCTAGATATTTTCGTTTTATAGAGAAGAAAAGCGTAAAGAGCTAAAAAGAAAAAAAAAACTAATGCACGTCAAAGGGTATATTATCAGCGTCAGAAAGATTTGAAGAAAAATGAAGAAAAAATAATAACAAAAAAAAACTGCATAAATAAAATAAATAAATAATTATAATTGCATAAGTTGATACAAAATGCTATGCAATAGCTTTACCGCGGCAGTCCTCGAGTGCCACATTTAGTTTTTTATGTTAGGTGACCCAATCACGGATCTTAGATAACAAAATGGTGGAGATGGAACGACTCATACTTCGAAACGAGCAAAATAAGAGAATTAGTGATTAAAAAGTCCGTACCTACGTCGTTATAATTGTTAAATGAGGATGGCGTAGTGACAAATTTCCATAGAAGCGGCATAGAACGGTTGCACCCCATTAAACCATAAACGATTGGCACAAAAAAATTATATGGTATTCATATCAGCAAAAAGTAGGTTTATACGTTTTTAATTCTTTAAATATTTTGATACAATATAAGAAAAAAAAAAAAACTTAAATGCGCGGGATTTTTTTTTCGATATTTTATCATTTTTTACAAATCTTCAACATGAAATTAATTGCATTTTACTAGCAAAAATGTATAACCCTAGTTTTTACTGATCTGAATACCATATACTTGTTTTGTGTCAATCGGTTAAGGTTTAATGGGATATAACCGTTACCGCCGTTTGTATGGAAATTTGGCACTACAAAATCCTCAAAAGCAAACATTATGTAAAATTTATGATCAGATCATTTACAATTTATTTTTGATATCGAATTTCCAGTTATTTCTGTATTCGGTCGATGTGTTTGTGAAGCCGTGTGGCATAGACGTCACAATATTTTTGTTACAGACAGAGAGACATACGGACACGGAGTAATTCCGAGGATTCCTTAACGATACTTACTTATTGGCGTTAGCCGATGCCGAGTCATCTCCTGTGGGTGGATGGCCAGGAACCAGGGATGCTTCTTCCAGACATGGACAATCTGAAAAAAGTCCTCACATTTTTTTATCCGTATACCACATGTATTGTGTATAGCAATAGCTTTTTCTACTTATAAAAAAAGCAATTCCACTAGTGTCCACTTTAATTATTACTTTACTAGCAACCCGCCCCGGTTTATATGCCAAAAAATTTTTTCTATCGTAGTATCCAATCGCTTGTTGCGTCGATTTAAACGTAACATATATTCATCCTACTTGAAGTATTTTTGATGTATTTCAAATCTTGCATTTATTTGAAAAAGTAAAGAATTTACATAAAAACAAAGTTTTTCTATGTATAACTTCTGCCTATAGTTTGACCGTAACCGCTGTACTGCGCCTTAGGTAATAATAATAATATCTAGGACATCCCACACAGCGCCATCTAGTTCCAAAGTAAACGAGTATTATGCTTGTATTATGGGGTACTAGACAACTGATATATATATTTAAATATTCTTTTTTTATAATAAATAAATATAGAGATACTTGTACACCCAGACACGGAACAAATAAACATATTCATACACATAAATATTTGTCCCGGGCGGGAATCGAACCCACGACCCTCGGCTCCGCAGTTAGGGTCTCTAATCACTCGGCTAACGGGTCAGATATGTGCGCGGCGCGGAGGGAGGCAGATCTGCTCTGTCAGTCCGTCGTCAACGCTTAGAAGCTGACTTCCCTCCTCGTCGCGCACACACCTAAGGCGCTGTACAGCGGTTTCGGTCAAACTATATACAACGCGTATAACGTCGGTGTGTGACATATTGAATTATATTATTGAATGAAAAATAATGCCTCGCGATAGTTTTAATTTAGCTATAACTCCTAAGATCCTATCTTAAATTGTATGAAGTATTGTATTGTATAAAGAGCAATTATAAAGTACCTACCTATTTGATTTATTGTATCGAATAATTAATATCGTATTCGTGTAAATAATTTTCCAATTACCAGCTTATATGTAAACTTTTTTGAAATATTAAAATAGGTATAGCTAGACATATACCATATCTTTAGAAGTTAAACATATACCATAGCAGACTTTTCTTTAGACCTGTAAAAGAGAAATGATTCCCTCATACATTGTTTTGTTATATCTCAAAGAAATTCGGTAGCATTTTAGATGAAAGCTCCCAGTCGTTAATTTTTTTCGACATCTTCAACAATCATCGTCATATTTCAACCAATTCACACAAAAAGTAATGAATTATACACATAAACCTTCCTTTTTAAACGACTTCAAAAAGAAGGAGGTTACTCAATTCGACCGTATATATGTTTTTTTTTTTATGTGTGTTCAGGGATAACTTCGTTGTTTATAAACCGAATTGGATGATTTTTTTTTGTGAAAGGGAGATATCTCCGAAATGGTACCATGATAAGGAAACCAGGATCTGATGATGGCATCCCAAAGAAATCGAGGGCAACCTTCGAAAATCGTATTTTAAAGTATCGTATTTTAAGTATTTTGATAAAGTACTACTAGTAGTACTATTTAATGAAGGTCGGGAGTCGATCTGATGATGGAGTTGAAAGACAGTCGAGGGAACTCCTCAACGACTTACAGCAGTTACCTGGTGTTTGGACTTGATTCATTTCTATTGATGAGATCTTTGCACTCATATGGATTACAAGTTTAGTGCCATTACAGGTCTGATGATGGAGACCATACACAATCGAGGGAACTCCTCAACGATTTACAGCAATTACCTGGTGTTTGGACTTAATTCATTTCTATTAATGAGAACTTTGCACCCATATGGATAATAAGTACCATTATAGGTCTGATGATGGAGACCATACACAGTCGAAGGAACTCCTTAACGATTTACAGCAAGTACCTGGTGTTTGGACTTAATTCATTTCTATTAATGAGAACTTTGCACCCATATGGGTTATAAGTACCATTACAAATCTGATGATGGAGACCATACACAATCGAGGGAACTCCTTAACGATTTACAGCAATTACCTGGTGTTTGGACTTAATTCATTTCTATTGAAGAGAACTTTGCACTCATATGGATTATAAGTGCCATTACAGGTCTGATGATGAAAACCATAAACAGTCAAGGGAATTCCTCAACGATTTACAGCAGTTACTTTTTGTTGAGCTTCCTTCATACGGTTGAATAGGCCAAAATGTTCAGTTCGCACAAAAATAATAATTAAGATTGAAGTTTTACATAGGAATACCACTGCCTACTAGGCATGCTGATGCGTCAATTTGACACTGAATTTACGTTGCGTAATCGTGGTTCTGTCTCATTAGAGTAGCGCGTTTAGTAGCCCCATTTATACTAAATACAAATAAGTTACAGATGCGTTCAACTAAAAATTGAAAAATAAAATAATTAAAAAAAAAAAAACCGACTTCAAAAACATAAACTAAAAAGTTAAAAATAAAATTTTCACTTTAAAGAAAGGAGCATTAACAGGCGGCATATAGTTAATGAAGTCGGTGCCTACTCACTCAGACACTTTAAATTTTATTGCATATTATTATTATAATAATGAGTACCCATTTTAACTTTTTAGTTTATGTTTTTGAAGTCGGTTTTTATTTCATTTTTTTGAAAATTATTTTTGGATCACTCCGTCCATTGGTGACAACTGTATGCAAAAAAAGTTTGGTAGGTTTTGAGTTTATCGCATTCAGACAGACAGACAGACAGACATACACGGCGGAATGATTTTGTGTTAATAAGTGACAATAAATCTAAACATGTGATTTTGGTTTGTAGTAGAAAACAACAAAAAAACGTTGTTATTATTACGGAATTTCTTCGTTAAAAGTTACGACACGAAACTTCTAACGAAGTTCTTCTACGATACTTTCATGGGAAATATTTCATCGGATGGCCTGCCGAAGAAACGTATGGAAAATGACGTCATGCATATGGAATGGAATGCGCGTATGAATTACGATAAATATGAATTGTAAATAAAATAGCGGACTAAAATGAGATGGACTTGAGAACGTCGGATGACAAGTTGTGAATCGAGTTTGTATATTTTCGGTTCTTCACAAAATATAAATAGAGTATGTTTCCAATGTTTCCCGAGTACAAGTGAATTCAAATATTTTATTTTGAGTTATGTAAATAACAAAGCAATTATTACTAATTTATTGTGAGAACGGGTTTCTGAATAAGTAATTAGAATTGTAATTATAAACAGAGATGTGCATTGTGACTTAAGTCATTTTAGTTTCGTGGGAGTCCTTTGACACACGTTTTGGTCATTTGAGGACAGTAGCCATGCTTCGGTTGACATTTTTACCAATTCTCGTACCGTGTTCAAAAATAAGATATTGAGATTGATGGACCTACACAACACCTAATGAAACTCTTACAACACATTTCATTTTGGTTTTTCCTTCTTTTTTTAATTATAATTTTTTTTTTAGTATAATATTCATAGAAGGTACCTATACTTAGGTTTGGCACGTTTGAATTGTATTTTTTTTGTTGTTGTTTTTAATTGTAGTTTTAAGCTTTTATTATGTTTTATAATGTTTAATAATCATTCATTTCATCAAGCATCATTGCTTGCATTCTTTAGGATTATGAACTATGTTCACATACTATGTTCATAGAGAGAAGGCTGAGGCGTTAGATTTTATGTACCTACCACTAATATGTGTAAGGCACTAAATGTATTATCAAATGCGATGTTGTTTATCCTCCAAGAAATAAATAAATAAATAAATAAATAAATAAATAAAATGAATGTGAGGGCAGAATCACATATTTTTTTGACGCATCCTGGATCTTAAGCTACGACACCATTTGCATGACCTCGTGATGTCACTTTGTTCTTTCGCCGACGTCATTTTAAACATTTCAAACTTTAAATTTAAAGTTAAGTACGAATACGCTCAGCTAATGCTGCTGTCAAATTATTTTATTCTATGCTTAGAGACAATTTTTAAGGATATTAACATAATGACATTGCCGTCTCTATTTATATTTGAAAACATTATGTATGTAATACGAGGAGAAAAGATTTCGGTGGTCACGTTAGCCGCCTCAGTAGAGTCAAAAAAGCTTTTTAAGCAATAAGATCCCGGTTGAAATTCCAGATCTACCCCTTAAAAAGTTTAAAACTTCAATAAAACGAAAGCTTTATGCAAAAGCTTATTATAAAGTATCAGACTACTTAGATGATAAAAATCCATGGATGTAGACCACTCACCTTTCAGTTTGTTTCAATAATATTATTTTTTAAGCACTTATTATTAACACAATTGAAGGAGTAAGTGGACAAAGGTGTTAACTAACAAAAAGTTCAAAATGAGTTATGAGTGTTCTTATGTTGGTCCTACTAATATTTGCAAGCCTGAAATGTAAGCATTTTTGTCAGTCAACACCTTTGCTAGGTCTTTATTTTTGACATGAATCTAAATTTGCGCAACAGATTCATGATCACCTAAAATCTAATTCCATACAAAAAAATCATTTTTTTTTGTTTTTTCAGATTTATTTATTTATTTATTGCATTGTCACATGTCAACCTTTAGGTGGTCTGACAAAATCCCTCAGTTTCTTGCTTATTCTTCTGAGAGAAAGCAGTAAGTACTTCATTGAATGCTCTTTCGTGGTGACATTTTCCCCCAAAGTAATAAATTTACAATTGTAACGTATTTCAAGATTATATTACATAACTACGAAATAAAGATATTTGAATACCGATTACTAAGAAAACATAATGTCGTGATAGCTTGAGCGCAGCGCACCTATTTCGAGTTTACAAGGCGTGCGGCCGTGGTTCGGATCCGGGCGTGTACCAATGAGTTTCTCAGAGTTAACTACATAGCTAACACTGACTCCGCGCCTCGGAGAGCACGTTAAGCTGTCGCTCCCAGGTGTCATCAACAGATAGCAGTCGATAAAATCCACCAACACGCATTGGAGCAGCGTGTTGGATTAAGCTTCAAATCCTCTTCAGTCTGAGGGGAGGCCTAAACCCTTGCAGTGGAACATAATGGGCTGGTGGAATGGAATGGAAGAAATCATACCTGGTTGAGGAGTAGCATAGACGACGATCAGAGCCGTAGCGAACATGGCTCCGAGCACCAAAGCCGCCAGACATAATGCTCTCCTCTGCGAACAAACTGCTACCGGCGCTTCTCTGGAGCGAGCGCCACGCTTCTCTGATTCTATAAAAACAATGGAAATTTTAGTAATGCCCAAAAAACAGACCAAATTGATACAGGTTATGACGACCGCTTAGCCTAGTGGGCAGCGACCCTGCCTGCGAAGCTGGGGAGGTCCCGGGTTCGAATCCCAGGTCAGGTCAGTATTTATATGATGAATATTAATACTGGCACCGGGTCTTGGTTGTGATATGTATGTGGTGTCTTCGCTTGGTACCCAAAATACAAGCTAATGCTTAGTTTGGGGCCAAGACGTTGTTGTGATTGTGTGTGTTGTTATTTGTTATTATGTTGTTATTATTATAGCAACAAGTAATATATAAATTAAAAAAAGTATGGACTTGATTTTCCTTCTAAATAACGACTGTTCCGGTCGACATTGTGTCTATAAGAAGGGTGGACGTCAAATCGGTCAGGTCGGTCTATAGCTTTTAATAAACGATTATATTACCAAGTGCTCTCATTTGTAGAGTGGATGAGTAGATAGATATCCACTCATGAGTATCTACTTACTTATGGGATGGCTTTTTATTTAGAAACAACGATTGAATCAATTTAACCGAAATAATAGAGTTCTTATCGTTTTAAAATTGTCACTAATCTGTCCAAAGACCTCATCTATCAGAACTTTTATGTTTTTTTTTGTTTATAAGAGGAGAAAAAACAAAAAATAATATAAGAAAGCAATATACAGAAAACAACCAAGCAGGAAGAAATTTTAACAATCATCCAAAATTTGTGTATGACCAATAGATTTCATTACATAAATAAAAAATATAGGTTACATTCTTATAAGAAATTATTTTATCTACAGTGTTATAACGTTTGGTTGCCTTCTTTGTGACGACGCGCCCGAGACTTTGAGACCGAAATGGGGCGGAGCGTGCGGCGGCCGTGAATGGTGACTAGAGTTATTGGTTTTTTAGGGAAAGGTTTGTGTAGTCATATTTCAATATTTTCCTACTGAACGATACTAAAAGGAAACAAGACGGCCATCGGTTTTTTTTACCAAAGATCATTCATTACATTAATATTTGGATGGTTGTTAAAATTTCATCTTATATATACTAATTGCTAAAACTATGGTTTTTAAACTATGTTGAATAAAATTCTTTCTTTTCCTATTCTATGTATTTACACTCACTTAAAGCAATGTCTTGTTTTTTAGTCAAGAAGGCCAACCAATTTGTGGATGAATGTCTAGCTCTTAAGGGGGTAGCTTTTTCATACAAAAATGAGGGTTCGGGAAGTATCTCTAATCCACGCTGTATTTCTGTATAAATATTTACAGAAAAAATATATACAATAGGATAAATACTGTTACGGGGCGGTATAGTTTTGTTTTTGTGATATCTTGTTTAGTTGTTTTAGAATAAATTCCTGAAAAGCATAATTGCCGTCGGTTCTTTGTTTTATCGATATAAATGCGAATTAAAAAACAATACCACCCTAGGGATACTCTTTCTTAATGATCCTGCAAACTTTAGTTCCCATTACTACACATTTTAGGGGTGGAAATAGTTACGGTCCGCAAGCTATTTCGACGGGTATTTTATCGGTATTTTTGGGACTTTGTTCTTGTCCTCTCTTTCACTCAGGAATAGGTTGAGGAAGAAGGATTGAAATGGAGATCGCAATGCCACTTCTAAGCCGCGAATTGAAAGACTTATCCCCTTAATCTAAAGGCGCAAACTTTTGTCGGTCTAGGAAAGCTCGTGTGTAGACACCAAGATACTGATGGTATAACATTTTGAATAGTCCTGTACCAATTCCCTGTGGTAGTATTAATTCAAAATGTTTTTGCCATTCATCACAACACTTTTTTTATACCTAACAGACAGGAAGTACTGATGATATGTTTTTGGATAAAATAGTCTAGGTCTAACGAAATTTTGACGGACAGACGGACAAGAATAATAACAGTGTTTCCTTCTTTGCCATTTGTCTACAGAAACCTAAGGACATATTGTGTCATCAACTCTTCGAAGCAGGTACATATCCGGAACAAATTCAGAATAATTTACCTGCTAAAAATGCTACATCGTCTAAATCTTGGTCGACCATGTTACGCCAAGCCGCTGCTGAAAACAAAAAGTTTTTTTGGTTAACATTTTTTGAAATTCGAAATATTTTTTTAATGCATCATTTTTTATCTACAATAGTTGATTATTTTCTTTTGAAATTATTTTATATGAAACAGTTTCCCAAATATATCATAACAGTGAAATAATAAAAAAAAAATTATAGTAAAGTCATGAATGTTTAAAACGTTCTATTACACAAAGAAGGCAATACCGCACGGCGTACTTAGCTGTGACGTCAGGCCATTTAAAAAAAAGTTAAATTTGTTTTGCAAGAAAGAGACATAGATAAAATTTTAATTGATTATAATTTTCATATTCTTCAACCGAATATAATTTTGTTTATAAAATTTGTTATTTGGCTATGCCGCATCCCTAATTCCCTCATACATCGTTACTACAGTTCCAATCAACCATTATATCGGATGTGAACATAGGCACAAGTCTCGTCGCAGTAACCAGTTTTAGGTGTAACGGGACGCAGTGGAGCGAGGGGCATTGACAGAACCTGCGCAAGCATGTTTAAAGCGTTGTATTCCGATCCGCCATAAAGTTTGATTGGAACTATACCCGGTTTTCTCAATATATTCATTCCGGCATTGTTTTTGCTACGCGACGAACCAAAATTGACCGCTTCTTCGCTTCATTGTTTCTCAAAAAAAAAAAAAAAAACGTGATATACATAAACTGACAAGTGGTGTGTGCCCGATATTTGTTGGTGCCGCGCCCGCGCCGCCAGACGGGAGCTGCTGGCTGCCTTCGAAGTTTGGAATGTGTCGCAAAAAGAGTCCTTTATTCTCTATCCTTTAGCTCTGCTTTTGCTCCCTGCTATACTATACCAGCGCCATGTACAGTCCAGTAAAAACGCTGACGCTTCTGGATTGAGCCCAGACGTTGTTCATAAGAACTCATGGGCGCCTTCATTATTGTATAAAATTTTTTAAAATATTTTCTTGATATTTAATATTAAACAAATACCCTGTTTGTCGGTTCCGGGCGGGATGATGAACTTACAATGACGACTCTGACACTAGGAACGTTTTGCTCCGCGTGCCCGCCTTCACCCTCGCAAAAATTAGCCGGCTTCGTTACGTACATAAATTATCACCGCAGTCTCTATTGTAGTACATGCTGTTGACAACTTTGTTGCTTCATTGTTGAAATCTTACCTTTAGCCGATCCGTTCCTGTCGGGCCTGTATTTGCCGACGGGCTCCATCTGGATCCCGTCCATCTCACGGCCCCATGCCCAACTTCTGCTGATGACAAAAAAAATCAATATTTTAGCTTCAACTATTCTACTAGGAGGTGACGAAAGCTTAGCCCAGTGGGTAGCGGCCCTGCCTACGAAGTTGGAGGTCCCGGGTTTGAATCCTAGGTTGCTTCAGTATTTATATGATGTATACTGATACTGGTACCGGGTCTTGGTTGTTATATGTATGTGGTGTCGTCACTTGACACCCAAAACACAAGCTAATGCTTAGTTTGGGGTCTAGACGTTGTTGTCATGTAAACGTTTTTATTTTTTAACTAGCGACCGCCCGCAGCTTCGCTTGCGTAGACTACACATTCCTGTTTTAGGTAGTATTAACTTTCGAAATGGTTTATACATACTTTTTGTTGAAACTAATATTGGGTACACCCATTCAAACGTTCAATCTTCATTCTCCCCACTCCTTCAGGAAAACCGATACTCCCATACTTTTCACCTCCCGTTTCCCACCCTTAAAATGTGGAAATCCAAAAACCCTGAAAGACATCATTATTTATTTATGTCAAAATTTTTGTGTTTCTAACTTTAAAGAATAAAGACTCATACAAAGCCCTTCCGTCCCTCCCTCCTTAAATTTGAAATTTCCAAATATTCCTTTTATAAAAAATTGATACGTTATAAAATAAACTACCGTTCCAAATTTCGGCTTCCTAGACTTAGTAGTTTCGGCTTTATCTACGTTGATAGATCAGTGAAGACAAACGACAGACAGACACAAAAAGTAGCTGATGTCACTCTTGACAACCTTCTTTCACGTCTGCAAAGTTTCATTAAAATCTGTTAAGCCGTTTTGAAGATTAGCTTGAATAGACACATAGACGTACAGATAAACAGACGGACAAAAAGTAGCGTATGTCACTTTTGACCACCTTCTTTTCATACCCGTGAAATTTCATTAAAGTCGGTTTAACCGTTTTGGAGATTAGCTCGAATAGACAGATGCACGTACATACAGACATACAAAAAATTGTTTATGTCACATTTGTCCACTTTCTTTATATAAGTGTGAAGTTTCATCAAAATCAGTTTAGCTGTTTTGGAGATTTGCTCAAATGGACAGACAGACAGATAGTATTATTTTATACATATAGCCTATAGCCTTCCTCAATAAATAGACTATTCAACACAAAAAGAATTTTTCAATTCGAATCAGTAGTTCCTGAGATTTGCGCGTTCAAACAAACAAACAAACAAACAAACTCTTCAGCTTTATAATATTAGTATAGATGACATATTACATCACACCAACGTCTTATTTTATGGAGCCTAGTAGTGGGTACTGCGATTTTATGTTTCGTCCTAGTATTACCATTGTGTAGGTATATCACTATTCTTTTTAAATTTGCTATTATTTTTATGAACATCACTAGAAATATCTAGTGATGAAAATAAAGCCCCCGCCGCGTCTGTCTGTCTGTCTGAACGGGATAAACTCAAAAAATACCAAACGGATTGGCATATTATTGACACCAATGGACTGAGTGATTCAAGAGAAAAGTTTACTTGTATAATTTATCAATGTTTTCTGGAAATTACTTGAAATATGACGAATAATGTTGACGAAGTCGGAAATAAATCAAGCCGGCTGGGAGTTTTATCGAAAACTAATCTAATGCGTCTGAGATATAACAAACTAATGTATGGAGGATTTGTGTCTCTTTTATAGGATTGAAGAAAAGTCCTTGATGGCATATGTCTATCTTTTATGGATAGCTTACTATACTTATTTTTATGTTTAAAAAAATTGTGTCTTTGCTCCCAACATTTCATGCACATTATGACTGCCATTTACACTATACAATTTAAATTAATATCTTAGGAGCTGTCGCGAAATAAAAATATCGCGCGCCCAACCGGGCGGACATACGGGACGACGCGACACGCTTAGTTAGGTTAGGTTAGGTTATATGTATTTATTCTTTACTTTTTCAAATATTCATAGAATTGGAAATAAAATACTTTAAAAATACTCCAAGTAGGATGAACTTACGTTACGTTTAAATCTAATTAAATCCAATTCACAAATTCGACGCAACAAGCTGATATGACACTACGACTGAAAGAACATTACGACTTATATGCTCTGGTGCCCGTACGAAGCCGGGGCGGGTCGCTAGTATAATATATTTTCATAAATATATTGACAATCAACTGTCATTATATTAATTTCTTGATTTCATCTCTAAATAAATCTCTAGTGCCCATTTTATTTAAAGCACGAATAGCCCTTTTCTGTAGAAGAAAAATATTATTGATATCGGCAGCATTGCCCCATAATAAAATACCATATTATTTTCAATTCATTTACAAGCCAGAACCTTTTTATTTTATTGTACCTCATGTGTCTAATCAACGCTTTTTATTTTTATTTTTATAGGACATAATACTGTGTCATTATTTAAAAAAATTCTCTTTCTCTTTTTTACTCACAGAGCCATATTTAAATATTTGTACTCTATGTTACTAGGTACTACAATTAAACGTACCTACCTAACGATACCTCATATGTTGAAAACCATCATTAGAATGACTGACCTGTTAGTCGAGTGGTTGGAGGCGTCGTCGAGTGCAGACCCAAATGTCACGGGTCCGATTCCCGCCAATGACAAATATTTGTGTGTTTATGACACCTGTCACAGTCTCGTGATATCCGAGTGGTGATGAGCCATGTACCAATTAGTTTTTCTAACTTACGTACATAATTATCACCGACTCCGTGTCTCAGAGAGCACGTTAAGCCGTTGGTTCCGGTAGCCGTCACTAGATCGTAGTCGTTAAAATCCACCAACCAGCACCGGAGCAGCATGGTGGATTAAGCTATCGTGGATCGTCCGAGGGGAGGCCTAAGCCCCTGCTAAGCATAATGAGCTGATATATACAAAGAAATATACACGCAAACATGCATACTATGCTCGAAAAACATTTACCCTTGGCAGTCGGGTAAAAAGGACATTGGTGTACTATTCCGCGTACAGTTTACATCAATTTTTTTTAAATGCTTACCTTTGTACAGCATACTTACCCCGTGCCCCATTGACATCAGAAAAGGCTTCCCTCAGCCCTTTTGAAGTTTTGAATGGGAAAGGCGCGATAATAGAGGGGGAGATGGCTTTCAGTTTTACAGCGCTGCGTTTTTGTTGCAAATTATTGTATTCAAACTTAGTTCACGGTGAGTCGCTTACTGTAAGCCTTTCTTAGGCCAACACTTATATCTACATCGAAATACTGTTTACGTTCACATCGAGCCAGAAATTGTTTTATTTATATCGAAAATTGACTGTAAGTTGACTGTCGTCGATGAAGTCTCTGAGCCCGATCGGACGCTGCGAGTGTGGAAATTTTATTACAAACAAAGCAAACAAAAATAAAATATAAAAATAGTGTTTGGGAGATAATGCTGCAAATTTGTATAGATTTTAATGTTATATACAATGATTTTGCGCACGACTTTTTTCCGTTTATTCAGCATGGAAGACATTTTTTACAGTACTAATCAAATAAATTTTAAGACATTTTTTTGTACACATACAAATATACTATATGCCTCGTACGTATGATTTTTCTGCGATTGGTATTCGCTACCAGTTCGCTAAAAAAAACCCTGAAAAATCTGATGTTTCGTGATTACCCAATAACGTACGTTTTACTTATTTATATTATGCTATTAACTAAATGAAATTTTGTAAACTTACTAGATAATGGTTATTGAGAAATGTGTCCTTAAAAAATAGTGTTTTTCGGTTTTCAGATACCGAAATCAGTAGGGAGCCTTAATTGTGGAATATTCCCCTCGATTCCCCATTTGATGAATTTCTTCATTGGTTACTGGCCATTCGGCGGCATCTCGGACCTCCTTGCTGTCTCGCAAAAATCTACCAATTACCCAATAATGTCTGCAAGCTGTTCTTTATCTATCTTGTCTGTTCCTAGAATTTCCTATTTGAGTAGTGCATGTAGAGCATTCTGCTACCAGCTAGAAGCTTGTTCTTCTGCTTCCCTACATGCTGAGCATATAGGGTTGTCTTTAATTTTCATATTCGACAGATGTCTGTAAAGTACGCGGTGTCCTGTTGCGATCACTACTGCTATGCTCATGTTTCCCCTACTCATTCTGAGTAGTTTTCGAACCTTCCCACTATAACTTTAAGAAGATTTCCGATTGTCGACGACCTTCTATGGTACCTACTCTAACTAAAATTTCATACTTCTATAATTATTCTATGGATGGATGGAACTTTTTTTGATAGTGAAGGGTTCAGTGTCAACTTGCTGTCAGTTTATACTTAGTAGGCTACGCCGTTAACGACACTAGTTTTGTTACCATGAAAACTTTGATAATTTTTAAACAAAGCTAGTGGTTGTACAACTAAGCTAAGCTGGTACAACTAAGTTTGATTATTTATAGCAGTAGTAGGGTTGTCACTATTTTTAAGTAAGTAGTAATAAATTTTTTTTGTTACTTATAACCAAAAACTTTTTACTGCGTAATGTTTCAGTTATTAGGTAAGCTTTTGAAATTGAATCAAAAACAAAACTCCACCGTAACGAAAATGTGTTTAGCGAGAACGTTTATTTCTCAATAAAAATATTACACGTTCGAATGTGGCAATCAATCGAAATCGTTTCAATCGAAAGGCAAAGGTTGGGCAATTTTTAAAACAACAGAAATTTTCATTCAAAGTTATTATGCAATCGGTGGCGGCAAATATTTGATCCCGAATTTTAATATAACGTAAATAAAAAAATATATAAATGCTAAAAACACACAAGTTTTGTGTCAGTAGTTAATTTAGCCAAAACCGCGCTTACAATGCCAAAATTAATATAGCAACAGACCAGGAACGGTAGGGGGTTAATTTCATTTGCTTGGTAATTTAAACAATAATAATATTCAAAAACTATTATTATGTGATGAAATATTATTTGTATTATGTATGTTCGCCCTTGGCGCTTCCAAAGAAACTTATTCCCGGCGCCGCACCGACGTATTATTTATGCGCTGAAATCTCCACCCCAAAGCATCTCGAAATTCTCATCATCGAACATTAGGTTTTGAAAATCTAATTGTAATTTCGTGTATGTCATTGGGAGGGTTTGGCAATAATCACCAGGCTTGGCAAACGGGTTAGTGATCTGAGTAGATAGTTACACAGAAAGATGCTGCTGCCCATCATCTGCTAATCAGAGTTAGTCGCTTCATACGTCGTCATCGTCGACAACCGATCGGGTAGGCGAGTTCCCGAGTGTCACGTACCGAGAAGCGAAGCATTGGACGCCCCCTGGCCAGGTGGATTGATGACCTAAGGCACCACTCCGGGAGTAATCGGATGCGAAAGGCGGTGGACCGTGTGTGGTGGCCAGAATTGGGAGAGGTCTATATCCTGCAATGGAGCCACGGGCTGATAATAATAATAATGAATTGTAGTTTATTATAAGAATAATTCACGGCACCGGGGCTTCTTTTGACCGCACTGCAACGTAGCCTCAAAAATATAATTTCGAACGGCAGCAACCTTTTGACGCGCTGCCTCTAAAATAGAATTTTATTTCTAATTTATTTTCAACTCAAATTTTTCCTTATTCAGCTGATACGTTTGTGAATCCGCATCATTTTTCGATACTTTCTAACAACGATGTGCTTCAATGCATAAACGTCACAATATTATTGAGAAGTTCAGATTTCTATATTTAAATATTAGATTCACGTTGTCTGTGTATGTTTTCAATATTCCAGCTCTACACTGAACACAGTAAAATAAACTATGGTAATAATAATAATATTAACTGGAACATCTCCTACAGCACCATATAGTCCTAAACTAAGCAAAGCTTGTATTATGGGTACCAGAAAGCTGACACTTAAATATTCTAAATACGTATATACATACTTTTACACCCAGACATGGAACTAATAGACATGTTCATACACACAAATATTTGTCCCGGGCGGAAATCGAACCCGCGATCTTTGGCTCCGCAGTTACGGTTTCTAACCATTCGGCCAATAGGTCAGGCCGAGGCAATATAATGATATTACTAGTGTTTTTTGAATAAATAAATATTATTATTTATTCTCATTTCGATGCTACACACGAGTTTATTACAGTGTAATAACACAGCAAATAACAAATAACAAGCGTAGATAATTTGATTTCACACGCCTCGTCTACTTCGCACAAATTCGCTATTTCCGATTTAAAATGAAGTGTTCCGAAAATGGAAATTGGCAATCGTTTGGCTAAGAGATTTAAAAAGCAACCGGTCAAGTGCGACTCGGATATTTATGAACTGCGAGTTACCTAACATTTTTCAACAACAAACTTTAATTTTGAAACAATGTTTATTTCAAGGACCTCAAAATGAAATTTTTATATATAAAAAAAATTATTGTGTTTTAATGAAAGTGTTTGTTAACTACTACTATGTATATAAATTTTTTTAAATAGATTTTTTTTAAATTTTCTTTATGAGGTTGAATCTTGCGAAATTTTTACTTAAATAAAAGACCCACTGATACTCTTTTCTTATATTTTCAAAGAGCCACCCGACGTACCTTACACGATGCTAGGGCGCGCGAAAACATTAAGTTTTCATCCCTTACTGTAATGTAATTATGAAGAGCCTTCCCTAAACAAGTTTTCATAATTTACCTACAAAATAGTATACCAATTCATATTAGGTATTCATTTGCTTGTTTTTCATCAGAATAACAATAGAAAGATGGCGGTGACATGAGCATGGTGTCCTACAAACTGACAGACGGACTGACGGACGCACGTTGCAATATTGTGCACTCACTGTCGAACCTACTTCTATTACCGATGCTAGGATTGGTTTCACTGCGCTCTACGAGACACCGCATTTCAAAATGGCAACAAAATGGAACTACAAAAACAATTTTTCTGATCAAATCCAAAATGGTCAAAGACAAAACTAGAGATCAAAGCGAATCTCTCTGCCAAGTGTTAAAAGAATACTTCGAAAAACAACAACCTTATTCCACGAACAAACGGACAAAGTGTCATACGAAAATTAAAAGTGGCGTCTTTTGTCAGGAAACTGCGTAACAAATATAACAGAAGTTTGTACAGTAAATAGTATGTATCCCAGCAGGCAAATATTAAAACCCATTTTGGTGTAACATTTGATTAAATACGCGGTAAAATTTAGTGAGAAGGTGTTGAGAAGAATCCTAGACGAAGGCATTCTATATAAATTATTAAAATTGTCTATAAAATAATTCTACGTAATATTTAAATAAAACTTACCCTACCACGCGTTCGTAACCTTCCTCAGATTAACGGGATTTTATATTTCTAAATAATACACTGGAAAATTCACTTTTTTAAACAAAAATATAAACCCACAAAACAAAAACACAGTATTTTGACATGAAAACTGTATTTTCCGACCGATTTTTTCCGAAGCAAAACACTCACTGACCGTAGGAAATAGGTGAAAATCGATTATCGTGCGTTGGAAGAGCACGGCGATACTCCGAATAGACGAGTTAGAGTGAAACGAAGTATATAGTAAGAAAGAGATAGCAATAATAATATGACGCGTGTTAGAAAAAGAGGGGAGACGTACGCGAGAGTAAAGCACCCTTCGCAAATGGGGTTGCGATTTTAGCTACTTCAGAAACTCGATTTCAATTCGAATACGATAGTATGATTTTGAAAAAAAAAAACTAATTAAATATATATTTTTTAAAGATGAAACTGTGAAGTATCAAAAAATTTTGTTCAAGTTTTGATTTGTTTTCGGGGTTTTGTACTTACAAAATTAATTATTTGTCCGTCTGTCTGTCATAGACGTTTCTTTTTAAGTCATATTACGTAGAAACTTAACATTTTGTATAATGGGGATCGATAACGCGCACATATTAGGACACCTATAGGTATGTATGTATTACAAAAGATTTTTAAATATGTATATTAGTTATTTAGTATGAAAAATACAAGTTGTAAATAATAAGGGACTAGATGACCTTTTGTAAGATGTCCTATTAGGATTTATTTTTAAGTTTCTTAAAGGGGTGAATTTATTGAGCCTTCCTTGTTTTTGTAATCGTGTGAGATATCCTTTGAGGTAAGTATTTTATTTTTAAATTGTAACATTTAAATGGTGATCATGTGAATAACATTTTGCATTTTCACTCGCTACTTTGGTAACCTAGTTTGTATATGAGTGAAAAGTTGTTAGCGATCGCAACTTGAATCGATTTCCTAGTATTGGAGTCTTAAACATATGAACACGACTCGTGTTTGGAGGATTCTTTGGCGTACGTATGGCTAATATAGCAAACAGCGATCGAAATGGTGGCTGGGACACACTAACGAAAAGGGTCAGGGCAATCTATGCACCACTGCAATCAGGCACGACCACGTGGTGCTGACTTGCATGGTCACCACAACGTGGTCACCTCACTTTCAGGATAGGTCTTCAGAGGTCTTTCTACTGTATTCTTGGGGATCACATTGGATGCAAAATTGCAATGGGATCCTCATATTACTAACTTGGCAAAAAGGCTCAGTTCTGCAGCATACGCTGTAAAAAGGATCCGCTTCCTTTCAGACATATAAACCGCGAGAATGGTGTATTTCAGTGGGTTCCATAGTTTGATGACTTATGGCATTCTGCTGTGGGGACACGCTGCCAATGTGAATACAATTTTCGTGTTGCAGAAGCGAGCTGTTCGAGCAATTTATAAACTAAAACCTAGAGTATCACTTAGAGACAAATTTAAGGAAATTAATATAATGACGTTGCCGTCTCAATATATATTTGAAAACATAATGTACGTAAAAAAATATTGTATTATTTAAAAAAAATTGTGATCGGCATAATGTCAATACAAGAAATAAGGATAAACTTGCTAATCATGTCAGCCGCCTCAATAAAATCACAAAATCTTTTAAAGGGCAATGTATACGCTTTTACAATAAGATCCCAGTTGACATTCAAGATCTACCCCTTAACAAGTTTAAAACTACAATAAAACGAAAGCTTTATGCAAAAGCTTATTATAAAGTATCAGACTACTTAGATGAGAAAAATCCATGGGTGTAATGCTCGCCTATCAGTTTGTTTCAATAATATTATTCTTTAAGCATTTATTGTTAAATTTTTTTTTTTTAATATAATTTGGTTAAAAAGAGCGTCCCTCAGTTTCTTGCGTATTCTTCTGAGAGGAACCAGCACTTTTGAATGCGCCTTTGTGGTGACGTCCTTCCACAAAGTAATAAAATTCACTCTTATGACGTATTTCAAGATTATGCTACATAACTACGAAATAAAGATATTTTGATTTGATTTGAGGCCAGATAATCAAACTAACTAAAAGTCAAGTAATAACGAAAGAGGCATGAATCCAGTACAGAAAATTATAAACACCAACAAGTCAAAAAATCAAAAATTGTTGGGGAACCCCGTTGAACCACGCTGGAAATGATGTTGCTTCTTCTTCTTCTTTTTTTTTTTGGTTTATGGTGTTCTAACATATGTTAATTCTGCCAATGTCTAGTGTATGAGAGTTGAACTATTTTTATTGAAAAATAATAAAAACAGGCAACGTAGTACGGTTAATATGGAGTTTTTTCAAAATGCCACATGGAACTACGACATTCTACAGGCGCCATTTTGAAAAAAAAACTCCGATGTTGCTTAAGAGTTTCACGACAGATAGAACATCATTGCAGTTTAGTACCTATATTTATAAAAGCCAATTAATGAACAAAAAATGCCATTTAAAAAAAAATTTGAAAAATTAATTCCAGCCGAGTTTCAGTTGTTCTATGATATTTTTACTTAGTCTACAACTTTAAAAACATTGATCATGCAGTAAATCATGATGATGTCTAAGTGAAAAAGTAACATTTTGATTTTTTAGCTTTTTCTTTTGATTTGTTTGTTCCTTGAAAAGGTAATTTTGAAAATTTGATACAAGTCCAAAATTTATTTTTGGAAAAAATCTATATGTTAATTATGATTTTTTAACATAATCAATATGTTAAATAATCCATTGGCCTTTTATTTATAATGTTCTGTATTCAGTTTCATTTACTTCATACTGCAATTTAACATGAAATAGTTTTTTGTAGGTCCTGTAAAATTTTTATCACTGGACTAGCGTCGTTTTTGTAAGGACAGGTTCAATTATTAATGAAACTCAGTTGAAACTACGTCTATTGCATAAAACCGTGCAGTTAATCAGTCTCGTGGTGAGAATGGTAGCACAGAAATGGGATGCACAAAGTACATGCGTCGAAACTTGAACCGAATTTTAAGTAAATACTATGAACAATGGATTGTTTACCATGATCGCAAGCAGAAAAGATGCCAGAACATCATCATCATCATCATCAGCCCGTGTCTCTCCACTGCAGGATATAGGTCTCTCCCAAGGCTCGCCACCACACACGGTCCTCTGCCTTTCGCATCCAACTACCCCTGGAATGGTGCTTCAGGTCAATGCCAGAACATTGTTCTAAAAAGGTGCTTACTCATAGAAAGGTACGGCGAATGTTTAATGATGAGGCGAAAGGCCTAAAAATCACGTTACAAGTCGTAGGTACTGTAATCCACTATAGCTTCTTTAGATCCGGTACTTCAATAGCTGCTGAGGTCTACACTCAAAAACTTATTAGACAATGATGGAAAAACAGCCCTGACTGGTCGACCGACCTTCACCATGATTGTTACTTGATAACGCGAATTCTCACGCTTATGACTTAACACTTATGAAACCCTCTAACATCCTGAGTAGTTTCCAAACTTGGCTTGGCTTTAAACTGTCTACCATTTCCGTATACCATACTGTATACCATTCGACCGCTTAGCCTAGTGGGTAGCGACCCTGTCTATGAAGCTGGAAGTCCCGGGTACGAATCCCAGGTCGGGTCAGTATTTATGATGGATATTGATACTGGTACCGGATCTTGGTTGTTATATGTATGTGGTGTCTTCGCTTGGTACCCAAAACACAAGCTAATGCTTAGTTGGGGCCAAGACGTTGTTGTCATGTATACGTTATTATTATTATTTTTTTCACAATGTAGATAAGTTTATCAATGAAAAAAGAATAGTTGCCGAAAGTAGTAGAAACAGATCTATGAACTTTTTTGGGTCTTACTCCCCAGAATTCTATTGCTAAGACACTCCTGTTTTCCTATTAGATGGCAAAAAGAGAAATGTAGAAAATATGGGTAATTTATTTTGATGAAATTTCTTTGACTGACCGTTTGGCTGAGTGGTTAAAGACCTTAACTGCTGAGCCAAAGGTTGCGGGTTCGATTCGGGACAAATATTTGTGCACATAAACATATTGTTACGTGTTAGGGTTCGACTAATTTGGAAAGAAAGACCTGCTGACTCTTTTGAAGACTTTATTCACTAACACTAGGTCCAACACAAAGCACTAAGTCCAAACACTAAGCACTAACGATGTTCCTAGGTCGTAGCCAAGTCGTAGGTTTCACTTGTATCACTAGTTTCGCTTCGAAGTCGCGTCGAAAGTAGCCCAAAAACTGAACTGGAACTGCTCGTCTTCCTGCGGCTATTTATATAAGTCGTAACGAGCTTTCTCGAGCATTCTAGAAATCACTCCACTCACCCGAACGTAATCGACCAGATTGGATAATTCTAGAAAGCCCCGCGATTCTTTCCTCTAACGCCATCTAGTATTGAGTAGGGGTTTCATGTTGTCCTTGTTGTAAAACCCTTCTACAAAGTGGTTTTACTGGTTGACGCTAGATGGCGGTCATTACTCTGTCCGTTCGTAACAATATCTATTTGTTCCGTGTCTGGGTGTAAAAAGTATGTATATATATGTATATATTACAAAAAAACCTAATACGTATACCAGTTGTCTAGTACTTTAGGACTAGATTCCGTTATGTGGAATGTCCCAGTATATTATTATAATATTATTACCATTCTTAGCGATTTAAAGTAATTTTTTTCCTATATTAAACTGTAATTTCATACTCAACCTTCATTCTATAAATTTCTATAGGTATATATAATAAAATCTTATAATTTCTGTTTCTGTACGTACATAACCAATTTTTGCAAAAAAAATAACTGTGAGACGCGAGAAATAAGTCATAGAACGTAAAACCCTTGAAATTCATGTCTGTTTGTTCGCTTGTACGCGCATCACGATAAATCCACCCATTCGATTCAAAATCTAATTACTGTAAAATATGAAGGTTTATTTCGAGTAATATTAAGTGTTTATTTCATCAAAATGGACTCACAGAATCAAAACATATTAAAATTTTTAAGCTTAGTTACAAACCATACTGCCTCGCCGCAGGCGCCGCGTCACGCGCGCTCTGTGTTGCGGGTCGGAGTGTTGTGGGGGACAGAGTTTGGCTGACATAGATGTAAGTGCAGTTCCAATCAAACTTTATGGCGGATGTGAACATAGTCCCAAGTAGGCACAAGTCCCGTCGCAGTAACCAGTTTTAGGTGTAGCGGGACGCAGTGGAGCGAGGGGTATATATGACTGTACCTGCGCAAGTACGCATATAGCGTTGTAGTCCGATACACCATAAAGTTTGAGGCGAACTATACACGTGCACGAAGTCGCGGGCACGGCTAGTTAAATATTAAATTATGAAAAATGTTCTATATTTCTAAATTTTCTCCCGTATATCAAAAATGTTCTGATTCGTTAACAAAGGGCCAACAAATTTTTGAATGACGGAATAAAGATCTATTTTTTTCATAACTTTTCCCAATCATATTGGTTGGTTGGTTGGGAAAAGTTATGAAAAAAATAGAAGCTTGGTAGCTTTACGTTCTAGTCTTTAAGTTTAGGGCTGCACCAACAAAAGAAACACAAAATTCGAGAGTACCTCACCGCAAGTGTTTATGTGGAAACTAGCGGGCACTGGATCAGTGGGAGATGTGAAGGAGCTTTAAAGCACTTGTTAAACTCAATGAATGTCATACGGATATGAAAATGTATAGAGAGGGTTTTAAACACATAAGGCCTGTTTGGGCTTTTAATGGGCATCGCTCGTTTTGCAAATGATCCAAAATTTTGTGTATCTAAGAATAGGTTTATTTTATTCAACGAGAAAGAAACTTCGGATGCTTAATGTAGGAGCTTAAAAAAATATGAAGCCGCTTAACTTTAGGATGCTATTATTTTTTATTTTCTTCTTTAATCGGTTCTGGCTATTTGTTCACTTGGCTTCCATGATCCTACTCCTATGACATCTTAGGATATTTTTTACGTCTCTTGACTCTTCTAGGATCATAAGATAATTATTTTTGTCTCTTGGTTATGAAAGTTTATTTTTACTGATAAATAAAGACAATTTACTATTCAATAAATTGAACAAACATTTCTTGTTCTCCACTTGATAGTGATTTAAGTACCGACCACTTATTATTAATTGATTAATAAAAGTTATATTATATTATAGATTATATTACCTATCTAAAATACATGACTAATATGGCGCTAAAAGTTCGTCTATTATATTGTTCGGCTCGGAGCTTAAGTCCACCACGCTGCTCCAGTGCGGGTTGGTGGATTGTAACGACCGCCATCTATTGACAGCAGCCGGGACCCACTGCTTAACGTGTTTTTCGAGGCACGGAGTCAGTGATAGTTATGTACGTAAGTCAAAAAACTCATTGGTACACGCCCGGATTCGAACTACGGCCCCATGGCTTTATAAGTTTGAAACAGGTTCGCTGCGCTCAGGCTATCAAAACAGTAAAAATCTTACTCACAGTACATTTATTTATTAAGTTTATTTTAATTTCATCCACAGTAAAAAAATATACATCTTGATGAAATTCACCAGTACACATTCCTCATTTAACTTGGAATGCTAATAGTAGGGGAGCCCAGGATGCTAAATCGGGATTTACTCGAGCGTCAACGAGACCTATTGGATTGCGAAGCTAAGAAGAAAAAAATGTCATATAATATATACACTTTCATCGGTGGGGGGAGCGGCTATAAATTTTCAAAAAGGTAAAAAAAAACAGTTGCATGGACATACTCGAGCGCGTCAGATATTAATAGCATCCATGTCCTACGTATTTCTGAAAACATACGTATGTTAATCTGATTGTTTCCATGATGGGGGTGGACGTACGTAAGGGTTGAAAACGGAAAAAAAAATTTTATTCGAGCGCGTCAGATTTTCAAAGAGGATGTTAAGTGAACCTAAAAGAAGGCTCTTATGTAATAATCTGACGATTTGGATGTGACCCAAACTCGCGGCCATTATTAGAATGTGCAAAAAAAATCGCCATTTTGAAATACTCGAACGCGTCAGATTAAGATATATATGGTTCATTTATATACCCTAAACGTGCTGTCTCATAATCTGACGATTATCTGGAGGGATTCGCCTAATCTGACAATGCAAAGAATTTTTTTGTATTTTATCAAATCTTTTAACTTAACAAATTAAAGAGCTGAAAAAACAGCATGCAAATAAAACAGTATATATTCTTTGAAGTACAAAATTTTTATTTATGAGAAAATAACTATACAAAATAGAATTTTTTTTTTTGAGAATTTTTATTTATTTATTTATAACTTTATCGATTATTTTTCCTTACTTCGGCTTACGGAAATCGTCAGATTATATATTATTCGTGAACGTTGAATTATTACCTTCAAAATAAAAAAAAAAATTTAGCCACCCTCGAGAAAGTCAAGATGACGTTTTTTTTACAAGTTTGTAACCCACCTACTTCTTATCGTCAATTGAAAATTGTCAGATTAGTGGAATATACACTTTTTAGCATATAACTAACTTACCCTACCTTAATCTGACGCGCTCGAGAATTTCAGATGATCAATTTTTTTTTTACTAATCTGATCCTTTATCCTTGACGCGCGGCCACATATACGGGGCTAATACTTGGTGAAGGTATTTAATGGGGTACTAGGTTTCTCCCTGTATGTTAATCTGCCGCGCTTTAGTAAATCCCAAAATCCCCTCTTGGGCTATAACTATAACGATATAGTTTTCTCGATGCCAGGCCTCAAGCCCGGCCGAAAGCACCACAGTCGGTTTACGAGAACCCACTGAAGGATTATGTAATCCACCTTCTAGCTCGATGGTACCATTTATCGACTGTCATCCGAATCATACATATCTGTTCAAATTTCAAGTGGATACAATTTGCCGTTGACGAGTCTCGTGAGGAGACGATCCTAGCTGCGTCATCAGAACTTTACGTTTATAACACGGTGTACAGTTTCTTTTATTTACATAAGATTATTGTATTGTCATCTGAACTACATACAGCTTGCAAGAGTAGAACTACAATAATTTTGACGACCGCTTAGCCTAATGGGTAGCGACCCTGCCTACGAAACTGGAGGTCCCGGGTTCGAATCCCAGGTCGGGTCAGTATTTATATGATGAATATTAATACTGGCACCAGGTCTTGGTTGTTATATGTATGTGGTGTCTTCGCTTGGTACCCAAAACACAAGCTAATGCTTAGTTTGGGGTCTAGACGTAGTTGTGATGTATACGTATGTTATATTATGTTTAGCCGCATCTTTACTGTATCATTTGTCAATTTGATTTTTGACTCCCACAGGACAGGCCTAGCCTAGTGTGGGCGTCATTGATAGAATTATATTGTATAACCATGATGGTTAAATAAATAAATTTCATTTGATTTCATTTCAAATAAACAAGTCCTGAAGCGCCATACCGGGGGTAGTTGGATGCGAAAGGCGGAGGACCGTGTGTGGTGGCGAGCCTTGGGAGAGGCCTATATCCAGCAGTGGAGAGACACGGGCTGATGATGATGATGATGATGATGAAACAAGTCAAATCTGGTAGTACCATAGAGTTATTAGAAAAGCGTTTACAAGACAGTCCGAAATGCAGGCCTCAATAGAAAGAGACAGAGAAAAAAGTACCTTGATTTGTTCTCGACGAGAAGATGTCAGGGAACAGAGGGACCCTATACCCGCACCTACTCTCTCCTGAGGAAAGTAGATGACCCGAACTAACTAACTTTTTTATTTTATTTTTATTTTCAGCATCCGCAGTTAATAGCTCTTTGGTCGACAGCTCTGACCGCTTTATCTGTCAAATGAGTGTGGATACAACAAACTAGGTACATTAATTTTCCATCCTTTTTACTCCCATAACCAACCTTTACATACAGGGCTTCAAGGAGCTTATATTCTAGTTATATTATCTCTATGGATATTACCGCTGTTTGGAATAAGGATAAATGTATTCAATACTTTTAGAAATAAAGTAATAATTTCCTTGTAAATATAAGTAATTAGCTTATTATAGTGATTGAAGTTTATTTAACAGAACAGAATCAGAAGTGTTTCTAGGCACTGCTGTGCAAGCAACGTGCTCACGAGTATAAGTACATTATGAACCAGGTTCTTTTAAACGAAACTTGCTTGTGAACACTTTACGAACCTTTCATGGGCATATTAGAGAGCACGAGACTATAAATAATAATAATAATACCTGGGACATCCCACACAGCGCCATCTAGTCCCAAACTAAGCAAAGCTTGGTGATGGTTACCAGACAACTGATATACATACTTAAATATTCTTTTTTAAAAAAATATTTACATATATATTTTATACCCAGACACGGAATAAATAGACGTATTCATGCACACAAATATTCGTCTCGCATGGGAATCGAACTCGCGACCCTTAGCTCGTGTTAACATGAGATTATTCATAAAAGCCCGAATATTTTCAATCTTTCTGTTTCATGGTGGACTAGAACACGGCAAAAATCAGTACCAGAATGGTATTTACAAAACTGGAGGTGAACGGGAAATTCTGTGCTAACTTTAAAAAAAATCTTTCAGAAAATAACGACGTTAGAGTGCCTACGAACAGACGGATGGATCAGCTATACCACACCAAAATCATTTTCCGCTATAATTTTACTATTGTCCTATGCAAATCAGGAAAGCAAAGCGAATGTTTCTTATTCGAGTTATTCAGTATTTTTTAAACAACTTTTTTTTTATGTGTATTCAGGAATAATTTCGTTGTTTATGAACCGAATTGGATGATTTTTTTTTTGTTGGAAAGGAGATATCCCAGGACTAGTATCGTGATAAAGTAACCAGGATCTGATGATGGGTTCCCAGAGAAATCGAGGGCAACTTTCGAAAATCGTATTTTAAAGTATCGTGTTTTAAGTATTTTTATAAAGTACTACTACTCGTATTATTTAATGAAGGTTTCGAGTCGATCTGATGATGGAACCTAAAGACAGTCGAGGGAACTCCTCAAGATTTACAGCAATTACCTGGTGTTTGGACTTGATTCATTTCTATTGATGAGATCTTTGCACCCATATGGATCATAAGTGCCATTACAGGTCTGATGATGGAGACCATACACAATCGAGGGAACTCCTCAACGACTTACAGCAATTACCTGGTGTTTGGACATGATTCATTTCTATTAATGAGAACTTTGCACCCATAAGGGTTATAAGTACCATAACAGGTCTGATGATGGAGACCATACACAGTCGAAGGAACTCCTTAACGATTTACAGCAATTACCTGGTGTTTGGACTTAATTCATTTCTATTGACGAGAACTTTGCACCCATATGGGTTATAAGTACCATTACAGGTCTGGTGATGGAGACCATAGACAGTCAAGGGGATTCCTCAAGGAACAGCAGTTATCTTTTGTTGGGCTTACTTGATACGGTTCAATATGCCAAAATGTTCAGTCCGCACAAAAATAATACTTAATTAAGATTGAAGTTTTACATAGGAATACCACTACCTACTTGGAATGCTGATGCGTCAATTTGACACTGAAGTTAAGTTACGCAATCGCGGCGCTGTCTTATTAGAGTAGCGCTTTTAGTAGCCCCATTTATACTAAATACAAAAAAGTTACAGATGCGTTCAACTAAAAATTAAAAAATTAAATTATTTAAAAAAAAAACCGACTTCAAAAACGTAAACTAAAAAGTTAAAAATAAAATGTTCACTTTAAAGAAAGGAGCATTAACAGGCGGCATATAGTTAATGAAGTCGGTGCCTACTCACTCAGACACACAGAAAAAGTGCGTTTCAAAACGTGTGTATTCCACTTTATGATTCTGTTTCTACCAGCTCATTATTACTGCAGGGACTTAGGCCTCCTCAGGCCTAAGTCCTCCTCCTTAGGCCCCCTTCACCCCTCAGGGTGAAGGGGCTTGGAGCTTCATCCACTATGCTGCTCCATTGCGGGCTGGTGGATTTCACCGACTGCCATCCGTTGATGACACCCGGGACCGACGGCTAACATGCTCTCTGAGGCACAAAGCCAGTGATACATATGTATTTAAGTCAGTGAAAACTAATGGGTACACGCCCGGATTCGAACTACGGCCGCACGGCCTTGTAAACTCGATGTAGATTCGATTTCTTAGAACCAAAATAAATACAACGGCAAACGGAAATTTAAGCAAAACATGATTTTTCCAGTTCTAAATAACGTTGTAAACTTAGCGTCGCAACAGGACGTGATATTTTAGATTACAAATAATGAACTTCGTATTAGTAAGTAATTATCATGACATCATTATTCCATTTGTAAATTGAAATAACATTATGACGACCGATCCGGTCCGAATGACGACCGCTTAGCCTAGTGGGCAGCGACCCTGCCTGCGAAGCTGGAGGTCCCGGGTTCGAATCCCAGGTCGGGTCAGTATTAAATGATGAATATTAATACTGGCACCGGGTCTTGGTTGTTATATGTATGTGGTGTCTTCGCTTGGTACCCAAAATACAAGCTAATGCTTAGTTTGGGGCCAAGACGTTGTTGTGATTGTGTGTGTTGTTATTTGTTATTATGTTGTTATTATTATTATTAAGTTGCTACAAAATTGGATTCCTATAAATTTTTCTTGCGCTGTACATCACAGATCTTAAGAGTATGTTAGAGATGGAGGTGACATTCAATCAGATTAAAGATGTAATTGAAAATGATAAAAGACTTAACCGCGTTGTATTTTTCGAAAAAAATTATGGTTCAATTTTAGAAAATTTGGTACCATACGATGCCCCGCGAGCTTTTACATCTTTTGACACTACTGCCTTTCGTCTACTTTTATAACTTTCTAAAGGGCATCTGTCCAGCCCACAGTTTTCGACCGATACCGAAATTTCCTTTTTTCAACGGTAAATATCTATCCGCCTCTGAAGTCTTATTTCATTTTATCGATATTGGCTTTTGTTCTTGAAATAATCAACTTTTTTCCAAAATATCGGGAAATTTCGTCTTTTTTTAACAATTTATGATTTTCCGAAAAAAGTTACGAAATGATTTTAGAAAATTTGATAAAATACCATGACCCACAAGCCCTTCATATTTTGACAGCACTACTTTTTGTCTACCATCATAAATTTCGGAAATATATCCGAATCACACTCCGCCACGAAAACGATCTGATAAAATTTTCAATATTAAAATATATGCTTTATCCTGTTTATATTTTATAGTTTCCTTATTTTTTAAAAATGAGATTAATCTTATTTTGAAAAGATCATCCTCTTAACTCTTTATATTTGCCTCGTGGATGGATCTCCATAGAGATACCACGAGATACAGCGTTGTGACCACTGATATAGAAATATATAGATGAGACACGGTCATACTTTGTGGTGTGTTCACAAATGACAAGAAAAGTAAGCTCATTTTGTGTACATACACGAATACACGCACACATTCACTCAAAAGTAAGCTCACGCGCTTTTAGTTCGTACCTTGGAGTCGTACAGTACATAACTAAAAAAAATTCCTTCATGCGTAGTGAAACTGTGCACTAACAACACAAAATAAAAAAAAAGTCTGACGAAGTCACATTTCACCTGTAAATGTTTAAATTAATAATATAATAATAATATCTGGGACATCCCACACAGCGCCATCTAGTCCTAAAGTAAGCAAGTATTATGCTTGTATTATAGGGTACAAGACAATTGACATACATAAGTATTTAAATATTCTTTTTTTATAATATATGCATATATAAATACTTTTACACTCAGACTCGGAACAAATCGACATGTTCATTCGACAATCGACATCATGCACACAAATATTTGTCCCGGGCGGGAATTGAACTCGCGACCCTTGGCTCCGCAGTTAGGGTCTCTAACCACTCGGCCAATCGGTCAGTCAAGTTGATAGTTAATGATGATTTAAAAAAAATAGGTTAAGTTAAATTTTGCTTGTGATAACGCCACCAAGAAGCCCTATATTTTTTGATGACCAAATGATTGTAATACTAGTATGAATAACTTTAATAAAAGCATTTCGATATGACATGTTTGACTTTCAATTTGAACTTTAACGACTCTACGTTAGATAATGTCAACAATAACTGGTTTATCTCAGCCACAGACCAGTCAACCTTTAGACCACGCTTTAATAAACGTCAGTACGAAAACGAAATCGCCAAAAAGTGGCGGGGTGCGGGGAGAGGTCGGCTAGTTTTCATTGGCTCGTTCAAAATTGACAATTTAATGGCTTCCGACCTGCTTCCAACTGACGGCTCACTAGTGACGTAGTTATGTAGTGTCACTTCATAGCCTTGGCGAATGCTACTCCCTGTCAAAGCGTGGTCTATAAGGTTGACTTGTCTGTGATCTCAGCATTACTAAAATTGGAAATTAATTTGTTATTATCAGTATCGCTGACATTAACTAGGTAATGTTGACATTAACGGTATTATGGATTCTACCGCTACATATACCGCTACATATGCGATTTTTTTTTAACATCTCTATTAGAAGTATCCAGGTCAAAAAAAGCCGTTTTTTTTTTTAACAAATTAGGTCGATAAAGTATCTATATATCAAAAGAGAAGATCGATAAGAAAAAAAAATTAAATTGATTAAAATTTAGTTTTATGTTACTTATTTTAAATTTATTTAATTTTAAATGTATTTATATATTTAAAAAGGAAATGTTAACATCGCGTTGACCTTCACAAGTATTTTAAATTTATTTGTCTTTGCGTGTATACTGCTTAAATAGTTTCATATATTAAAAGTAATCTAATAATCCCCCCCTCGTCACCCCCGACGTAAAGGTGCCCATGATGCTCATCGCATTGCCGCGCTAAAATGCAAGGGCAATTCTTTGCACCAAGAAGGAACTGGAACGGGGGTCGAATCCCCTGACTCTCAGACGACGGCCGATGCCCGCGACGAAACTTTTGACTTCACTCCCCCAACAGCCAGCATCTTCCACCGCAAGATTTGTTTTTTCCTTCCTATTAGTAGTCGCAGTAGGAAAAAGGACATCAGAGGGTTCCGCACGTATGCAAAACGCACCTCCGTCAACTTCAAAGGAAACAAAATGTTTGAACCGATCGTACTTTTATATATTTATATAAGTGTACCACAATGATTGTTTTCCGGATGCATTCGACCGTTTTTTGAAAATCCAAAAAATGTGATTAGAACAGATTAAAAATAAATAAATATAATTTCATGCTACGTTTATGTTTCAACTTTTATCTGGACACTTGAATTGTCTGTCTTGTATACTGTAAACTATTAATGTATTTTTACCAGATTTTCGCATATTAATGTAATTCAATCTATTTGAGTTGTTTTAAGCACAGTTCTTCTAGACCTTTTCCAGCTTTGCAGCATCCAATTCTGTCTTGTATAGCAGTAGGGTCGAAACCGTGTTTTCCTTTTAAAAATAAAATGTACATCACTCTACACATATAAATAAGTGAAAACCTGTTATTGGCCTTTTATAACTATTATGTTTATCAATAAGTTAATTTGTGCTGTTGGTTTTCCATACAAATAAAATAAAATAAATAAATTACAATGTTTATACATTTGACGACCGCTTAGCCTAGTGGGTAGCGACCCTGCCTACGAAGCTGGAGGTCCCGGGTTCGAATCCCAGGTTGGGTTAGTATTAATATGATGAATATTGATACGGGTACCGGGTCTTGGTTTTATATGTGTGTGGTGTCTTCGCAAAAGTATTTATATATGTATATATTATAAAGAATATTTAAGTATGTATATCAGTTGTCTAGTAACCCGTAACACAAGCATAATACTTGCTTACTTTGGGACTAGATTATTATTATATTAGAGTATTATTATTATATTATTATTTGTTTATGTATAACTCAAGTACATATCATGTACATTAAAAAAAACGGCTGCCTATAAAATTTAATTTTAATGACCAATATGAAATAATAATAATAACGGATAGATGACATCAACGTCTAGCCGTCGAAACAAGCATTAGCTTGTGTTCTAGGTGCCAAGCAAATATGCATATAACAACCAAAACTCGCTATGACTACTAATATTCTTCATAATTATAAAGACTGACCCGACCTGGAATTCGAACCCGGGAGCGCCAGCTTCGTTGCCAGGGTTGCTACCCACTAGGCCATGTGGTCATCAAAACCTATGAACGCTAGAAAACTGTGACAGATGGATGGAATATTATTGATAAAGTAATATGATTGCGAATGCCTAGAAATTAACTTACCGAAAGTTCCCCCTAGAACTTTCCCCATATCTGTAACATCGAATACAAATTAGTTACCTAGTAACAAAAAAGTTTAATATTAAGTTTATATTTATTCTTTTTAATTGATGTTGATGACTGATTCTACAATAAAGAATAAAAAAAAAATTAAAAGTAAACTTACGACCAAGAAGCTGGTTCCCAACTAGAAAAGAGTTCAATATTTCAATTAATTCGAAAATAATAGTACATAAATGACGCTAAAATTCTTAATTAAATATTATGCTGGGCCAGTCCGTTCCAAATCGGGGCCCAAAATCATCAAATATTACGAAAAAACCATTTAACTTAAAAAAAAAAAAATAGTTGAAAACAGGCAAAAAAGCAATATTCTGTAGTTTTTGGTTTGACTTGAATGGTATAAGATAAGGTATTTGTAGGCACACCAAACAACAACTACAAAACATGTTTCTTGTGAAATCTTTATTTTCAGTTAAAGACCACCACCAGACATATTTTGGTTATTGGTTTATTTGTCCCCGTATACAATACTAAATACCAGTCAAGTGATATTTATGTAATAGTGTATTGTAATATATATAATTGTCTAATTTCAAAAAATAATAATACTTAATTAAAAATAAACTTAATTAAATAAATTGCTTGCAGCGTTTTTTCGCGCTGATCCTCTGAACAAAATATTTTTTGCTCAGAGGGTCATCCGACATCAATCGGAGCCTTGCGCCAATTTCACGCGACAACGCAACAGCATCCTCGGACCATGGACCCATCGTCTCCACTGCGAACACTAAAAAAATGTATTTGTCCATTATGCTATTAATAATTTTTTTTTTACATTTTAAAATTAGTACGCATTTACTTTAGTTTTGATTACAGCCCAATAAAGATGTGTCGTGATAGCCCAGAGCGCAACGAACCTGTCTCAAATTTATAAGGCCCCATAAGGCCATGGTTCGAATCCGGGCGTGTACCAATGAGTTTTTCTGACTTAAGTACATTAACTATCACTGACTCCGTGCCTCGGAGAGCACGTTAAGCAGTCGGTACCGGACGCTGTCAGATGGCGGTCGTTACAATCCCCAACCCGCAGTGGAGTAGCGTGGTGGATTTAAGCTCCAAACCCCCTCCTCATCCTGAGGGAGGCCTAAGCCCCTGCAGTGGGGTAAAATGGGCTGATGATGATGATGATGATGATGAAAGATGTAACGTACTGTCTGCAATGAACAGACGGTTTTTTAATTTATGTCGAAATGATAGTATAAAAATATTATAATTTATTTATTAGTGTTATTATTCAAAGTTATATATATATAATGTTTAATTGATATAATAACTTCTATTAATTTCATATGATAGTATATAGCTATATATACTATATATTGAGAATTGGCTATTTACTAGCTGTCATTTGATACCCATATTGCTGTGATAACGAAAAAAAAAATGTATCCCTCTTTTTCTTTTGATTTGCCAACCTTAAGGAATATTAGCTTTCCGCCCGCGGCTTCGCCCACGTTAACTACAGTTGTACCGGCACAGCTAAATGAACGTGACGCTCCAGAATACTGTGACACTTTCTGGAAAATTCTACAACTTAACTACCTAAGAAAACTCTATACCTAATTTCATCAAAATCCAATTAGTCATTTTAACATATAGGATAGCTATCCCACAAGTCGATCCCAAAATCGGTCAGCCGTTTCCGCGATTAGTCCAAACAGACAGACAAACACACAGACAAAAAACAACTTAAGTCACTCCATATAATCTCCTTTTTATTCATTGAAATGACTTTGTCGTTTTGGAGATTAGCTGGAACAAAAAAACAGACAGACAACCACACAGCCAAAAAGTTACCTTTATCACTCCTCACAACCTATTTTTAATGTCTGCGTAGTTTTATTAAAATCTTTAAAAGTTTAGCTCGAACATACAAATAGACAGACAGACAAACAAAAAGTAGCGCATGTCACTCCTCACTCCCTTCTATTTACGTCCGCAAAGTTTCATTAAAATCAGTCTCGCTGTTTTAGAGTCTAACTGGAACAAACAGAGAGACGGACAAACAGACAAACAAAAAGTATTTTATGTCACTGCTGACAATAATTTATCACATCTGTGAAGTTTCATTGAAATCAGTTGATCCTTTTTGGGGATCAGTTCGAACAAACAGATGGACGGACAGGCAGACCAACAAAAGTAACCTATGTCACTCTCGATAATGCTGTCTGCACATTTGCAAAGTTTCATTGAAATCGGTTCAGCCGTTTCGGAGATTAGCTCGAACATTCAGACAGACGGACAGACAGAGAAACGAAATGTAACGTATGTCACTCCTCACACCTTTTATTTCACGTCTGCGAAGTTTCCTTAAAATCGGTTTAGCTCGAATAGACAGAGACGGACAAACAGACAAACAAAAAGTATTGGGCCACTCCTGACATTCTTCTAATCACATCTGTGAAGTTTCATTGAAATCGGTTTAGCTGTTTCGGAGATTAGCTCGAACAGACAGACACACGGACAGACAGAAAGACAAAAAGTAGCCTGGCACGTCTGCAAAGTTTCATTGAAAACGGTTCAGCTGTTTCGGAGATTAGCCGACAGACACTAAAATTTTATTAATATAGATGATGTGTTTTACTACTCGATACTTGATGGCGGACTCTTTTTTTGCAACCTGATGACTATTTTGCTTATGTGGGTGGCATACTCCTACCACCCCAGCTCCACCAGGAAGCTCAGCAGACCCTTCATGTTGCCAATGGTTTCTAGTAGTGACCTCGCTGACCCAAGATGTTTGGCCACATGATAGGTTAAACCTATATCATTCCACCAATTATGAAGAAGCCAACAGTGCATGCTAAAGAAATATCCAGGATGCATACATACATACATATATACATACATACCTACTCTCGAAAAACATTAAACTCCGTAGACGGGCAAAAAATAAAAATGCGACACAAGCCGCAAAGAAAATTACTATTAAGTATACACCTAGTCAACCTAATCAAGTACAAAACTATCATTGACTCCGTGCCTCGGGAAGCACGTTAAGCTGTCGGTCCCGAGTGCCATCAACAGATGGCAGTCGTTAAGATCCACCAACACGCACTGGAGCAGCGTGGTGGATTAATCTCCAAGCCCGCTCACCTTGAGAGGACCTCTAAGTCTCTGCAGCGGGGCATAATGGGCTGGTGGAATGGGATGGATGGAATATATCTAATGGGGTATCAATAACAATAACACAAAGTTGATTTAAACGTTTTCAATCAGGAAATTTTAATATTAAAGATGCAGTTCGCTCTGGTCACTTCACTTTAATTAAGTATTTTTATTAAATGTAATTAAACTATGAAAAAAGTCTTGATTTTATATATAAAATACGAAACGACTTTCTCACTGACCTAACAGTTGCGTATATTACAAAATGCCAATGTAAGGTTCCATACATTGACCTCTTGTAATAAAATATTGACATGTACAAAAATACTCACGATCATCTCCATAGTGATTACCACAGCCGCCAAATATTGTCAGAACTGTTTAAGAACAAACATAGTTTATTAACCTATTTAATCAAATGATCAATATATGGTTAGTGTTCACACACAATTCGCCCTTTCTCCTTATTTATTTATTTTATGTATACATATTTTCCAAAGACCCTTGAAGCGCCATCTTACGCCACGAATGAATTGTTGGTCATAAATTGAAGAATTGAAGTGTCAGCTGTGGTCAACCCTCAGAATAATTACTAAAGTTGGTCAACCAAGGGCGCTGTCTAGCTTGCATGCTCTCTGAGTTTGGCTGTGCACATATACATTACGCTGGCGTAACCACTTCATAACGCCACAACCTAACCATACCCATAATTTGTTGCTAATTTGTTACACCAATCCCGATTTTGTTGCTCTTGCCGTTTCTGAGATACAGTGGATACGCTAATAATGCCGCTTAGTAGTTTGCCCTCCAACATGCTAAAATGAATCTTATGTACATGGAGTAAAGTCTGCATTGGCGAATCTATCACGGAATGATGAATAATTGAAAACTAATACATATTTTTTATCTATAATTTATCTATAAAATTGCTTTTTTCTATTGTAAACTTTATTCCGTTCACATAAGATTTTAATTTCTTACACATACTGAACTTTTGCTATTAAGTTAATGATTAAATACGCAACTGTGAACTATGTCAGTAGGTCAGTAGGTAAGTCACTGCCCTGCACTGTTCGATCTCAGAATTTTAACAGTAGGGTGCAAAGCATTCAGGTTGTTCATGTCGAGAATTTTTTTTTCTGGCACATTAGCTCTTACCGCAACGCATGTGGTATTGTTTTCTTCGTTGCAAGTTTGATATATAGTATTTTAATATTAAAATAGTGGTATTTTATTATAAATATGGTTATATGGTAGAACAATAATAGACAAAATAAAAATATATATTTAATATTTGACTACTAAAATATCTTTTTTAAACGGCGCGGCGTTTTGAAGTAGGTAATTTTCTTGTATGATCTTTTTTTAAAGGGAAGAGGATAGGTACTGAACAATGTATTCACCTTATTAGTATTATTAAGTATTTATTTAACATTTATATGGGTGAATGGGTGGGTATGTTTGTTTAGTTAAAGTATTGCAAGCAGGAATTCAACCACTATCCGTTTTTTTTTTAAACCACCAGGTCAGAATGATCTGAAATTTGGTGTACCTACCTGCGTAACTTCGATAACAATGCGATAATATGATAATATAACCTGACGCTGCAGCCAGGATTGTCTCACGAGGGAACTCCTTAACATACAATACGATACGAAGATACGCGTTTAAAAGCTGTGTCTAACAGGCATTTTCAATAAATGTTTATTATTAATACGTCGTTATCATTACTCGCTTCCTAGTCTGCCTGTCCTTAAATTAAATAAATATTTAAAAGATATTTCTGCTTTGTCTTTTGTATCCTGATAATGTTATCGCAATTGTTGAATTGCTCGAGCAAAATTTTTGGGAAATTTCGATCTTGTAATAAATATTGTCAATTGTCAATCGATTCTACGAATCTAACTATACCCAGGCCCGGCGACAGCCAGATCGGGCCCCGTGTGTAAAACATTGCGGGGCCCACCCCACCTTACTTTGAAAAAAAATCAATTAACCGGGCCCCCATTTCTTAGTCCGGGTCCTGGTGGTACTACTACCCTTACACCCCCTCTATCACCGGCTCTGACTATACCAATAAGCATTAATACGAACTCTAAGCACTACTACTCGTATACTTAACTCTCACTGACTAATAACCCTCATCTAGTTGTATCTATCACTATGCAGTAATAATTGTCTTCAAATAAGCTTTCGTTTACTAACTGCAAAATTATTACCTACGCAGACGACACAGCTTTGATAGTGCACGGGAAGGACTGGGTGCAGGCAAAACGCTACACAGAGGATGCCTTCAGGAAGGTTATGAATTGGCTGGACAGTAATCTGTTAACACTAAACCTTGATAAAACTAAATATCTTACTTTCTCCCATCGCCTTAATACGCAGCCACCTACAGAATTTTGCATAAATGCTCACTCATGCAGTAACAATGACGTAGGATGTAATTGTCATTGTTTGACTTCAGCACCTAGTATAAAATATCTTGGGCTAATCATTGATAACCGTCTAAACTGGTCACTGCATATACAAACTCTAACTTGTCGAATTAGAAAGCTAATCCCTATTTTTAGAAAACTCAGGAATTCTGCAAATCGCAACACGTTAATGTGTGTATACTACTCGCTGGTCCAGTCCTTACTCCAATATTGCATTGTCTCTCGGGGTGGTGTGGGTGTTAGTATACTGCTGCGTTTAGAGCGTGCCCAACGCGCCATTCTGAAGGTTATTTTGGGTAAACCGCGAAGATACAGCACATCCCTTCTCTACCAAGAATGTTCGGTGCTTACCCTGAGACAGCTTTTTATCATGCAAACGATACTTCGCAAACATAGAGGACTGACTTATGTACCTATACAAAAGCGCAATAAGCACAAAATTTGTTCTACAGTTGTGCATAAGACAACTCTTGCTAAACACCATTTCTATGTCATTGGCTCTCAAATCTACAATGCAGCTAATAAAGCTATAAATATTTACCCACTCTCGTTTAACAAATGCAAAAAAAGTATTCGTGACTGGCTATTACAAACGAACTTTGAGGAAACTGAAAAATTACTTAGGAGCTCATAGCTACAAACACTCATGCACTCACACACACAAGAAAACACATGCATGCATACTTACATACACACATACATACACACATACATACACACACTCACACATTATTATACATACATATAGCGTTACACTTCCATTCTCTATGTGGTATAATTAATTTGTATCACTCTTAACACCTAATTCACATTTGCTTTATTTATATATTTTGTTAATAGTTATATTTGTCACTTCAACTGTTTTGGATGGAAGACGTAGGCAGCTGTAGCCCAGTTTAATACTATCACAGCTGCCACCGTTAACCTAACGCTGGTTTTTGTATTTATTGCATTACCTTGAAAATTGTATTAGGTTAAGTCTCTTTTTGTACAAGAATGTGAATAAATGTCTATTATTATTATTATTATTATTATAATAAATACCATTAAAATTATTAATATAAGCCATGGGTAAGTGATCCATAGTGATACGACCCGCCTCGCCAAGCACAGAGCTCTCTCCTCTTGTGCTCTACCCTTTGGCCTTGAGTCTCGTATATTTATTACCCTTGTACGATCTGCATACATACGCCTGTGTCCGATTCCATTCGAATATGACAACACTTTATAGAGTAGTTAGTTTGTAGTTGTAATATTAGACAAAATGTAGATTCGTTAAAATATGCCTATCTTAAATTTTTTACCGATTTCACGATTTTCAAAATGCTAAGGGTGCGAATTGGGGGCTGAGGAAAGCTTTCCGAATAATTTGGATCATGCTATTTGAAAGTTTCTTCTTCTTCTTCTTAGTTATGACGTTCTCTGCATTTAAAGCAATTTCGCCAGAGTCGAGTATTCTGTTCGTATTTTTAATAAAAAATAATTAAAAAAATAAGATAAAAACCGACTTCAAAAACAAACTAAAAAGTTAAAAATAAAATTTTCACTTTAAAGAAAGGAGCATTAACAGGCGGCATATAGTTAATGAAGTCCGTGCCTACTCACTCAGACACTTTAAATTGTGTTCTATTTTTGTTATAGTTATAAATATATCATTGTTGTAATTGTTATTACCTGGTAAGTACCCATTTAAAGTGTCTGAGTTGGCACCGACTTCATTAACTATATGCCGCCTGTTAATGCTCCTTTCTTTAAAGTGAAAATTTTTTTATTTTTAACTTTTTAGTTTATGTTTTTGAAGTCGGTTTTTTTTTTTTAAATTATTTTATTTTTCAATTTTTAGTTGAACGCATCTGTAACTTATTTCTATTTAGTATAAATGGGGCTACTCAAATGAGACAACACCGCGATTACGCAACGTAAATTCAGTGTCAAATTGACGCATCAGCATGCCTAATAGGCAGTGGTATTCCTATGTAAAACTTCAATCTTAATTATTATTTTTGTGCGAACTGAACATTTTGGCATATTCAACCGTATGAAGGAAGCCCAACAAAAGGTAACTGCTGTAAATCGTTGAGGAATTCCCTCGATTGTTTATGGTCTTCATCATCAGACCTGTAATGGCACTTATAACCCATATGAGTGCAAAGTTCTCTCCAATAGAAATGAATTAAGTCCAAACACCAAGTAATTGCTGTAAATCGTTAAGGAGTTCCCTCGATTGTGTATGGTCTCCATCATCAGATCTGTAATGGTACTTATAACCCATATGGGTGCAAATTTCTCATTAATAGAAATGAATTAAGTCCAAACACCAGGTAATTGCTGTAAATCGTTGAGGAATTCCCTCGATTGTGTATGGTCTCCATCATCAGATCTGTAATGGTACTTATTATCCATATGGGTGCAAAGATCTCATCAATAGAATAGAAATGTATCAAGTCCAAACACCAGGTAATTGCTGTAAGTCGTTGAGAAGTTCCCTCGACTGTCTTTAAGCTCCATCATCAGATCGACTCCCGACCTTCATTAAATAGTACTAGTAGTAGTACTTTATCAAAATACTTAAAATACGATACTTTAAAATACGATTTTCGAAGGTTGCCCTCGATTTCTCTGAGATGCCATCATCAGATCCTGGTTTCCTTATCATGGTATCACTTTGGAGATATCTCTTTTTCACAAAAAAAAAATCATCCAATTCGGTTCATAAACAACGAAGTTATCCCTGAACACACATAAAAAAAAACATATATACGGTCGAATTGAGTAACTTCCTTCTTTTTTGAAGTTGCTTAAAAATAACAAGAATAGGCAGCGTAGTACCGTTATTATGGAGCTTTTTCAAAATATCACCAGAAACCACGACGTTCCACGTGCGCCATTTTGAAAAAAACTCTCTATTTGAAAGCTACAAATAAGCAACAAATTCTAGCGTCAGAATAATTTAAATAAGTTGATAGGTACAAAAGTTACAGAGGGGGCTAAGCTAGCTTAAGACTTACGCTAGCATATCCACTGTATCTCAGAAACGACAAGAACTACAAAATCGGGATTAGTGTAACAAATTAGCAACAAATTATGGGTATGGTTAGGTTAGTTTAGGGTGTAGTGATAGCCCAGAGCGCAACGAACCTGTTTCAAATTTGTTAAGAAGTCGGTCCCGGACGCTGTCAATAGATGGCGGTCGTTACAATCCCCAACCCGCAGTGGAGTAGCGTGGTGGATTTAAGCTCCAAACCCCCTCCTCACCCTGGGGGAGGCCTAAGCCCCTGCAGTGGGGTAAAATGGGCTGATAATAGGTTGATGGCGGTGGTGCCTGTGTTATGTTTCAGTCGGTTTCGGTTTTTTTCGGAAGATAACAAATGAAGAGAGCCTCAGTGAGTTGGTAAAAGGATAAACAGCTATCGGCTGTGAAGATTAGAACTTATAACTGTTTTTAACATAAAGGTGAAGTGATCAACGCGGGAGCTCCCACAAACTCTACACAAAATTTGGAAACATTGGTTCGGAAACCGGCATGGACATAACTGTGAAACCGGGTGATTCTGACTTCGGATATCTGCATAACTTCTAGGCTGTGGAAAGAACACATAAACTCAAGTATCTTCAGCAGACATAAAAGTGCGTGCATACGACTTTATTTTTTAATATGTAGTGATACTTACCGCTTTTGAGGATATTCGTCAGGTCTATTAAGTCGATGTCGTGGTCCTTGTCCTTGCATTCTAACAACACAAATGTATGTTAGTGTACGTTTTTAATTTAACGATTTTCCATCATATTACACAGCATAATAAATTCAGCAATGTGACTTGTTCCCCCGCGACACTCCGCCCCTCAACACCGGACACACGTGACGCGGCGCTGCGGCGCAATGGCTTGCTGCTACGAAGTTTCTAACTAAATTTAAAAATGACATTTTTTAATTTGGGGGTCAATTTTGATGAAATAAACACTAAATATTACTCAGAATAAAATGTCATATTTTATAGTAATTACATTTTGAATCCAAAGAGTTTAAATTAATACGGCTTTTACGTGATTCGCCTACAAACGATCAAACAAACCGACAAACAAGCAAAAATGTCAAAAATTGTTTTTTTTTCGTTTTACTTATGTTTCGGGTCTCCCAGTTATTTTTTTGCAAAAATCGTTAATGTACGAAGAAGGGAACTCTACAATTTTATTATATTATTTATTTATACTACAAAATATAGATAATTTATGAAAACAATATGTAAAAGCAAATTGTAAAGTATTGGGCTACTTATATGATGCGAATCCATAGGTGTAGACCGCTCACCTATTAGTTAGTTTCAATCATATTAATATTTAAGCGCTTTTTGTTAAAAGTTTGTCAAAAACAATTGTTTATATGTTTTTTTTTTTTCAAAAAAGAGGCCCTCAGTTTCATGCCTATTCTTCAGAGGTATCAGCAATTCTTTGAATACGCCTTTGTGGGGACGCTTTTTCCACAAAGTAATAAATTCTTTGATTATTAAATTATTATTGAATTGAATAAGTAATGCTAGCAAAGCAAGTTGTTCTAAACTTACTTCCTCCAAGTCCGACGATAGATATGATTGCTTCGAGGGCCGTGTTAAGGAAACCTGAAAAGAAAATAATGATATTGTAACGTACCACCTCAACCTAAAACTTCTAACAATAGAGTTAACAGCTGAAACTTCGAAGTGGATGTCGCTACTGTTGAATGGCCTTCTAGGGTCACGGGAAATGCTACATACATGGTGGTTCTAAATTTTGCCTTTTTTGTTTTTCAGTCACTCATAGCTGTATAATAATTTGGTAAGTTTCTAAGGCTAATAATAAAAGTAAAACCGGTCAAGTGCGAATCGGGTTCGCGTCTTAAAGGTTCCATACAGTTATAAACGTATATATTGACGTGTTTGACGCTACTTAAGCATAAAATTAAAAATATTAAAGAAACATATGGTATACGTACTTTGATATACGTATGGTATAAAATTTTATTTAGGTGAACTTATCATAAGCCTTGCAAAATGTAATTTTGTAAAATTTTAAGATTACAAACTATTTATAGTTGTAAGTTTACTTTATAACAATAAATAAATTTCCTAACTTGTAGTGAGATCTTGCTTCTCGACTTTCATAATTCTAGGTCGACGAGATGTACCCTATAGGTTTTTCTTTAAGTGCGAGTGTCAAAATTTGCGGCACAAATGGCTTTATTTTTTGTTTTGACTTGGAAACTTGATATTTTTACAGCTGTAAAAGACTGTTGACCTGAGCATTAGGTATTAATTTAAACTAAAAAAAAACTAAATTGATTTCATTACGAATTAACGAGTTTTTAAATTTTAAGTCAAGGGAAGTAATAATAATAACAATAATAATACATGAAACAAACCATACAGCGCCATACAGTCCCAAAGTAAGCAAGTATTATGCTTGCGTTATGGGTTACTAGACAACTGGTATACGTACTTAAATATTATTTATAATAAATACATATATATAAATATTTTACACCCAAATCCGGAACGAAATAAACATGTTCATGCACACAAATATTTATCTTGAGCGGGAATCGAACCCGCGACCATTGGCTCCGTAGTTAGGGTCTTTAACCACTCGAACAATCGATCGTCAAAGTATTCTATACATTTTGATTTACTTACAAATTTTAAAATATACGGTACAAAAAGACCTTATGTTTTTATTGGGTTGACACTGAAGCCAAATTTTTTATTATTTTTATTATTATTTATTTATTATTTTTTTGTTTATTATTATTTTTTATTTGATATTAATTCAACTTGATACGTCCACGCGTTCCTGAGAAAAATGTTATAGACAGACAGACACATAGACCGACACGAAGTCATCCTATAAGGGTTCTTTTCTTCTTTTGATTTCGGAATCCCAATAAAACTCAAAACACCAGTGTAACACCGGCATAACTTTAATTAATGTTTTTTGTTGTTTAGCCGTGCTATGTCGTGATAGCCTAGTGGTAGACTTCTCGTTTAGAAGGCCGTAGTTCGAATCTTAGGCCATATACCAATAATTTTTTTCTGACTAACTATCAAGGACTAATAAACCCGGTTGCCATTAATAGATGGCAGTCGATAAAATCCACGAACCCGCGTTGGAGCAGCGTGGTGGATTAAGCTCCAAGCCCCCTCATCCCGAGGCGAGGCCTAAGCCCCCGAAGTGGAGCATTAATAAGCTGATAGTAGAAGTGCCTTATGACGGTATTTGTTCAGAGACTCGCGTCCCAAAAATATTTACTTAACGAAAATAAGTAAAAATATTACGCATACGTTGTCTTGTCTCTGATTTAGTCTTTTTAGAAAGTTAAGTCGTTCGTTCCTTTCACTTGTATCTTTGGTATGATTTGAAGTCGCATTTAGATTATAAGATCTATCTTTAGTATACAACATATTGTATACTTAAAGGGGACAGCGTATCCGCCTACATGCTAACTCTAAACTCCTACTCTATTATTCTATGGTCGTCATCACATAGAAAAAAATAAAATATGTCGTTCGGAAAAGTGTTGTGAATGTTGTGAAGACTTCCTTCCCAGGCGCGAATTATTCGAATGAATTTCGATTTTGCTTTTTAATTAACATCACCGGATTTTCTTGTAGATAAATACTCGTATATAATGTGTTTTGGCCCACAGACCGGTCGGTACTTCGATGAAAGATAAGTAATATGTACACGAAGACAGTAAAATAAATATTTAGATTTCACGCTTCTCGCAACTATCGGAGGACATTAAAAATGAACATCAAAACTAAAAACTTATCACATTTTTGTCAAACAATTTTATTAAATTTTTCGAAATAGATTATGGACCGATTTTCGAAAATTGGGCACCATACGATGCTCCACTAGCTCCTGCATCTTTTGACACTATTGTCTTTTGTCTAGGTTTATAATTTTCTGAAATCTAATCTCACTCTCCGGGGTAACTGATCTGATAGTTATTCAATGATAAGGGCACCTGCCCAGCCCACAGTTTTAAACCCATTGCAAAGTTTCTTTTTTCATACGGCAGATAAATTATCTGCCTCGGAATTTCTATTTCATTTTTTGATATTGGCTTTCGTTTTCCAAATAATTTAATTTTTGTCCGAAAAATCGGGAAATTTCTTTTTTTTTCACCATTTTCGATTTTCCGAAAAAAGCTACAGACCGATTTTAGAAAATTTAGTACATACAATGCCCCACAAACCCTTACATCTTTTGAAACCTCTGTCTTTTGTCTACCATCATAAATTTTGGAAATATAGTCGAATTACACTCCCTCACGAAAACGATCTGATAAAAATTTTCAATGTTAAAATAAAAAATATACTATCTTTTATTCGTGAATAAAAATAAAGAAAACATCTACGTCGCCGATGGCATGAAAAAATTTCGTTAACAATACGTGAAGGAGCCCACCCAGCCACACCACGCACACCACGTTGGCTAAGTAAACTTCAAATTTGAATTTTTTCATGTCACATTTTATGATTTGTATCAACTCACCTTTTCTTGAAGTACACACTCACTCAAATATATTGAAGTTCCGGGTCGGCTGAACGTAGTTCAAACTAATGGAACACGTAGAGCTCACCGAACTAAACATAAAGTTTCAAGGGAGCACACGATGCAAACTTACGGTTACTGAGAGAAATATATTGAAATTCTTTTTATTTTAAATTTCATTTCGATAAGCTCTACACACTTTATCAGTTTGGACTACGTTTAGCCAAACATCAGGTATAATGGGAATGTTTATTTTTTAAGCTTTTTAGTACATTCACTCAGACACAAAACAAACTAAAATAATTTTAATGGAATCGCCTGTTTAAAATCATAAAAGTACGAATCGACTAGAAGCTCTCTTCTGCGTTTACCGTCTAATCACTCATAATACAGCTAGCTGGTGTAAGATGAGGAGTTTTAGTCCGAGTTTCAGTACGCAACTTCCCCGCGTGTCGCTCTTCGGCCGCTCTTCACCCCAGAGCAATACCCGCACCCCGGTGTCCCCCCCCCCAAATTTGGCATCTCTTCGATACGGTGAACTGACGTTTATGACAATTACGACCTAACGCTGCTACTATCAATAATTTACTTTATGTTTAAAATAAAATTTAAAGCACCTACAACAGACTGTTTTTGTTTTTTTTGTGTCCCTTTACCTTTTTTTTAATCATTTTTATTAACATCAGCAGCATTTTTTATAGATGAAATGTGTAATGTGACTATCACAGTTTCCAATTTACCCAGAAGAAGCCAAGTCACATAATATTCGAAAAATTCAACTGTGAAGATCTCTTATTCGATATAAATAATTAAGTTTAAAATTTTTAATACCCCAACCAGCAATGTATGGTTGTTTAATACGTACCTTTTTTCCCGCTGGGTCCTGAAACAATTAATTTTAATAATTAAAAAAAACACTATCAATCAATTTAAAAAAAACCCGACTGGGTACCGAATAATTAATTTAAACGTTTTTCTTTATCCAGGCACTACAAATTGGCCCATTTGGGTTAGAACCAAGGTGAAGAACATTTGAATGACAGGAACAATTAATGATTGATAATGATTGATGACAAGTGTCGTGATAGCCCAGAGTACAACGAACCTGTCTTAAATTTATAAGGCCCCACAGGGCCATGGTTCGAATCCGGGCATGTACCAATGAGTTTTTCTGACTTAAGTACACAATATCACTGACACCGTGCTTCGGCACGTTAAGCAGTCGGTCCCGGACGCTGTCAATAGATGGCGGTCGTTACAGTTCCCAACCCGCAGTGGAGCCCAAGCCCCCCTCCTCACCCTGGGGGAGGCCTAAGCCCCTGCAGTGGGGTAAAAATGGGCTAATGATGATGATGATGATGACAAGTTAATAGGTTGATTTCTGGCCATAAAACAAAATAATACATTTCGTGGTCTTCATTTAATTTAATTTTAGTATTGTTGTATTGTAGTAACCTATTGATTATATAAGCTTATTGACTTTCTTTGTTTAATGTTATGTACTTATAAATTTAATTCCAATCAATACACGAGCATTTTTAAAAGATTAATACCTTTGCCGCCATTGATTTTCTTCATATTTTGCTTGCATTCACTTTCGCCTTCATCGATAACATTTTTGACTTCATCACATTTCATGTTACCACCCAATCCCAAGCCAGGTGCGAAACCTTTTTTGCAGATTTTGGCGGTGTCCTTTGGAGCAGCTATGCCTGTTCAAATTCAATACTCTATAATAATAATAATAACTTATACATCACAACAACGTCTAGGCCCCAAACTAAGCATTAGCTTGTATTTTGGGTATCAGGCGAAGACACCACATACATATAACAACCCGGTACCAGTATCAATATTCATCATATAAATACTGACCCGACCTGGGATTCGAACCCAGGACCTCCAGTTTCGTAGGCAGGGTTGCTACCCACTAGGCTAAGCGGTAGTCAAAATTTTTGTAGTTCTATTCTTTTGGAATAATGATAATATCTGGGACGTACCACATCTAGTCTTAAAGTAAGCAAGTATTATGCTTGTATTAGACAACTGGTAACTTACCTACATAATTAACTAAATATGCTTATACTATAATATGAACAATTCTTGTATATATACATCGGCTATCTAGGAAACGGCTTTAACGAATTGAGTGAAATTTTGTATTTAGATAGGTGTCATCTTAGAACAGATTTCTAAATAAGTTTTATAGTAGTTAATCACCAGGGGGCGCTGCGGTAGATGTGTATCTTCAAAACTGTATCTTTGGATAAGTGTATTTTTGGACTGATTTTGATGCGGTGTTTTGTATTAAATAGGTATCACCTACGAACAGATAATTAATTAAGTTGTTTAGTTATGTGCCACCAGGGAGCGTTACAAGAGATATGTTTCTCTATAACGGCTCAGAGGATTTTGACATGCTTTTTGGCGTTTTATGGATATCACCTTAAAGCAAGTTCTTAGATAAAGTTTAAGGGGAAAGGCCACCAGAGGGCACTGTAATAGACATGTTTTTCTAAAACGGCTGGGAGGGTCTAGACGAGGTTTCTGAGCCACCAGGGGTGCTGCAATAGACATGTTTTTCTAAAACGGCTGGGAGGATTTTGACGTGGTTTCATTGTGTTACATAAGTATCATCTAAAAGTAAGAGGAAGTTTAACTGTGCATAAATAACAAAATGAAAAATTCCTATTCCGGTCGTCCGATTTTTCTTTTATAAATATATACATAAATAGACACTTTAACACCTAGACTCGGAACAAATAGACATGTTCATGCACACAAATATTTGTCCCGGGTGGGAATCGAACCCGCGACCCATGGCTCCAAAGTTTGGGTCTCTTACCACACGGCCAAGCGGGCAGTCCAAAATGATTCAAACGTAAGAATTTGGTAACCACAGCTGGTATATGTATTGTATATAATATTTGGTCTAAAATGATATTTGCAAAACTCGAGATCTGGGAATCTAAGTACCAAGTTTCGAAAAAAAAACCGTTGGAAAGTGAAGTCTTTAGAGCGCAAACAGAGAAAAGGAGAAAACAAATACCAAAGTACCAGAAAAACACAGAGGTAGGTACACTATAATAGTGTAAATCAAAGTTGTCCGTTGGCTTTGTCTGTATATTTTTCCAATAGAGAAAAAAAATCTCCGCTTTCCACAATAAATTTCAAACACCAACGATTTTCAAAACATATAACTTATCTTTTTTAGGGTTTCGTACATAAAAGAATATCAATACCACAACAATATCACTGACACCGTGCTTCGGAGGGCACGTTAAGCAGTCGGTCCCGGACGCTGTCAATAGATGGCGGTCGTTGCAGTTCCCAACCCGTAGTGGAGCAGCGTGGTGGACTTAAGCTCCAAGCCCCCCTCCTCACCCTGGGGGAGGCCTAAGCCCTTGCAGTGGGGTAAAAATGGGCTGATGATGATGACATAAAGGAACCAACGGGAACCCTATTATTAAGGCTTCGATGTCCGTCCGTCCGTTCGTTTGTTATAGGGCTCTATCGTCAGAACCGTAATAGGTTAGGCACTTGAAAGTTTAATACAGTATATATTACTATAGCCGATATGACAATTAAAATAAAATAAAGTAATAAATTAAAGGGGGTCCCCATTCAAGCAACGTATTTTTTTTATATTGTACGGCGGTACGTAATCATTCGTGTGCAATTCCAACTCGCACTTGGCTGGTTTTAATGTCATAATTAAACTTAAAGAGGTAGCCTTTCCATAGAAGAAAGAGGGTTCGACCCGTGTTTAATCCTCGCTGTATTCCTGTATCAATATATACGGAAAAAATATATGTTATAGGAAAAATACTGCCACAATGCGGTACATTTTTTTAAATATTTTGTTGAGTTGTTTTAGAATAAGCTCCTGAAAAACATGATTTCCTTCGATTCTTCGGTTTTGAAAATAATGAACCGTAAACTTCATATTAATACGAATTTAAAAAAAAAGCGTACCGCCCTAGAAATTCTTTCTTAATAAAGGCTAGTCATTGTTAGCCACACACCATTACATGGCACCGAGAATCGGACAAGAAGCTATTACAATTTTAAAATTACCATCACGTGTAGCTATCGCAAGTTTTTAGGTGTAAGAGTAGACTGCCGAATAAATTTATGAAAAAATATTTATTAATTAGATTGTTGCTGTGGGTAACGAATCGATTCATGTGAGGTTCAGCTTCACTTGATTCACCTGCAAAGCCATCACTCACTTAATCGATTTCTGATTTTAATTTTATACTGCCTTCATCATCATCATCAGCCCCTGTCTCTCTATTGCAGGATTTGCAGGATATAGGCCTCTCCAAAGGCTCGCCACCACACATGGTCTTCCGCCTTTCGCATCCAACTACCCCCGTTATGGTGCTTTAGGTCATCTGTCCACCTGGCCGGGGGACTGCGTTGTGGCAGTAAAATTGTTAGTCATAGTCATATATTTCCATAATTATAGCTTACATGTGCGTGTAAACAACAGATTGAAAACAACATAAATGATTAATTTTTAATAATAATAGAAACAATAACAACATATCAAATAAGAATACAATAAAAATCTAATAATTATCATAAAGTTATCATGCAGACATCGAGACGTTAGTACACAGACTACTATCGAGTCAACTCCGATCAAAGAACTCCTTCACAGAGTAATAAATAATAAATAAATAAATAAATAAAAAAATATCTGTTAAAATATTTAATTTATTGGTAAAACTGTAAAAGGTTTGGGCCTCTTTGACGTGGTCTAGTAATGCGTTTCGGGGTCCCATCGAAAGCTTTAGCAAGCCGCCTCCGTGAATACCGCAACACACGACCACGCCTCTCCAATTCTCTCATTGAGGACTTGGATACATTTTTACGAGGATACTTAACAACCTCGAATATATATCGAAGGCAACATAAATATGCCGTGCTGCGTGAACAAAGGCCTAGCAGGCTCATCGACCGGCGCGCCCGAACTGCACGCTTCTGCAGAATATATGGGCGATCTCTGCCAGCAGCCAGACCCCATATGATTACTCCATATGTGAAAACCGAGTACAAATAGCTAAAGTAAACTCTCCGCAAGTTATCTAACGACAGGGTAGGGGCAGGCCGAGACGGGTGTAATAGGCACCACTCTACCTCGTACACAGGGAGTCTAAAGTTCTTTCGTGTTATAGTAAATATATGTTATTAATTTGTATATTTTCGTGGACTTACCCTGTTCTCCACCCAGAAGTTTGCCAGTCAAGCCTATAATAAAAAAAAAAATTCGAATCACAAATCCCGAAATACATGTCAATTAAGAGTAAGTTTCATCGACTGAGAATACGTAAAGATGCGTTCTATCAAGGGGCCTTATGGTGTTGTATTTTACAATTTAATAATATAATAATAACACACACAATGACAACAACGTCTAGGTCCCAAACTAAGCATTAGCTTGTATTTTGGGTACCAAGCGAAGACACCACAAACATATAACAACCACCAAATTTTCACCAAATATCGTAAGTAATATGAAATTTAAACGGTGATTAAACAGTCATGTTTGTATTTAAATTTGAATAACTTCACTAGTATTTTGCCAAAAACATTCACACTGTGTCGGAGGAGTCGCGATAGCCCAAAGCGCAACGAACCTGTCTCAAATTTATATGGCCCCATAGGGCTATGGTTTGAATCCGGGCGTGTACCAATGAGTTTTTCTGACTTAAGTACACAACTATCACTGACCTCGTGCTTCGGAGGGCACGTTAAGCAGTCGTCCCGGACGCTGTCAATAGATAGCGGTCGTTACAGTCCCCAACCCGCAGTGGAGCAGCATGGTGGATTTAAGCTCCAAGCCCTCCTCCTTACCCTGGGAGAGGCCTAAGTCCCTGCAGTGGGGTAAAAAATGGGCTGATGAAGTGAAGTGAAGTGAAGATTGACACTGATTTTTGTGCGGATACAGTTATCTAGCCTGAGTATATTTTCAGATGTCGACGGTGAACTTAACAAAAAGAATTATTTTGTTATATTATCTTAATTATCCATACAATGTTTAATGTATAATTTAATTAATAAAGTTCTTTTGTTATATTTATAATAAATCACCTTTATATCCAAGATCACAGAGGACAATGTAAGCGATACCGCTGATTACTGTAAAATTAAAATAAAATTAAAAATTAAAATACATCGAGAATTAAAACTCGATTACATACTAGTACAATAGATATTACACTAAAAATATATAAAAATAGATTTTATACAATAGCGAAATCTAAAAAGAAAACAAGAAAAAGGTAGAAAAATTAAAAAAAAATCATTTAAGGTATCATACGTCTTGAATCAAAGTATCTATCGGTAGTGGACAGTTGCAATCAACCTTTATGGCGAATGTGAACATAGGCACAAATCGCGTCGCAGTAATCAGTTTTAGGTTTAGCGGGACGCAGTGGAGCGAGAGGCATATGACTGAACCTGCGCAAGCATGCATAAAGCGTTGTATTCAGATCCGCCATAAAGTTTGATTGGAACTATACTTTAAGTGGAATGCGTATGAGGCGTGGTATCACGGCCTTGTATTGCTCCCTCCGTCTAGTAGGTAATTTGCAATAATTCATTTGCACCTTAAATATAATCCGTTTAAAAGATAGTTTTTGTTACGTCCAATATTAATTTTCATAAAAAACTGATAGTATTTATTAAAAAAAAAACTACCTACCCACGTGACGGTGTTGTACTTGTTTCTAAACAAATTTAGTTTTTGTATCAAATTATGGCTAATGTAACGAGTGAAATAATTTCTAAGGCTATACAAGCTGCCGTGAAGCCAATGGAGAAGAAGATTAGCTCCCTTACCGAATTGATCAAGGAATTACAAAAAGAAGTTAAGACCTTGAAATCTATTATAATACGACAAAATGGTGAGACAAGTGCCGGACCTGTTGCTGCAAGCGGAAGCGTTACTCCGATTGGCCCAATAACCCCGACTAATAGCGAGACGGCTAAGCGGCCGTCACTATCATCGTCGGGCGTACCGCGGCCTATGATTCGTGCTCAGCGGCCGGCGGCTGCACGCGCGAAACAAATCATTGACCGTATGTCACAATCGACGCGGCCGCATACTACCCGACCGGTAACGGCTGTTGTGCCCGACTTCGCAATTCAGCCGGGTGATCCTGTTATTGATAAGGAAATACCGATATTATCTAATAATTTGGACCAGGATTTGTACCAAGTGTCCCAAGATGATAATATTGGCTGGACAGTGAATCATGGACGTCGCCGTTTTAGAAATAAGCCCATTAAAGCAGTAGGACAGGAAGACGAACTTCTCGGAACTGTTGACATTCTTACATATGTCCATCTTTGGGGCTTAAAACCGAGTACTACTATAGATAACGTTTTAAAATATCTACAGAAGAAGAAACCGTACGATGGTTATGAGGTAAACAAACTTAATACTAAGAGTGAAAAATACGCATCGTTCAGGATAGGCGTCCCGGAGGAGAGCTTGGATTTCTTCCTAGACGTAAACACTTGGCCGGCACGCACTAACCTAAACAAATGGGTGTATTTTCGTGCCCCCACTTCTGCCCGGTTGTAAACCTAAGCAACTGAGGCCTGTCAAACTGGAGTTCTTATATCAAAACACTGGAGGGATTAAGGGACGCACTACGGATGTCGAACTAGCCATCCGCGCTTCGGACGCTGACATCATCGTGCTAACTGAAACGTGGCTAGACGCCTGCGTTACTGATTCGGAGTTCCTGCCGCCCGATTACTGCGTCGTGCGGCGTGACCGAGCCGATGGACGCCGCGGCGGAGGCGTCCTGTTCGCGGCTCGAAAGCATATAGCGCTGCGCCCTATTTGGGTTCCTGATGAAATGCAGGGAATTAATGATGAGTTCGTCTCTTCTATCGTTACTTATAAAAATAAACAGTTTATTTGTTGTGTAGTATACTTGCCTCCGAGTTGTAGTAATGAACGTTATTACGTGTTTTTTGATTATATAGAGTATATTTATAATGCATATAAGTTAAAAATTATTATATTTGGAGATTTTAACCTGTATTCTGCAACACAAGATGTTAGGGATCGCTTTGAATACTTCACATCGCTTCTTGACCTGAACCAATTTAATATGATACCAAATGCGATGAATCGCACTTTGGATTTGATACTTGCAGATATGTCAAACGACAGCCTGGTGGTGCGAGGGGCGCAGGAGGGTGTGGTCCCCGACAGAGGTTATCATCCTCCGCTTTCTGTGTCTGTTGCGTTTCCGCGCGGACGACGTTGTCGGGCGGCGTCGGCAGACTACGAGTATGAGCGGTGCAGCGATGATTGGAATTTCAGGAGAGCTAATTTTCCCTTACTATATGCTGAATTGCAAAACATTGATTGGTCGCACCTATATTGCACCGATAATGTTGATAAAGCCGTAACACTATTATATTCTAAAATTAACAATTGTATTGATTTTTGCGTACCTAAGAAGAAGCGATACCAGTGTGACCAACGGTTTACATATCCTGTGTGGTACACATCTGAAATTATTCGAGACATTAAATTGAAGTCTCGTTTTCACCGTTTGTATAAATTACACTCTAATCCCAATCATTATGAATTATTTTCCAATTTACGTAAAAAAGTAAAATATAATATAAAAATTAGTTATGAATTATATTTAGTTAATTTAGAAAGATCTATCAATAAAAATCCTAATATGTTTTGGACCTTTATCAAGGATAAAAGAAAATCATTACTAAATTGCAATTTCGATAAATCGGACAAAGAAGTAGCACAAGCATTCAGTAAACATTTTTATAGTGTATATTTACCTGATAGCCCTACATTGGATGTTGATATGTTGCTTGCTTCGTATATTGGCGCCGGTGGCGCAGAGCGCGTGCATATAGATCAAGTCGATGCCAATGAAGTGCGAGCTGCTTTGAATCGCCTTAAACCGAAATTCGCAGCTGGTCCTGATGGTCTCCCTCCATTTCTCATCAAGGATTGTCGTGAAGTGTTGTTAGATCCGTTGCTTTTTGTTTTTAATTTAATAATAAAAAGTACCATTTATCCTGCATGTTGGAAAATTTCTAGAGTTATACCGATTTTCAAGTCTGGGGATAGATCTGATCTTAATAATTATAGACCTATTGCTATTTTGTCCGCACTGTCCAAGGTCTTCGAGTCCGTCCTCTATGGGCGCATTCTTTGTCAAATATCTCCTTGGCTCAGTGATGCACAACATGGTTTTCTACCAGGACGCTCAACGTTATCGAACCTATTAACGTTCTATCATTTTGCTGCGGCTGAGTTAGACAAGAGAAATCAAGTTGATGTAGCCTATTTTGACTTTCGAAGGGCTTTTGACAGGGTGGACAATGTTATCCTTTTGAGGAAAATGGCTGATGCTGGTTTTACACCTAAGCTCCTAAAGCTATTTGCTAATTATTTCACGGATCGCATGCAGTACGTGCAGTATAACGCTTCTAAATCGGAACCGTACTATACTCGCTCTGGAATAAGTCAGGGTAGCAATTTGGGACCCTTGGAGTTTCTTATCTTTATTAATGATCTTCCTCGTGTTGTCCACAATGATTGTCTAGTCCTCTTATTCGCTGATGATGTTAAGCTCGTTTCCTCTGTAAGTGATCTGGACGACTCCATACGTTTCCAAGGGGCTATTGATTCTGTTTTGCAGTGGAGTCGAGAGAACAAACTCGACCTGAATGTAAACAAATCTGCTGTCATGACTTTCTCCAGAGCTCGTACACCGGTGCAGTATCCGTACCTGCTCGGAACTGGCGGATGCAAAATGAATAGGCTACAGGATACGGTTAAAGATTTAGGAGTACTTTTTACCAAAGATCTCACATTCAGAGAACACATAAAGTCTGTGTGTGCGAAAGCTCGACAGAGCTTGGGTTGGGTACTGCGACAGGGTCGCGACTTTAAAAACATTCAAACGCTCTCTGTGCTATACGTTGCCTATGTGAGAAGTAAGCTTGAATATAATGCTGCTTTATGGGATCCCCATGAGGCCAAATATATTATTATGGTGGAAAGGGTCCAAAAGATATTTATTAGATATGTTTTTAAGAGATGCTATGGGTACTATCCGTATCTCTATCCAACTCTATATTTGATAGGGATGCTCGGATTCAATACTCTAGAATTAAGGAGACGCGTTGCGCTAGCCATGTACATTTTGGCTATAGTAAGGGGAAAGCTCTCGGTGCCGTCGCTGCTGAGCTGTGTGTCGCTGGTCGTCCCGAAAAAGGGTAAGCGCGCTGGGCACTACGACGACGTGCTTGCTGCGCCCGGTTCGCGGACCAACCTGCAGCGGCAGGCGCCTATCGGTCGCGCGGTGCGCATTATTAACGATATGTGCCGAGCTGACGCCCATCTTGATCTCTTCGCATCTCCGTTGTCGCGGGTAAGGTCAGGCATTGTGAGGTGTTTAGAGCGATCCACATAATTTACTGTATTGGTCTTACGGACTGTTTGTATTTTATGTATAGTAATAAGAATAAATAAATAAATAAACTTAAATTTAAAATATGAAATTTGTTCACATATTTGAATCTTGTGTTTTGTTTAAATATTGACTCAACTTATTATAATGTAGTATGTAAAAATAAAAATTAATTTGAACTCACCGCTACAAAATGAATTGCATCCCAATTTATAACTAATTTGTGATTTATTTATTTATAACTAGCGACCGCCCGCAGCTTCGCTTGCGTAGACTACACATTCCTGTTTTAGGTAGTATTAACTTTCAGAATGGTTTATACATACTTTTTGCTGAAACTAATATTGGGTACACCCATTTAAACTTACAATCTTCATTCTCCCCAAATCCTTTAGGAAAACCGATACTCCCATAGTTTTCACCTCCCGTTTCCCACCCTTAAAATGTGGAAATCCAAAAACCCTGAAAGATATCATTATTTATTTATGTCAAAATTTTTATGTTTCTAACTTTAAAGAACAAAGACTCATACAATGCCCTTCCGTCCCTCTCTCCTTAAATTTGAAATTTCCAAACATTCCTTTCATAAAAAATTGATACGTTATAAAATAAACCACTTTTCCAAATTTCGGCTTCCTAGACTTAGTAGTTTCGGCTTTATCTACGTTGATAGATCAGTGAAGACAAACGACAGACAGACACAAAAAGTAGCTGATGTCACTCTTGACAACCTTCTTTCACGTCTGCAAAGTTTCATTAAAATCTGTTGAGCCGTTTTGAAGATTAGCTTGAATAGACACATAGACGTACAAACAAAGAGACGGACAAAAAGTAGCGTATGTCACTTTTGACCACCTCCTTTTCATACCCGTGAAATTTCATTAAAGTCGGTGTAACCGTTTTTGAGATTAGTCCGAATAGACAGATGGACGTACATACAGACATACAAAAAATAGTTCATGTCACTTTTGACCACTTCTTTTCCATATCTGTGAAGTTTCATCAAAATCAGTTTAGCCGTTTTGGAGAGTTGCTCAAATGGACAGACAGACAGATAGTATTATTTTATACATATAGCCTATAGCCTTCCTCAATAAATAGACTATCCAACACAAAAAGAATTTTTCAATTCGAACTAGTAGTTCCTGAGATTTGCGCGTTCAAACAAACAAACAAATTCTTTAGCTTTATAATATTAAGTATAGATTGGTTTTCCTATTTTACTATTAATTTCTATATTTCCTATTGTAATAAAAGATTTTCCTAGTTCAGACACAGAGGTCCCCCATTTTACTTTTCACTCCTGTTAAATACTGACCTTGGATTATTTTTGATTATAGCGCAAAACTTTGTAGAACTGTGAGTGAATAAATACAAAACACTTATATACATAAAAGTATGAATTGACTAGAAGCCCCCTTCTGCGCTTACCGTCTAACCATGCATACTCTAACTACCTGGGGCGTACCTCGCTGGTAATGCGAGATGGTGAGTCCCCGCGCACCGGCCTTCACCCCCGCGAAATTGCATTTCACATTTTCGATACTTTAAAGTGACATTTCTGACTCTATTAAAACCAAACGTTGCTGTCAAATTTATTTACTCTATGGATTAATATTTATCAAAAATCATAAACACTCACTCTTATTTAGCGCCGAACCGACTGCAATGAAACAAAAATAACATATAATAACGTGTAGAAATCTCAATTATATATTTTAGTTACTAATGAAGCATCGGTATGGGGCTTTACTTATTCAGAGTTAAACTACGCATTATCTCGATCGGCTATAATTCGTGAACTAGTTGACGCTAGATAGCCGTGTTAACATTAATTACTATTATTATGGTTTTTTTCAGATTTTGTGGATATAATAAATATAATTGAAATTTAAAATAAAACAACCACGGCACTCAGTTGTTTGACATGCAGATGTACCCAATGGGCCATAAATGGAGAGTCCCAACTGTCAGCGATAGTGCCCAGGATAGTGTTGTGCCCCCACGCACGTTTTTTGTTTACCAACCAATTTATTAATTTCATGTTGATTATGTGAAAAAAAATTTAAAAAAAATCCGGTGCATTTAAGTTTTTTATTATTATGATTTTCATATGACAAAAAATTAAAAACGTAAAATATATATAAAATTTAAAACCGGCTTAAATATTGAAAGTTGTTTTCTTAAAATGATAATTTCTTTAAATAAATCTATGTCAAACATAGACATTTCAACCCAGACAAATAATAGTCGTCATTAGTCTATAATTTTTTTCTCTCGACTCATAAATTACTAAGGTATATAAAAAGCATACTCACATCCTGGACTCAAGCCATCAAAAAGTTTCTGAATGACGTAACCCACTAAAAAAAATATTAAAGAGTTTAATTACAAAAGTTATTTTATGTTACAAGAAACCTCCTTGTGAGAGGGTGCATTCTGTCAGCAGGTTTATAATCAAGTACAATAAACTTAACAAGGAAATTAAAATATATTCTATAAAACTATAATTCTTCACTTCACTTCATTTCATCAGCCCATTTTTACCCCACCGCAGGGGCGTAAGCCTCCCTTGAGTGAGGGGGGGCTTGGAGCTTTAATCCACCACGCTGCTCTACTGCGGGTTGGGGATTGTAACGACCACCATCTATTGACAGCGTCCGGGACCGACTGCTTAACGTGCTTTCCGAGGCACGGAGTCAGTGATAGTTATGTACTTAAGTCAGAAAAACTCATTGGTCACGCCCGGATTGGAACCATGGCCCTTGGCCTTATAATTTTGAGACAGGTTCGTTGCGCTTTGATCTATCACGACACGAAAACTATAATAGGTTGTATAAAAAATCTAAATTATAAAAAAGTTCAATCTTTTTTGGAATATATAACAGTAAATTGTTACACAAGGGATGAAAGGGACCTATTTTTAGGCACGAGATGGTTTGGCGCACGAGGGCGCCAATAGTTCGACTGCCTAGATAAGTTTTACGACCGAGGTAAACATTCTGCTTTTCATTACGAATATGAAGAAAGTAAAAAAGGAAACGCGTCAAATTCATATTTGAATCTGAAGAACTCATTAAACACAAATATCTGTTTACGTAACTAAATAGTACTCGACGAAACAACTGAAGATGGAATTGAAAATTGTATTTTAATTACATAAAAATCGCAAGCCGAAATATAGGTACATGGAGCATCCATAGTTTTTTTTTCTATGTCCGAAATTAACTTAGAAAAAGCAGAAAACTGTAGTAATAAATTGTAATTTTTTATTTCTCTTTTCGAGTAAAAATAATAGAAACTAAAAAAAAATTGATGACGACCGCTTAGCTTAGTCGGTAGCGACCCTGCCTACGAAGCTGGAGGTTCCGGGTTCGAATCCCAGGTCGGGTCAGTATTAATATGATGAATATTGATACTGGTACCGGGTCTTGGTTGTCATATGTGTGTGGTGTCTTCGCAAAAATATTTATATATGTATATATTATAAAGAATATTTAAGTATGTATATCAGTTGTCTAGTAACCCATAACACAACCATAATACTTGCTTACTTTGGGACTAGATGGCGTTGTGTGGAAAGTCCCATGTATTATTATTAATTGCCACTCTTTTTATTTAGGTTAGGTTAAGGTTTAATAATCTAATTCTTCTGCTACACAGATTTGTTTGCAGCAACCACATTAATATATTATAATTTAAGTTAACAGTATAATTATTAGATTGATCGATTGGCCGAGTGGTTAAAGATCCTAACTGCGGAGCTAAAGGACGCAGGTTCGGTTCCCGCCCGGGACAACTATTTGCGTGCATGATGAACATGTCTATTTATTCCGTGCTTGGGTCTTAAAAGTATCTATATATGTTTATATTATAAAAAAAATATTTAAGTTTGTTTACCGGTTGTCTAGTACTCCACAATACAAGCATAATACTTGCTTACTTTGGGACTAGATTGTGCTGTGAGGGATGTCCTAGGTATTATTATTATTAGTATAATAGAGTTTTAGTTAATATTATTAATATCGATGATTAATAAATTTAAATTTTCGTTTTCTGTGCCGAGCAATTGGAATTTGTCACTATTAACTTTGAAAACGAAAGCCCGAGCACAGTTTTCGAGTTTAATACAGAATTGATTAACTGAATCAACTCTGTATTAAACTCGAATTAAACTTAACTAGCTATGAGTTTAACTTTTGAGATCGCTTTTTGATCCTCTCTTCAGAAGTCTAAAATAGATTTTTCTAAAAAACTAAACTGTCACGGCATATAAAAGTTTATTTTTTTTTTCTATTTTCAGTGAGTCGTTATGAAGAAAAATATACAATAGTCCATTGATTTATTATTACCCATAGTAATAATAATAAATAAATACTAACACGGTACCACCTAAGGGTATCATGGGAAGAAAAAATTTCGTGTGGTACCACTAGAGGTACAATCTGGCGGTACCACGGGCAATCCATGAAATAATTACCGTTTTTTACTCATTGTTTAAGGTGATTTGCTATTTAATATCATCTTCAAATCGAGAAATTAAAACTTACATTTGTATATGAGTGCTGCTATGTCGTCGACTTTTCCTGGTTCGTCTGTCAAAAGCACAAAAAATCAGTACACATTCAGTTTACCTTTATAAAGATGCAACGACAAAAATTTAAATTAAAACGGGATTTAAATAAAAGTTTACAATGGAAACTGTTAGCAACCTGTGTTCGAATGATTCAGACATCCGAAACATTACAGTGCACACCGGTGCACATGGGTGCACACGTGCAAACACAACATATGACGAAAAGCATAGAGTAACTAAAAGATACTTTGTATAACATACAAGTCGATGCATACAAGGTGTTGTTATACCCATACTGTAAATTGTTGTAGGTTATAAATGGCGCAGAGCTTAAAAAAAACATTTTATCCGATCTTGGTCGAAAAGAGATATTAGATAGGCACTACTGTAAAAACTGCTGACTATTATCTACTTTAACCAGTCAAACCAATAAGTTATTGAGATATATCGACAATATAGAATAAGGAATGGAAATTGAAATTTCAATTAAATATAACGTACAGAAATTATAAAAGTTTCTTTTCCCGATTCACCGTTATAGGTACATTTATAAGTCGGTGGCTGCCGCCAACATGCGATCGCCGATCTCTCTATCATAATTATTTAAAACATTGAGTTACGCATTGTGCCATCGTCTAGTCGAGACAATCGTTCGCATTATAACACTATTAAATGACGTAGCCAGGTTAATTTCGTAAAGGATCACAGTACTAGGCGCTTACACAATTTGGCTGTTTTTTAATTGGTCTAGCTTAAATATAATCGCTTAAAATGTCTAGGCGCCTAGTACTGCTATCCTTTAATCGAAGGTGTTATAATTTGAACAATTGCCTCGATTAGGCGATGGACTCCAGCAATTTGTTTCGGCCGTATGAGTACGCCTTGCCTTGTCAGTGGAGCTAGCCTCTTACATTCCTTCTTATCTTCTATTCTTAGTCTCATGTTATGAGAGTGGCTGGTAAGCTGAGCTCTGCTGTTTTTGCTATCAGGCAAATAAGAAGACTAACCGATGTGCCTACAGCGAAGCTGGTTTATTTTAGTTACTTTAATAGCATAATGTCATATGGCATTCTGCTCTGGGGAAAGGCCGCTGACATTCAAACAATATTTGTTCTGCAGAAAAGGGCTATTCGAGCTGTATATAAATTAAATGGCTCACTTTAGAGAAAGCAACATTTTGGCGGTCCCTTGTCAGTACATTTATGAAAATATTATAATTTATGTACATAAAAACTTAAATGCTTTCTCTAGCGTGGGTGATAGCCACTACTTAAATATAAGACATAAGCATATGTTATCGATTCCCAGGTTCAGACTCTCAAAGGTTAATAATTCTTTCATGGGAAGTTTTTATAATTAAATTCCTAAAGAAATGTTGAACTTAAATTCAAATCAATTTACAAAGCAAGTTAAAGTCCAACTCGTGAAAAAAGCTTACTATTGTATTAGCGAGTATTTAAATGATAAGTACCTATGCATGGACATCATTGTAATAGTTGTAATCATATTTGAAAAAAAAAAATTAAACTAACTAAGAAAAACATATATTTAAATAAAATAAACAGGTAGGAGTTTCTTGCCGGTTCTTCTCCTTCTAGTTTTTGAACCGCTACCTAATCACCTATTCAATTCATTTTAACGTTCAATAAGTGTGTGTAAACATCTTATATTGAATAAAAACTTTTTGATTTTGATTTTTTTTTATTTAGCAAGATTACATCGAATTCCTAGCTCCTCGCGCTTCTAGCATTAGCTCCTCCCGAGGACGAGCTCAGTGCCAGGGTATCGCAAGGGTACGCAAGCATCCGTATTATTCCTTGTTCTTATGGTAGGTAGGTATATGTAAATTGATTGACAGCAAGTTGTGATCGAACGACAAAAATCTAACAAATCTCTAGGCATCCAAAAGTTTTAATGTTAAAAAATTGTTGTACGCCCGTTCTGTATTCATTATATATTTGATTCAAAAGTCAAAACTCACTCAGTTTAAGAAGATCTTTGATGATGGCCAAGATGATAAAAGTGATGCCTGTAAAAAATAAAAATCGATCAAAAGCCTACTGGACATATGAAACTGAGATTTCGTGGATCATACTTATTGACTGACTGATCAATCGAGTGGTTAGAGATCCTAACTGCAGAACCAAAGGTCGCGGGTTCGATTCCGTCCGAGACAAATATTTGTGTGTTAACATGTCGCACCTTCACTCAAATAGCAACATAACTCAAAAAAAGTTAAAATCCTTTTTGTTGTATCATTGATTTCACAATACTTCAAACTTTTATCTTATAAAGTGTCACGTTCATGGTATACATATTTCCCCAAATGACATTGGTGTCGCAATATTATTGTCGGAAAGTAATCGCAGCCGAAACAAAAACTATGTCTTAAGATAGATTACGCAAGATGGTGGTCATTTGTCGACTTATGACAGTAGGTATACGTGACGAGCTATTTGGAAAAAGTCTGATGTATTTCTCATCAATATTGCTTATATCAAGTTCCAAAACAATCATATTCCAAGTTTTTATTCTGATTTTTTCAATAATTTATAATTTCCTAAAGTGATTTTGTAACTTAATTATAAAAAGGAAGTAATCAAAGATCTTCTGAAAAGATTTTTTATTATTTATTTTTTTATTTATTTATTCAGGTAAAAACAGTCACATACACAAGATATAATATTTTCGATATAATTTTGTTGGCTATATTTTGTTCAAAAATGTTGAGCTACGTACAATTTAGAATAAATAAAATAAAATAGAATAAAATAAAATAATATTAAGTATCAGGTATTGCTAGGTAATTTGTGCCATAAGGTCACGTTTCTATTATATTTGAAAAGAGAATAATGTTTTTATGTAGCAAATATGACAAAATTAAACAAATTTTCGTATATTTTTCTTTTTTTTTAATCCTTATAGTGCCACAACTAAAATTATTTTATATTTTTTTATATTTTATATTTCATTAGATGTATTAAACTATTTTATATACAGTTTTGTTTGAGCTTCAAAAGCATTTGAAGGTATAATTTTTAGGTACAATTTGAAAAAAAACTTGTGAAGCAAATTTAAAATAGAAAGAATCCATACAATTTTTTTACAAAAAAACAAAAAAAATATATCGCAAAAATACGGCCCCCCTGAAATAATTACTCAATTTTTTAATTTTTTTTTCTTTTTATATGGCAAGTGTTTTATCCTACCTTATAATGAAAAACACCTTTAAACTATCTACAATGACACAGGCATCAAAAAATGCCGAAGCCGCAACTGTCCATAAATGGGTCGACAATCGTCTCATAAAATGAACGCTTTCTATTCAGGGGGTGTTCCAAAAAGTGAAAAAAAGTTCAATAAACTTTACACGTCTCGTTCTCGACTTTTTGCTTCTTTGATTTATGACACTATCTGAGCGGAGGTGCGATGTCTATTTGTCTGGCGTCTGGATGTGACTATAAATGTATGTAAAACATATCGATTCGAAAACAAAGACGACCGATTAGCCTAGTGGGTAGCGACCCTGCCTACGAAGCTGGAGATCCCGGGTTCGAATCCCAGGTCGGGTCAGTATTTATGTGATGAATATTGATACTGGTACCGGGTCTTAGTTGTTATATGTATGTGGTGTCTTCGCTTGGTACCCAAAACACAAGCTAATGCTTAATTTGGGGCCTAGACGTTGTTGTGATGTATACGTATGTTATGTTATGTTATGTTATATCAAGTATGTATATTAGTTTTGTTTAGTACCCATGATACAGGTTATGCTTGGTTTGAGACTAGTTGGCCTGTGTGAGGTACACCAGCCATTTTCATAGCCAGTTTCCATACCTCCATTTGGACCGGTGAGGGTTGTGGGCTGTTAACCTTCACCATCATAGTGATTATCATTTGTACCATAATAAAGGCGGGGTGTTACTATTTATTTATTTTAAGACGTTTAATTTAACAAATCTTTGACACAAAAAAATTTACTAATATTTATAAAGTCTAAAATGATACTAAATTCTATTTTTAGATATTTTATTACTCAAAAATAATAATAATAATAATAAAAAATGAAACTAATCCAATAATCCACCCCTCTTTATCTTTCTTAAGTAAAGTAAAATATCTTTATAAAGTCTGAGTTACAGGTTTATTGACTTTACATTGATTTTGAATCCATAGGCGTCGGGGACCGCTAAATTCTGTCAGTTTCATAGACAGCATAGATACACACTAATTGTAAGTAGTATAATATGTTTGTACACTCAGTAAGAAATAAAATGCAGACATTGTAAGAGAGTTTTCTAGTGTAATACTAGGTTTAAAAGAAGAATGATAATGTTAAGGACATGACTGGTAAACAAATATTCAGATAATAAATATTCAGAGTTACAAGAAGACAATCCTAACGGTACACGTGCCCGCAGAAAAAGATAGAGTTATGCGATAGAAAGTAAAAAAACCTTATCAGGAATTTACTGTGAGAAATGAATTTATTGCGTCGTACCAAGAGTCGCTATTCATTTAAAAATGCGGAATGGATTTGGATCAAAATTTTAAAAATATAATTTTTTTCCACAAATATACACCAAAATACATCTTCCTCTCGTCATAAAAAAAAATTAACATTGCATATTTTTAGTAATTTTGTTTCTAAAATTTGATTAATATTATATTATATCCCTGTGATGTCATGTGGACAGATGTTTATTGTACGCTTTATCGGAGACTGAGTAAGATCATAATATTTAGATTGATGAGGATTACAGTTCCATTTGATGTAATGACTAACCTCATAATTTTAAACTAAGTAAAGCTTGTATTTTGGCTATCAGACAACTGATATACATACATAAATATCCTTTCTAGGGTTCCGTAGCCAAATGGCAAAAAAGGAACTCTTATAGTTTCGCCATGTCCGTCCGTCTGTCTGTCTGTCTATGGTTTTATTCGAAAACTATTGGCAATATATAGATGAAATTCAGAAGGTAGGTGTAATCTATAAATCGCTACACAACGACGTAGTGAAATTAAGAATTTTTTTTTGGGATAGGTATATTTGGGACACATGTAACTGAAGTATGAAAAAATAAAATTCATCGTATACTTACGCAAGATGTACCAAACGATAGGTCTTCAAAAATGATATCAAGGTTTCAAACAACTTTTTTTATTTAAGTCAACAGTTGTTGAGATATGCACTCCTAAATTCCTACAGTTAGAGTCATGTGTTCCCCCCTCTACCAGTTAAACCGTGGTTTTTGGATATGTAGAAAAAATTTATGACAGGAGTATATATAACGTAGTTAAAAGGAAAATTATCACAGATAACTAGACTGTATTATTTAACGAGTAATAGATTAATTTATAAAATGTACTTTTATAAGTAAAAATTTTGTAAAAGTTCCATAGGAAATGACAGCGTTTAGCCAATAAGCGGAAACTAAATGCATTTTATCTTTGTGATGTTATTGTAAAAGATAATTTAAAAAAAAACATTTTATGACGGAAACTACATTGTACTAAATAAGTAACGAAGTAAAAATTAAATATATTAATACAATAATTCTTAAATTACATAATAATAACGATTAATGGTTAAATTCGATTGACGTCGCGCTCGTTTTTTTATATTGTATGGTGGTACGGAACCCTTCGTGTGCGAGTACGATTCGAACTTGGCCGGTTTTTTATATATATATTATATACATATATAGATATACACCCAGACACGGAACAAATAGACATGGTCATGCACACAAATATGTGTCCTGGGCGGGAATCGAACCCGAAATCGATTGGCTCCGCATTTAGGGTCTCTAACCATTATGTGTTCTGTGATTGAACTTAGTACTAAAAGTCTTTGCTTATGTAATTGCTGTGGCGATAATAACCAGAAAACCCAGGAAAAGCTGTTGAAATAAAATAATTAAAAAATAAAATAAAAACCGACTTCAAAAACATAAACTAAAAAGTTAAAAATAAAATTTTGACTTTAAAGAAAGGAGCATTAACAGGCGGCATATAGTTAATGAAGTCGGTGCCTACTCACTCAGACACTTTAAATTGTGTTCTATATTTGTTATAGTTATAAATATATCATTGTTGTAATTGTTATTACCTGGTAAGTACCAATTTAAAGTGTCTGAGTGAGTAGGCACCGACTTCATTAACTATATGCCGCCTGTTAATGCTCCTTTCTTTAAAGTGAAAATTTTATTTTTAACTTTTTAGTTTATGTTTTTGAAGTCCGTTTTTATTTTATTTTTTAATTATTTTATTTTTCAATTTTTAGTTGAACGCATTTGTAATCTTATTTGTATATTTAGTATAAATGGGGCTTCTAAACGCGCTACTCTAATGAGACAGCACCGCGATTACGCAACGTAAATTCAGTGTCAAATTGACGCATCAGCATGCCTAGTAGGCAGTGGTATTCCTATGTAAAACTTCAATATTAATTATTATTTTTGTGCGAACTGAACATTTTAACATATTCAACCGTATGAAGGAAGCCCAACAAAAGGTAACTGCTGTAAATCGTTTAGGAATTCTCTCGACTGTTTATGGTCTTCATCATCAGGCCTTTAATGGCACTTATAACCCATATGAGTGCAAAGTTCTCTTCAATAGAAATTAATTAAGTCCAAACACCAGGTAATTGCTGTAAATCGGTGAGGAGTTCCCTCTATTGTGTATGGTCTCCATCATCAGATCTGTAATGGTACTTATAACCCATATGGATGCAAAGTTCTCATAATAGAAATGAATTAAGTCCAAATACCAGGTAATTGCTGTAAATCGTTGAGGAGTTCCTTCGACTGTGTATGGTCTCCATCATCAGACCTGTAATGGCACTTATAATCCATATGGGTCCAAAGATCTCATCAATAGAAATTAATCAAGTCCAAACACCAGGTAATTGCTATAAATCGTTAAGGAGTTCCTTCGACTGTGTATGGTCTCCATCATCAGACCTGTAATGGTACTTATAACCCATATGGGTGCAAAGTTCTCATTAATAGAAATGAATTAAGTCCAAACACCAGGTAATTGCTGTAAATTGTTGAGGAGTTCCCTCGATTGTGTATGGTCTCCATCATCAGATCTGTAATGGCACTTATAATCCATATGGGTGCAAAGATCTCATTAATAGAAATGAATCAAGTCCAAACACCAGGTAATTGCTGTAAGTCGTTGAGGAGTTCCCTCGACTGTCTTTCAGCTCCATCATCAGATCGACTCCCGACCTTCATTAAATAGTACTAGTAGTAGTACTTTATCAAAATACTTAAAATACGATACTTTAAAATACGATTTTCGAAGGTTGCCCTTGATTTCTCTAGGATGCCATCATCAGATCCTGGTTTCCTTATCATGGTACCACTCCGGAGATATCTATCTTTCGCAAAAAAAATCATCCGATTCGGTTCATAAACAACGAAGTTATCCCTGAACACACATAAAAAAAAGAAATATATACGGTCGAATTGAGTAACCTCCTTCTTTTTTGAAGTCGCTTAAAAATAAATAAATTATTAAAAAAATATTTACAGAATTTATTAAAATCCATATACGCACCTTGTTTCTGTCCATCATATTTTTCTGTAATTGAATTAAAATACACATTAAATTCTTTGTCCTTAATTACTTAATGAATAATATTTTTCATGAAGTGATATTTACCAAAAGGTCCTGCCATGGTCTTGTCGAAGTCTCCTAAACACTAAATAATATATTGTATATTAGTTTGACAGTTATGTACAAGTATAAAAAAGAAAATTGAAGCTAGTAAGAAAAATTAATGTGTCGTGATAGTCCGAACGCAGCGAACCTGTTTCAAATCTATAAGGCCCTATGGCCAAGGTTCGAATCCGGGCGTGTACTAATGAGTTTTTGTGACTTAAGTAGGTACATTAACTATCACTTTTGAATATAATGAACTATCTATAACTCCGTTACTCGGAAAACACGTTAAGCAGTCGGTTCCGGTTGCTGTCAATAGATGGCGGTCGTTACAATCCGCCCCCGTATTGGAGCAGCGTGGTGGATTTAACCTCCAAGGTCTATCATCTTGAGAAAGGGCTAAGCCTCTGCAATGGAGTATAAAAAGGCCTGATAAAATGGGAAGAAAAAATGTGTGTGAACCGCCATAAAACTCCTGATTACATAATTTTTATGAAAAGGAAAAAAAATATATCATTTTATTTTTTTGAAATTAAATACAAAAGAAATATATTTAACGAGTTATTATGAGAGGAAAATGCTAAGTCGGAAAGTCGACTTAAAAAACTAGTCGAATGACACGTCACGACGTGCCATTTCTTTAACTTAAGCTTGTAAGACCTTGTTTCTTGCTTGTCATTGTTTCATGGTCATGCAAGGGGACGATGCGTATACGTTTTGATTTTATTGCGAGTGTCAGATTATGCGGCATAAATAAGTGGCCTTATTTCTTACTCCGAGGGACCGCAGACCAAATAATTTGATGTCAATTTCAACTTTATATCTTTAAAGGTTTCTGGGAAAATTCAATAATTTTCCTAGGAACAGGAACGAAATACATTGTCTACCATTTGAAAAAAGAAATTTTGGAATCGTCGGAAACTGAGGAGTGGGCAGATGACTTTTTCATTGAACGATAATTAATCAGTTACCCCGGAGAGTGAGATTCGGTTATACTCGTATTTCAGAATGTTATAAAGGTTGACGAAAGGTAGTGGTGACAAAAGATGCACGAGCTCGCGAGGTATCGTATGGTACCAAATTTTTGAAATTTGGAATATAATATTTTTGGAAATATTAAATAAAATTTGGAATATAATAAAATTGTTTGACAAAAATGTTTTCATTTTCAATGCCTTCCGATAGTTGCGAGAACCCCGAAATCTGTAGGTTTTTGGCGTCTGCAAGAAAATATAGAAAAATTCGTCTTTTTTTTCACAATTTTCGATTTTCCGAAAAAACTTACATACTGATTTTAGACTTGGTATCATACAAATCCCTGCACCTTTGACACCACCGTTTTTTGTCTACTATAACAAATTTCGGGAATATAGCTGAATTGTTCTCCCCCACGAAAACGATCTGATAAACATTTTCAATCCCCAGATTTTTCCTTTACTTGTGCTGTAAAACCTTGCTTCTTGCCAATGATTCTAATATGTGTTAAGTTACGTGCTGCAATGATCTGCTAATGCTAAAAAATAATGCGACAAAAATCGTATGTTTCGATTGCGCTGACTTAGAAACTCGTTTTTACAGCTCGAAACTACCGTCGATCTTAGTATTCGATACTTATTGACTTCAACTTAAAATCGACGCGTTTTTGAGAAAAAGGACTTTGGCAGACAGACAGACAAACATATGCGCCACCACCACTCAGAGAAGGTCGAAGCATTATCAATGACGAAATCTCATACTTGCACTTCCCTTTGATCGTAACTATTATACCCTCTGATATAGATGTGACAGCCGAGTATGATATAGATGTGACATACAGCGACACGATTTTGCATCGCAAAGACACCTTTCGGCCATTCTTTCCAGGACTTTGAACCTTATCTGCCTATTGGACCATACTGGACATTTTTCTGTTACCCTAGTGACGGAAAACCATAAAATTACGAATTGACTAAGCCTTCTTCTGCGTTCTAGCTAGCTGGTGCAAGATGGCGAGTTTTTCAGTGTGCGAAGTCCCTGCGCGCCGGTCTTCAACCCCGCAAAATTGCGTAATGTCACTTCGATACTGTGAAGTGAATTTATGAGCTTCTGTCAAATTAATTTACTCTATGCGTGGAATGTAAAAAGCGTCTTATCATTTACGATTCGCTTGTTTTTAGTCGGAAGTTAGCCGTAAAATATACATACGTCAAGTGGTAGATGCCCAGTAGGATTTTCTGCTCCTGTCTGCAATAGGAAAATAATTGTTCATTTTAAATTTTATTGCCGCGTTAAAAGTAGGTTAAAATTACGGTATTTTCATCAAACTTTTTATGAGATATTTTTTATCATTGGAAATGATTGTCATTGGAAATGACTTTCATTTCGTTGGAGTATAGGGGATCATTTAGGAGTTTTGTGAGACAGGCAGATTGCACGAAGAATTTTCGAGATATCGGAATTAATGTGGTGTTAAGAGACGCAGCTCGGCGAGCTCTACAAGATAGCAAAATACAATTTGAAAAAAGTTCAAAAATCAAAAAATTATCGGCAAAAAACGAAAAAAATCGCAATTTTTTTCACCGATTTTCATTTTGGGAGCCCGATTTCTCGAGAACTATGTCTGAATAAGAAAAAAATTAAAAAAACGGCTCGGGGTAATTAAACGGGGGATCGATTGAGACTAAAATTGAATCGGACAACCGAAAGTAGTGGTTATGGATGCCCTTAGTTGGATGTCGGATATGCGTGGGTGTTACATTTCGTACTAATTCGGTTTGTTCGATCGAAATCGAAAATTTATTTCCAAAAATATTATCTAAAATATGTGTGTTTACTTTATTCCGTTAGGTTCATTTCCAATGTCGTAAGAAGTTCGTGTGTACCAACGAGTTTTTCTGACTTAAGTACACAATATCACTGACACCGTGTTTCGGAGGGCACGTTAAGCAGTCGGTCCGGGACGCTGTCAATAGAATCGTTACAGTTCCCAACCCGCAGTGGAGCAGCGTGATGGACTTAAGCTCCAAGCCCCCTTCCTCACCCTGGGGGAGGCCTAAGCCCCTGCAGTCGGGTAAAAATGGGCTGATGATGACGATCATGATGATGAAAAAGTTCGTGCGAAAGCAGGACATCCGTTGATTTTTTTAATAATAACGCTTGGGACAACCCACACAGCGCCGTCCGGTCCCAAACTAAGCAAAGCGTATTATGGGTTCCAGACAACTGATACACATACTTAAATATACTTTTTTGTAATATGTACACATATAGATATTTTACATCCAGACACGGAACAAATAGACATGTTTATGCAAATAAATCTTTGTCCCAGGCGGGAACCCGCGACCTTTGGCTCCGCAGTTAGAGTCTCGAGCCACTCGACCAATCAGTCAGTTCTGTGTCACTCATTTTATAAAGTATAGTGCATAGAACTATTGTATTTTCTAAAATATCTAATATGATACCTGCCTAATGATATGGATGGATTATAATATATTTTTTATCCTTGTTACAGATCGTGCCATATAGGTATACCGCTTTGAAGTTAGTCACAAAAACGACGCAGCAACATAATTTCGTAGAACCGGCGAAAAGTATGAAAAAGAAGAAAGAAAAAGAAGAAGAACGGACATATATATGACAAATATCTACAGAGATCGGTTTTCATCATAGCTAGATATGGGTGTAGTTTCATTCATTTAAACAAAAACCGAAGATTGATTAGAAAAAGACCGTTAGGACCATACCAGCAGCCCATTAATGCCCCACTGCAGGGCTTAGACCTCCCCTCGGAATGAAGGGGCTTGGAGCTCAATCCTCTACGCTGCTCCAGATTTTAACGACTGCCTTCTATTGATGGCAACCAGACCGTCGGCGTGACGTGCTTTTCGAGGCTCAGTCGGTGATACTCATTGGTACATGTCCTGGGATTCGAACCAGGGCCTTCTAAATAAAAAACGGGCTCGATACCACTCGTTCAGCTTACCTTAGGATCTCAGAGTAAATAAATTTGAGAGCAGTCCGAGCGTACTCGTACTATATTCATATTTTTATGGTAGGACTAAAGAGTTATGTGACGATTTGTCACAAAACATAGCGGACCATGTGCAACTATGGGTGATCCATGTATTGCTATATAAGTACCTAGATACTACAAATCCTGTCAGGAAGACCATCTAAAAATTATTCAATATACCTTATTCAATAATGTCCTAATTTAATGTTTTCTGAAATTTCCGCCCCATAGTTGTTAAATTTATGGAGAGGAACACATTTTAGCATTGAAAATGATTTTTCGAACGCTTCAGTAAGGTACCTGTTTTAAAAAAAAAAATTAAATGGATGCTAGACCCCTCAATTATTGAGATAGAAAAATGAAGTCAAATTAAAATATTTTAAAATGGGATCTCTAGGAAAACGTATAGAAGATGTTAGATTTAGTATTTCTAAATAGACTAGTAACAGGTTCTATGCATTGTCCGCCTTTATTAAGCAAAATTTCATTTAAGGTAGGTACCTAGAAGTCTAGGTATTCGAATAGAAAACTCTTTTATTGTTCGAAGGCCCGTAACAACTTGAGAAGACATAGTTTTCTGCCCAGGATGTATGCACTATACCTACATAAAAATTATGAAGCAGGCATAGATCTGAAAGTAGCAGCAATATCTGTTTTAAAAAAAAATCATATAATTTATTGTTGTTTTATGTTGTTAATCGAATAATATGGCAGACTTTGTTTTTATATATATTTGTAACCTTTAAAGCATATAATGCAGTAAAAACGAATATAGATATTTTTATTATGTTAATAATAGTAGTGATAGCCCAGAGCGCAACGAACCTGTCTCAAATTTATAAGGCCCCATAGGGCCATGGTTCGAATCCGGGCGTGTACCAATGAGTTTTTCTGACTTAAGTACACAATATCACTGACACCGTGCTTCGGAGGGCACGTTAAGCAATCGGTCCCGGACGCTGTCAATAGATGGTGGTCGTTACAGTTCCCAACCCGCAGTGGAGCAGCGTGGTGGACTTAAGTTCCAAGCCTCCCTCCTCACCCTGGGGGAGGCCTAAGCCCCTGCAGTGGGGTAAAAATGGGATGATGATGAATAATATTTTTGCAATTCGGTGAAGTGCTTGTTGGATGATGTTTTTTTTTAGTAATCACGATCGGTTAGTTTTAAAAGTAAGAACTTTGTTTGTGTGTCGAACTTACTACGAGTATTTTTTATATGTATTTGCGCATACAGTGCTTTTCTGAAAGTAATGAAGCACCGACATATGTAAAATCTGAATTGTATTTTTGTACTGCAATGGTGTACGAGCCAAATAAATAAAATGATATCAAAAGCTGCGTTACTGAAAAGGCTACAATACTACAAAAAATCTTTTGTAAAATGTTTATACATATATTGTTTTTTTTTCGATTGTTTGAGTTAGGACTTTTTTGAAAGAAACATAAACGTCTCAAAAACGAAAAGATATATCGGAAACTTTGCTGGAGAATTCAAAGGGCTTTAAAATGATAGGTACCTGGTTTCGAAAGGATTATAAGTGTAGATGTTTGCCTTTCGGAAACACCTTTTCTTGTCATTTGTTATCACTTTCTGAGATATGCATTTAGCGGGGTGTTAGAGGGTGAGCAATTTTTTTGGAAACTACCCTTTTAGTTTCAAAAATTTGTGTTATGGTATCTTTCTGTGCCCATCAGATTGGTTGTACACGTACTGGCGATCGATTTAGGTGTAAAGCAAACATGGAATGTATGATAATTTTTTTAAGTCCCTTAACATCTATTTTTAAGTGCCCTAATGAAATAAATTAATTTTCAATGCGTCGGAAGGTCATAGGGTCATTGTTCTGTAGATTTTTTAATTTTCATAATATTCATTATATATCACATAATATAGTAATAAGACAGTGTTCCCACCGTAGGGTAATTTACTCCAAATTTAGAGTACTTTTATTCGCTTTATCTGTTAAAAAAATTTAACTTCCTTACTTTTTCATTTACATAATTTTACTCCAAATTTACTCTAACAAATTTCAAACCCTAAAAAAATACCCTAGTCGCCAAAACATACTTTAAATTTGGGATAAATTACCCTAAAGTGGGGACACTGTACTAAAATTATAAGTGTAATTCAATGCATGGTATTTTTCATTTCTATTTGTTAATAATTTCCCTTTAATAAATATAATATTATTGTATTAATTGTCAATGCATTAAATAAAAGTTATTCAACTTATTTATGTTCTTTTATTTATTTATATTAGATTTATTTCTATATATATCTTTATTTAAACAATATTTATTACAAATTCTTTCATTAATAGAACGTAATAATTGTTTTATTGTGTCTTCTAAATAGTCACCTATATTGTAATAACACTGTTTTTACAAGACACTCTGGTGTTTTTATAAAATTTGTTTGAAGATTTATATTTTAGTTATCATTGAACGAGGAATTTAGGAGCGCATCTTAATTACTATTGTCTTCAATAAAAAAACACCTTTTTAAAATTTTCATATCATTTTAAAAGATCTATTGAAATATGGCCCAAAGGATAATGAATGCTGGAAAATTTTTCCTCCCTCAGTTACATATATGGTAACCTACACAGATTTACAATTTAATTTCCAATTAAGTGATACTAATAGTCACAGAGTAAAATGGCTGTGACAGACAGACAGACAGGACAAAATTAAGGTCGCATTTTTGCTACTTGGCTATGACACCCTAAAAAACTGACTTACTGGTCCTCCTTTAGGAAGCTCAGCTCCTGGTACTTCCTGTGAAAGAAATTAATACAATTTATTAACATTGAATTCACTCTTATATATGTAAAATAATATTTGAATACAGTTTAGTAGTTTGTTTCAAATTGTTTCGACAATATATATTGAATTAAATATTTTAAAGCTCATAAGATTTTGTCGGATGTCAAAATTTCACGTGTACTTAGTGTAAAGTTATTTGCCTGTTTTTACAAAACTGTTAATATTCGTGTAGATTATATAGCATAATAATTGAAATGTCAGACTTACTAATCAGACAAACTCGTTGTTTCAAAGAAACATTTTGTTAAATTACACATGATTTGTAATTTCGAAATCTTTATTTTCTTTTTAGACCATGAATTGGTGTATATTTGATCTACGGCGTATATTTTTTGCTCACGTTTTTGTTGTTACGACTAGGTATCTCTTAGAACATCCATGGATAAATGTGTCAAATGTACTTTTTATAGATTGATATATTCTTTTTAAAGCTTTCGTGTCTCTATTTAAATAGACGTGTCGTGTTTATAAAAATACTAACTTTATCTGGTACTCCTTTAGGAACGTCAGCTCCTGGTGCTTCCTGTGAAAAATAGTAATAAACATAAGTACCTAAAATGTATAAAATTCTAAATCTATACTACCGGCAAGCATTCTCTAAGGATGGTCATTTTGTTATACTTAGCGATGTGGTTGGCCTCAAACTTTATGACGCATCGGAATACAACGCTATAAGCGAGCTTGCGTAGGTACAGTCGTATATCCCTCGTTCCACTGCGTCCCGCTACACCTAAAACTGGTTATTACGAGGTCACTTGTGCCTATGTTCACATCCGCCATAAAGTTTGATTGGAACTGTAACTTATAATAATAATAATAACGTACACATTACAGCAACGTCTAGGCCCCAAACGAAGCATTAACTTGTATTTTGGGTACCTAGCGAAGACACCACATACATATAACAACCAAGACCCGGTGCCAGTATTAAAATTCATCATATAAATACTGACCCGACCTGGGATTCGAACCCGGGACCTCCAGTTTCGTAGGCAGAGTCACTATCCACTAGGCTAAGCGGTCGTCCAACTTATAGTATACAACACATTTTTACAATTATAATAGAGAATTGCAGCCACACAATTAGTTCTTTTGATAATTTGCTCGTAATTCATATACATTTGATTATGTACTACCTAACATCTTGATTCGATAAAAAACTACAACAATAGTTTCATCAACTAACATGTTTATTGTGATTAGTTTTATTTATACGCTGTTTTATTTTTAATAATAATTTCAAATGTAATTATAGCAACTTTGTATAAAAATGATTATTTTTATACAAAGTTGAAACGATGAAACTATAACCTGTGAACAATAAGAGGTGAAGAATGAAAACTTTTACAAATGTAATTGACAATCAAGTACAAAATAGGTATTCTACTTATAAAAAAAATATGGCTAAGCTGATCCTCTGAACAAAATATTCTTTGCCCAGAAAGTCAACCAATTTGTTATTTATTTATTGTGATTATTTATAATCGTTGAAATGCTATGAGAATAGCTCTTTTATTCATTTAACGCCAACTAAGTGAAAAATCCCATTTTAATTGGCTCCCATTGTTTTCGAGTTTTGACTTTAATATATCACTTGAAAAAGAAATAACTCACTGGTACTCCTTTGGGAACTTCAGCTACCGAATCTTCCTGTGAAAAATTAGATGGTTATTTTTGAAAATACCCGAAAAAACTGAATTCGTCTTTTCTTTAAACTTTTCTTACATTTTTTCTTATAAATTACCGTCGAAACATCTTACGTTTTTCTATTTTTTAGAGCTAAACACGCGTTAAATACGTAGTATTGAAATAGCTTTTTTTACGCTACTCGCTGTCGCGAATGGTATTGTAAACGCTGTTGTATAGTTTTTTTTAATAAAGGATAGCTTTTGTTTGTTTTTCTGTTGTGAATCAGATAAATACTTGCTCAAATACATAAATAAAGTCGAATAATCGCTTTTTTGTTTATAAAGACTTTAACTATAGTACGTCCTTCAGAGGGTGCCCGATTTTTCTTGAATGGCCACTATCAAACGACAAGAAGAATCGTAACAAATTAATGGAAAACGGGAAAAACTGCGTATAAATGCAATTCGTCATAGAATCACTTCTTCATAAATAGTTTCAAATAGAAACAAGAGCAAGTACCTACTACTAGATGGAGAGGAAACAAACCCTGAAAATACTGAAGCTTCTTGGCCCACATTTTTAGTCGAGAACAAAGGTCGTACGCTGGACTACCTTGGCCAATCCGACCCCTACAATTATTAGCTATTTGCAGTTATGCATACAATTCGAATGTGTACCTAAATTTTCTTTAAATACAAATAAATCAATATTTCTGTCAGTCCTTCAGGAACATCAGCTTCAAATGAGCTATTTATATACTTAGCTCTAAAGTAATATATATATGTATTTAAATAAATATATTTAAAACCTTAATACATGCAAAAAATAAATAATTGACAAAAAGAAATTGTGATCGGCATATTATTATATGTAATGGTAATACAAAAGTGAACTTGATGGTCATGTTAGCCGTCTCAATAAAATCACAAAATCTTTTTAATTGGTAATGTATACACTTTTACAATTAGACTTCAGTAGACACTGAAAAACATGTACCAAAAATGTGTACCATTTGTGTCGTGATACCCCAAGCGGAGCGAACTTGTTTCAAATCTATAAGGCCATGTGACCATGGTTCTAATCCGGGCGTGTACCAACGAGTTTTCCTGACTTAAGTACATTAACTATCACTGACTTCCAGTCGGTCCCAGCTGCTGTCAATAGATGGCGGTCGTTACAATCCGCCATTAGAGCAGCGTGGTGGATTTAGGCTCCAAGCCCCCTCGTCCTGTAGGGAGGCTTAATTCCCTGCGGTGGGGTATAAAAATTGCTAACGGATGTGGAAGTTACATTCAAAATTTACCCCTCAAAAAGTTTAAAACCATGTTAAAACGAAAGCTTTAAGCCAAAGCATATTATAAAGTATCAGACTATTTGATAATAATCCATGAATGTGAACCGTTCGCCTATCAGTTTGCTTCAATAAAATCAACAATTAAATACTGATAAAAGTTTGTTAAAAACAATTGTTTATGTGTTGTTTTTTAACAGCATCCCTCAATTTCTTGCGTTTTCTTCTGAGAGGAACCACCACTTCCTTGATGCTCCTTGTGGGGACGTTCTCCCATAAAATAATGAATTCACTTTTGGGACGTATTTAAACATTATGTTATCTTTGATTTGATTTGAATGTAACTTCTTGAAAGTACAAAATCGTTCGAATTTCTTAAACTCAGTCTATGCTTGTACAAACATAAAATTACCTACTATGAAAAAGTCGAACGAGACTGTTGTGCACCCGGCCGTATAATCCACAGAGCATTAGATTAGGTTAGAATTGGCGTGTAGGCGGATACGCTGCCCCCTTCAAGAATGCAATATGTTGCATACTTAAGACCACTTTAAGACATATCTCTTAACCTAAACTCTAAAATGCGACATCATATCATACAAAAGATGTAAGGGAAAGGGATGAAAGACTTAACCGCTTTCTAAAATGAGACAAATCTGTAACGAAAGTCGTTGGATTTTTTGGGTCGTCCTCGTAATTTTTTTTCAATTATTATAGTGGTAAAAGTTAAAAGTTTTAATTTTGAACTATTGCAATTTTAGTTTGTCAATTATTTTTTTTTTTCAATTTATAATCACTTACAGCATCTATTTCCTTGGGCGCTTTTCCGACTTCATCAACCTGGAAAATAAAATAAATTGTAATAATAATAACCTTTACTTAAATGTAGTTGCTAAGCACCTACGATTTTTAGTTTGTGGAAAATATATCAATTCTATTAACATAAAGGTCGTGATAGCCTAGTGTGTCGGACAGCGAGCCCGAATTCGAATCCCAGGCCAGGGCATGTACGAATCAGATTTTTCTAACTTATGTACAAAACTATAACTGACTATGTGCCTCGGAGAGCACGTTAATCTGTCAGTCTCGGTTGCCGTCAAAAAATTGCAGTCGTTACTATCCGCCAACCCGCATTGGAGTAGCGTGATAGATTAAGTTCCAAGCCCCCTAATCCCGAGGGGAAGCCAAAGCTCCTGCAATGAGATATTAATGAGTTGATGGAATGGAATATAATAAACCAAAATTTGCTCTGTATATCTGTCTGTTACATTTTCACGGCTAAAACCGATTTCGATTTTTGGTATAGAAATAACCTGAGCCCTAAGAAAGGACATAGGCTACTTTTAGCTTCTTTCTCGTGATCAAACTGGGAGGACTAAGGAGTTTGTCCAATTTGAATGATTTTCGTAGTCGTCAAACTGTCTTGGATAAGGACACAGACCAGTCAACCTATAAACCACGCTTGAATAAACGTCAGTACGAAAACGAAATCGCCAAAAAGTGGCGGGGTGCGGGGAGAGGTCGGCTAATTTTCATTGGCTCGTTCAAAATTGACAATTAATGGCTTCCAACTGACCGCTCACAAGAGACGTAGTTATGTAGTGTCACTACATAGCCTTGGCGAGTACTACTCCCTGTCAAAGCGTGGTCTATAAGGTTGACTTGTCTGTGGATAAGGAGAAGTGCAGTTATTTATTTAAAGTTATTTAATCAAAAATTAAAGTTTATTGACGTTCAACCCATCGGCAAACCTGAAATTCATCACGTAGGCAGGAGATGCGCAGCGTGAGCAAGAAATTAATCATGCGTCAACTTTAATTCAAAGATAAGGTTGGTTGCACAAACTAATAAAAAGTCTAGACCCGTTAGACTAGATTTTCATATTTGTCGTGTCGTCGTGTTCAGCGGCCGATAAATTACTATGAAAAACCAAATGCTGTTGTCAAATTTATTTACTATATTATGATCTTTCGCGTGATTTGAAAAAAGAACGATCTTTTTCGCCAATCACTATTTTTTTTTTACTTTTGCTTCATCATGTCGTTATTGTTTTCAAAAGAACGTTTTTTTATTTTTGGTGTAATTTTCCTATAAAATATTTCTTAAATAAATACGTTTTCTTAGTAATTCATCAATATCTTCCATTCAGGATACGCTATTATATATACCTATTATCACACATGGTTATCTGTCTGTTTATTTTTCAGACTATTGGGAGACAGAGGGCTTTTTGGAGAAAAATTTAGTGTGCTTTTTATCTAAACATTAGAATTGTCTGTCTGTGATTTCAAAGTAAAGGATATATGCGTTTATTAATAGTGAAAAAAAAAAACAAATCTGTGAGAGGATAAAAAAATTAGTTCACAGAGGCGCAAACGCAGATGGTTGCTAGTAGGTAAGAAATTTAATGATTACCATATACAATAACTTAGTACATGTAACATATGAAAGAAGTTTTCAATCGAAGTTTGAGCGCGGGAAAGAACTAATTTTTGCCGCGGAAATGTGTGTTAACATATCAGCCCATTATACCCCCTCTGCAAGGGCTTAGGCCTTTCCTCGGGTGAGGGTGCTTGAAGCTTAATCTAGTACGCTACTCCAGTGCGGGTTCGTGGATTTTAACGGGATTCGTCGGCTTAAGGCGCTCTCTGAAGCACGGTATCAGTGATAGTTATGTACTTAAACTCATTGGCCCTAGGATTCGAACCACGTCCTTCTAAATAGTAAGCAGGCTCGCCACCACGCGGCTATAACGACACAAGAAACGTGTCTGTATGTTTGTTATTCTTTCAAGGTTAAATCGGAATGTCCCTTTAGCGCCTCGGTAAATGTCGGGGCAGTCGGGGGTGTAAAGCTGGTTATATAATAAATGAACCTTGAATGTTTGTTTTTCATAAACATTCTTAAAGATGATTCACCACCTACCAGTGTTTGTGGTTTTGAAACAGCTTGATTACACAAATGACGGTATTAAATAAACCATTTGTATATTATATGATGAAATACGCCACCTGCGATAATAATTTACGACAATTTGGTAACATCCTTTTTGCATTAAAGGTATCAAGGCCAGATCATAAATTGTATAGCTGGCCAGACGCCAAAGTGACCTTATTAGGGTTCCTTTTTTCATCTTGAATGTACGGAACCCTGAAAATTGACAAATATACTTTGATTAGAACCACGATGACTTCCATGTCGGCATTTGATTGTACCAGACTTGTAAGTCATCATTGTTCTAATTAAAGTAGTATAGCTGTCAGTTTTTTGTTTACGCGATCGATATACTTCTACGTAATGGCTTTTGGTGCCTCTCGCAGTACTGTTTAAAATGCCTATGCATTAATTTCAGGTAGCTACCTCAATCAGTGCGTAGGGTGATAACTGGGGCATTCGATAATGCTTGGTGGCCTATGTTACTTTTGAAGATGAAGAAGGGCGGCTGCAATCACATCTGTAGGATGTTAAGTGGCTACTTCACAGGTCGAAGGATGGGGTTGCTAGTTGGAGATTGCGTGGAATGGAAGGTATCAACAATGAGCTGCCCTCAGTGTTCGGTACTTGGTCCAATACTGTGGAACGTTCTCATGGACGACTTATAGAAGCAAATGCCGCGCCATCCTTACTCGATGACAAAAACGGGTGCGGCATTCTCCCGCAGATTCGGCTATCATAACCTTAAAGTTGGTATGGCTATGGGATGTGTAGGGTCCTGATCTCGTTTCAAGGAGTGTCTATGTCCAGGATAATACGCACGTTTATTACAAATAGCTGTGCCCGTGACTTATAAACGCAATAACTCTGTCTCCAATGACACACTGCACCGGGCACGCTGCACAGCGGTGCGGCAGCGTTGTTGTGCTATTCGGTTTCTAATTAAATTTAAAAAATTAATGTCTTTTGACTTTACTGTAGGTAAATTTTTATTAAATAAACACTAAATGTTTCTCAGAATAAAACAACATAATGTACAGTAATTCGATTTTGAATCAAAAAAGAGTGGCTTTTACGTGATGCGCATAGATTAACCTGTCAGACGTGTAATTACATTATTATAAATAAAAATTGCCCCTTAAGTTATAACTTCCATTTTGTCGAAATCTATAAAGCACGCTCATCTTAAGTTTTTTGAATATTATAATAAAATAGTGATATTTTCGTCGACCCTTAGCGGTTAACTATGTTCTAGATATTAAATATTTTTATAGATATATAGATAATAGTAGTAAATAGATAATATAATCGCGCCGGTGACACCCTAGTGTGCCTCCTGCCCGCTTCGATGCAATCGTTGGAGCTTTCGGGCTAGCGACACGCGTCCTTATTCTGTTTCAGGCGGTTGTATAGTGGGTGAACTTCCACATACCCCGCGCGCTCGGGCGCGCGGAAACTGTAGAGTTTAATCCGCCTTCCCATCGTAATGGTAAAACAAAAAAAAACCGCTCCACGTGCAAACGCTGGTACAACGTATGTACCTCAAACGCCTGGGTCGTATTCGCGTAAAAATTTCATTGGTACAGATGCTACACCATACGCGTCCTAAGGGTTAAATAAGTTTCAGAGAACAGCATAAAATGATATACTATTAGTACTTACGCAATCTCCAAATATGTTGGCCTGCGAAAGTGTGACCAGTCCCATCTGAAACAGAACGCAGCTGCGACTTAGAAACTGCAGAACCAAAGATCGCGGGTTCGATTTCCATCCGGACAATATTTAGGTTCGTAAGCATGTCTATTTGTTCCGTGTCTGGGTGTAAAATATCTATCATAATGTATTTATTATAAAGAATATTTAAGTATGGATATCAGTTGTCTAGTACCCATAATACAAGCATTGCTTGCTGCGGGACTAGATGGCGCTGTGTGGGATGTCCCTGGTGTTATTACTAATATATATTATATCACTTTGTTATATAAATCGAACGTGAACCAAAATGGCGGGTGAGGACGCGTAACGGAGATTTGTCGACGTTAGTTTTAATTAAAATAAAAAAGGAATAAAGCTCTTGAATTTTAGAATAGAATAGATTTTTCTATTTACGAATTTGCCAGATACTTATGAAAATTCATCTGAGGTTGAGATTGTCCTGTGACGTCATCTGGGCGGTTGAACTTATTGCGGTGCTTTCCACATTAAAAAACCAAAGCTAGAAGTAAATACAAAATATTTAGTCACTGCGTTATATGAAATTGTAATCCTCATGAATCAATAAGAATATTATGACTTTATTTAGCCTAAAATAATGCAACTACTAGTATATCTGTCCAGTTGACGTCACAGGGATATTTTATTAATTAATGTCTTTCACGCCTTAATTAATCAACTGATCATCATGAAATTTCGCATACGCTTTGTCAGGGTACAGAAAAGAACATAGGGTACCTTTCATCCAGAAAAAAAATACTATTCCCAAGGGATGGAAAAATAACTTTTAGACGGTCGTCCTGTATGGTCGACCTTCTAATGGGGGGAGGAGGAGGTGGTGGGGAGCGAAGGGAAAGGGCCTTTGCGAAACCGGGGCGGGACGCTACAGGATTATGTGTGAAATGGTAATGCGATTGGGAATAAGAGCGGATTCAAATCAGTAAGAGAGAGACGGAAGCAGGAGTTAGATGAGACTAAAAGGGTGAGAAGGAATGAGAACAGTGGTGAGAGCGGAAAACGACTACAAGGGCGTAACGTCTTTCCGTGCGGGCGAAGCCGCGGGCGGTAGCTATTTGGTCTATATTTTCGAAAGTTATGATAAAAATATGGTCATAAAATAAATCATAAAAACATTATGTTTTACATGATTAGACAGGACGGGATAACTATAATGCTGCAGCTGCTGTCGTGGACGCTGTTGTCGATTTGTTCTTCTATGTTTATAGCTTAGATAGCATAATTATAAAGATGGAGCGATTCATTGTTCGAGACGTGAGCAAAATGACACACTCAGAAATTAGATCATACGTTGTTATCATTGTTTTAAACAAATATTTTGTTAATTTACACATGAAATGTAATTTCACAATCTTTATTTTATTTCTTTGCTCATATTTTTGTGACCACAAAGCGGGTCTTTAGGTAGGTACTATCTATGGTTTATAGTTAAAAAGAAAAACTTGCCAGCGACACCAACACTATGAGTTTAAAACACAACATCTTGTAGATGGCAGGTTATTTTTCATTGAAAATATAACTTCTCGAATGCCGCTTTTATTGAAATTTGCAAATTCAATATTTAAACAAATGTTCCATATCATTAATTAATTCAAAAGAACAAGTCGATAATTATGAATTTATGTATAATTTTCTACTTGTACAACGGCCTTGATGTCACGCTATTTATGTTCTTTAATACGTGAAGCGTAGGTGAAGCTTGCGTCAAACTTCTAGTTTGCTGTTAAGTCGAAACGAGTAGAGTCACGGAAATAAAAATGGGTATCAAAGGTTCGAGAGTCCGCACTTGCGAAAACGCACTCGCTTCGACTTCAAAGCGTATTAGAAGTTTGGCACGAGCTGTACCTACTAATGTCAAAATATTTTCCATTTTTTTAAAATATGTATTTGATATTTTTAGGTTTAATATCGACTATTGTAATGTTTCTTTACTATTTAAAAAAAAATATTATTTTATCTATAAAGTTCTTAAGTATAAAAAGTTATATATAAGTGGAAACCTGTAATTGGCTAAATTTTTATTTTATTTTCAATTAATATTGTATCTTAACAGCTGTTGGTTTTCCCACCATAAATAAATAAATAAATAAACCATTCTAGCGGGTTCTGTCAAAAACAAATTATTGAAAATATATTCCATGCTATCCTCTTAGAGCGGGTACACATTAGGCGCTCGGAGTTGCGGTCGACGCGCGGATAACAGCGCGCTTTGTACGGCGTTTGACAAGCCTCAGTAATATTAGCATCCTTCTGGCTCAGTTGGGAAATGGACGTTGATAGGTTTTTTAATGTTTTATTCTGATAATCAAGACTTTCCATGTCACATATAGCTGGACCCTTTTGTATTTCATCGATAAATAAGTCTGTATCGAAGTGTTTTTTTTTATTCAAAACTGTAATAACGATTCACTCTCTCATAATTATAATAATGTCAAACGATATGTCACATAGTTGTGTACTCCAATTGTTAGTAATTCTGAAAAAAAAAACTTTATTTCCAAAATTTTTCAAAAATTTATTAACTGATTTTTACAATTCTAACTGAAATGCACTTCGCATCTGCTTCTGTTTCTTGTAACACCATTACCATGACGATCGGTCAATAATCATAAAAGCTACATTACTTTTGTGTATACGGAAATACCCGTCTATCGACAATTCCAAATTTTGAAGGACCACCTACAGGCCACAAGTATAACCAATGTTCAAATTTCTTTCGTCATATTGTAGCTAAACTAATGTCCTAGGATCCTTTGTCATCAAGTCGGGTTTTTTTCCAAAATATTTGCAATCCTCCCAAAAAAACCCCAATTTTTTTATTTCAAAATTCAAACGCTCACACCTGTCTAGATAAAATCCTTAACTCTTGGTATTATTCTTATTTCGTTCCTCCCAAAATTCTCAGAGCTATGGCCAAAAATACGTCTCAGGCGATTTGCATCTGATAACATTTTCAATGGTAAAAATAAGCCTCCTTCTCAGGGCTTTTGGCCCTCAGGGCCAAATCCACAAAGCTTCTACTCAACTCAAACTCATTTGAGCACGGCACGGCCCTAAGGGCGAAATTCACAAACGTTGCTTAGCACAATCTCAACGTGAGTCAGACTCAACAAACGTCAAAATTGGCAGTTTAGCATTCTTTTTCTAATTCATGAATGCATCTCAACAGATATGGCTTAGAATATGCTTAGTTTGAGTTTAGAGACATCAAAACCGTGGCTAAGCACCATTCTCAAATTCATAGACCATTCTCAACGCTTGTTTTTGAGTATATGCTAAGCTTCAATTTGAGTTTAGACTATTAGTGACTTAGGGAAAACTCAGCCCGATAAAGTTTCGTGTGGTTTCCTGTTGTTGAACTATTTTGAATATGGATTGCGACTTTGACAATTTATTTAGGTTAAGTGATGATATTGTACATTTGGGAAATTTCGAATAGGAGATAGAGACGTATGATAGAAATAATGCCAATTGATGAAAAAATGATTTTTACAGGTTTTACAAAGCGACGGTGAAAGAGATTATTTTGCCACTGATTCGTCACAAATTAGAAGCTAAATCACGGAGAGGCTTCCCAATATCTCATGACATACAATTACCATACAATTACTAATTGCCCTAAGATTTTATGCCACAGGCGGAATTCAAGTACGTTACAGAGGGTACAGTTACGGAATCTATATCTATACTAATATTATAAATTAATAATAGCATAATACTTGCTTACTTTGAGACTAGATGGCGCTGTGTGGAAAGTCCCATGTATTATTATTATTATTATTATTATAAAGCTGAAGAGTTTGTTTGTTTGTTTGTTTGTTTGTTTGTTTGTTTGAACGCGCAAATCTCAAGAACTACTGGTTCGAATTGAAAAATTCTTTTTGTGTTGGATAGTTTATTTATTGAGGAAGGCTATAGGCTATATGTATAAAATAATACTATTTGTCTGTCTGTCTATTCGAGCAAATCTCCAAAACGGCTAAACCGATTTTGATGAAACTTCACAGATGTAGAAAGGAGGTGGTCAAAAGTAACATACGCTACTTTTTGTCCGTCTGTCTGTCTGTACATCTATGTGTCTATTCGAGCTAATCTTCAAAACGGCTGAACAGATTTTAATGAAACCTTGGAGACGTGAGAGAAGGTTGGAAAGAGTGACATCAGTTACTTTTTGTGGCTGTCTGTCGTTTGTCCTCACTGATCTATCAGCGTAGATAAAGCCGAAACTACTAAATCTAGGAAGCCGAAATCTGGAACAGTGGTTTATTTTATAACGTGAGTATTAATTTTTTAAAAAGGAATATTTGGAAATTTCAAATTTAAGGAGGGAGGGATGGAGGGATGGAGGGGCTTTGTATGAGAGTCTTTGTTCTTTAAAGTTAGAAACATAAAAATTTTAAAATAAATAAATAATGACGTGTTTCCGGGTTTTTGGATTTCCACATTTTAAGGGTAGGAAACGGGAGGTGAACAGTATGGGAGTATCGGTTTTCTTAAAGGAGTGGGGAGAATGAAGATTGAAAGTTTGAATGGGTGTACCCAACATTAGTTTCAGCAAAAAGTACCTACATATAAACCATTTCGAATGTTAATACTACATAAAACAGGAATGTGTAGTCTACGCAAGCGAAGCTGCGGGCGGTCGCTATATATTATAAAATAAAGTCCCCCGCCGTGTCTGTCTGTCTGTCGGTCTGAACGCGATAACCTCAAAAACTACCGAACGGATTGGCATATTATGATTATTATATATATTTTATATATTATACATATTGTGATTCAATAGGAAGATTTACGTGTATAATTTATTAATGTTTTGTAGAAATTTGTTGAAATATGATAATTATTGTTGAAGAAGTCGGAATAAAATCAAGCCGGCTGGAAGCTTTCATCGAAAACGCTGCCTAATCCCTTTGAGATATAATGAAATAATCTATAGAGGAATTGTGTCTCTTTTATAGGACTAAAGAAAAGTCCGCAATAGCATGTCTATCTTTTATGGATAGCTGACTATATCTATTTTTATGTTTAAAAAATGGTGTCATATGATGAGGTAATTGGGAAGTAATTTATACGGATACAGTATTAATCCTTATTAAATTAAATACGTTATTTACCTTCCGCATTTCATGCATATTATGATTGCCCTTTACACTATACAATTTAAATCAATATTTAAAGTTAGGTTAGGTTAGGCTGAAGTTATCAGTGTTGTATAAAGAGAATTATTGTAGTTTGTTTTACGTATTTATTCTTTACTTTTTCAAATATTTACAGAATTGAAAATAAAATACATTAAAAATACTCCAAGTAGGATGAATGTACGTTGCATTTGAATCTAATTAAATGCAACACACATGTTCGACTCAACAAGCTGATAGGAAATTACCTAGAAAAAACACTACGGCTTATATGCTCTGCTACCCGTGCGAAACCGGGACGGGTCGCTAGTATTTAATAAAAGTTCTATACTCTACTTAATAAAGCTCTTTCAGATGGTCTTTCAGATGGTGATGGACCACATTACAGTATCATAATAAAATGTAAACTCTGAATAATTAATTTTCGGCATACAGAGGTATGTAATGCATAGTTGTCCAAATACATTGCGTAAATAAAAAATATGGGTTACATTTTCATAAAAAATAATTTTATCTAAAGTGTTATTTTATAACGTTTGGTTGCCTTCTTAACGCTATAGTGAACGTACGCGCCCGAGGACTTGAAAGGGAATGGGGCGGTGGGCATGAATGGTGACTAGAGTTATTGATTTTTTTGTTAAAGCTTTATGTAGTCATATCTCAATATTTTTCTATAAAACGATACTAAAAAGAAACGGCTATCGGTTTCCTACCAAAGATCATTATATTAAAATTTGGCTGGTCATTAAAACCTCAGTCAGTCAGTCGGGCTGTACCACAGAGAATCGAGTTAGAAGTACCTTGTGACGGTATTTGTTTAGAGAAACGTGTCCCAAAAATAATTACTTACACAACGAATATAGATATAGTAGATTGTTACACAAGGGGTGAAAGTGATTTATTTAGCACGAGATGGTTTGGCGCACAAGCGTAGCGAGGGCGCTAATAGTTCGAGTGCCTAAACAGGGCTTTCACCCGAGGTAAGCACTCTGCTTTTCATTACGAATATGAGGAAAGTAAAAAAAAGCGTTAAATTCATATATGAATCTGATGAACTCATTTTATAGAAATATCTGTTTTTTTTGTGGCATTCTACACAGCCAGTATTTTTTAGCATTGATGATGGTAAATATTTACGTCAAATCTATATAAATTAAATGTAAATTTAGTTAAAAGATTATTACCTATTTTTTTGAATTCCGTCACAGATACACAACAGATTAATATCCCGCCAATTTATGTCGACTTTTTAAATTATAAATATGGAACGCATCGCGTAAATTTTTGCAGCTTATTCCGCTCAAAGAAGTTTGCGCTAAGTTCACACTGGCTGTTTAGAAACTCAGATGGCCGCAGCATTTTTTTTAATTAGTTTTTTTTTTACATAAAACTCTTCACAGCTGACAGCAGTTCTATTTTTAAAGTTTATTCCGGCCCTTAGGTGGAAAGTAATTTATATGAGTTTTCCCCACTCTAGGGAAGGAAGCAGCATTTTCTACCCAATAATCAGATCAAAACAACACTACTTTCCGAGTATGAGAAATGAAAAAAATATTACGCATACGTAAATAGTTTAGTCTCAAATTTATATCATTTTAGAAAGCGTTTAAATTGTTCATCCCTTTCACTTACATCTTTAATTGGTATGACTTGAAGGGGACAGCGTATTCGCCTATATGCCAACTCTAACAAAATCTAATGCTCTGTGAGCTGCATCTTCTGTGTTGTTCCAAATCGGCTATATCTGTGCGGTATGTCGGGTGTGCACTTGTCTGTATGCAGTTTCGTCCCTCATTAAAAACAAAAGGTTTGTAGCTCGTATAGAAATCCCATCAAGATTAAACAAAAATCGTGCCTATAGTGTGCATTATTTTAACAAATTTTATAGTATATTGCATAATTATATTTTGAAATTATGCTAATTTAATTAATCTAGTACTGTTTCAAATCTATAAGGCCATGTGACCGTGGTTCGAATCCGGGCGTGTGCCAAGGAGTTTTTTTTAACTTGAGTACATTAACTATCACTGACTCCGTACCTCGGAGAGCACGTTAAGCAGTCGGTCCAGGTTGTTGCCAATAGATTGCGGCCGTTACAATCCGCCAATCCACATTGAAGCAGTGTGGTGGATTTATGCTCCAAGCCCCCTCGTATTGAGGGGAGGCCTAAGCCTATTGCCTGCAGTGGGGTATTATAAAGAACTGATGGAATGCAATGGAAACGCTGTAGTATTTCGAAATAAAATGCAATAAAAATAAAAATAAAAATAATAATTGTATCTTAAATTAGACTCTGGGTTACGACTATGTTACAACTATAGTTTGAGTGAAACTACTCTACCGCGCCGTAAATAAGTGCGCGGAGAGGAGGGAGGCAGCTCCTCTCTGTCAGTTCGCCATCAAAGCTCATAAGCTGCCTCCCTCCTCGCCGTGCACATACCTAAGATGCAGTACAGCATTGTCTTTCAAACTTTAATGAATTACAAAAAGCATTATTGTAATCAGTTCTAATTTTTGAGGTTATCTTGTTCATATACAAACAAACATAAATACACAAATATCCAAAAATCATTGTTTTGATATCATTAACCAATGAAGGAATTCAAAATTTTCCAAACTTTTTTGTATTTATACAATATGTGTTCTTATTCAACAGAAAACTTATGAAATTTTAGTGGCGTAATAATACATAGAAAACTGTAGGAGAAAGTTCTTCGAAGGAAAAAAAATTAAGTTAAAAATACTTCGACGTTATGTAGAAATTATTTTCAAACGAATGATTATTACAAAAGAAGGATGCTGTTTTAGGATTTACATTTTTATTGTTATCTTTTGAAACTTGTCAATTCACTAAACACTGACAAGAAAAATGGCAGAATGTATGGCCACCAAACAGACCAAACAGTAGCGACTTCTGTTCCTAACTTTCAGTTTTTAATCCCATTGAAGATTGATCCACAAACTATGGATCGATCGAATCGATCAATTTGATTCTCTACAACTTTGTTTATGTTCATTAATGCACTTGTACTCAGGCGTATATTTATAAATGTGGACCTCAAACAAGTCTTATAAAGAGTTTGGTGTCTATCACCAATAGAAAATGGGATATATAACAAAATGCAAAAAAAAATATTATGTCTATATTCATTTTTATTCCATTAACGCATGTCATACGTGTTGAAAATTTATATCTAAAAATAAAAGTACTCATATTTTATTTATTGAAATTAAAATTGAATCGAAGAAAATACACATATTTTTATTGCACATAAAAGTAATAAAGGCTCCATTACAGGATAATAGGATAATTGTGTGCATCCTCCTTTTAGTAAACTTTTGAGTAATTAGAGCTGTTTACATGCTTAGCGTCGCTGTAGGTATATGAACCAGACGACAACTACCGACAATAAGTGCGCCCAGTCCGAGGGCCGGGTTTAAATAAAATCAAACATATTTACAAAATAGTTATGTAACATAATCTGGGAATCATGGAATCATGTTTAAAAAGCGCCACCACAAACGCGGATTCAAGAAAGTGTTGGTGAACGGAGGCACGCTCTTTAAAAAAAACATATCTATACCTACATTACAGTCACAATAAAACTTTACGGCGGATCTGAAAGAAGGCACAAGTCGCGTCACAGTAACCAGTTTTACATGTAGCGGGACGCAATGGAGCGAGGGGCATATGACTGTACCTGCTGCGCAAGCACACATAAAGCGTTTTATTCAGATCCGCCATAAAATTTGACGCCATCTATAGCATTGGGACGCTACGTATGTCAGCAGCTTTGCCGCCTCTCACCTTTGCCACACCACAAGATCGGTTGGAGCCGCTGCTGAAATTGAGACGACGAGACGAAGAGACGAATTAAATAGTCCGTCCTGTACTGTAAATACTTGTTTATCCCTCTAGCGGTGGAAACTACTGGCTGAAACATTTTATCGTATACATACATAGGCCGTCGTTGGAGATAGAGGAGATTTGACCCCCGCCCGGAGACCTTATTGGTACAAAGGTTGTCTATTGCCATTCAACGTGGCAATGCGACCAGTATCTTGGGTAACTTTGCGCCAGGAGCGACAAGACCTCGGTTACTAGATTAAATTTCATTAATTAAATATACTATATACAGGTTGAGTAAATGAACAGGGGCCTCTATGATAGCTACCCTAACCGTTGGAGATGGCAAGTTTTATTCTTAGAAATCCATCTTATGTTTTTGAACTGTATTAAAATGGCATTCAAGGATTTTTTGAAAAACTCATTTTTTCGAAGATATTCACTATTTTCTCAAAAATTTTTTTTGCAGAAATGAACCCACCTATATAAAGCGAACAAAAAGTTGTTTGACACATTTTTTTATGTTACTGGAAACAAACGAAACTTGACGATTTATGTTCCTTAGATTATGACTTATTTTCCTCCGAGTGACCTGAGAACATGGACGTAATACTAGGTGCAGGACAGTGCACTCGGCATCGCAAAACGAGGAGATGAAATAGTATATATTCTAGGGTGACAATAATTTATTATTATTTTTTTATTCTCTCATCTTGATTTTTGTTGCTAGTGCTCTATAATAACAAGTTTACTTAAAAAGAACGAATAAACGAGAAAAGATGACAAATATCTAAATAGCGGATGAGTGTGATGGAAAAAATGGCAGGTAAGGAAAGATTTTTTAAAATTAAAAAAAGAAAAGGGTAAGAGAAAATTTTAAATTAAAATCACATTGCCGACATCTTAAAAAACTGCCAAATGACAACAATTGCGTGTTGAATCACGTGATTTCGTAGCCATATCAAGAACAAAAATTAATCACAAAGTTATCAAAAAGTGCATCAAGTCAAGTGCGTAATCCAGAAAAGAATCAGAAATCAATAACAATGATCAAACTTATGATTTTGGTTCGTCTTAAATTTCTGTATATAATATCTACGCTATCTTCTATTATTATTAGGAAACTTAGTTATATTTTTCAAAACAGTTCAAGAGAGGTAGTCATTCAAAGCGGCAACACGTATTAGAATATGATCCATCGGCGGAGGATTATCACCTCCAAATTAAATTATGATGCAGTTAGAACTCTTAAAAATCAAAGCTTTAAAGATAGATACCTTAATCACCTTAATAAATTAGCGACAGGCTCTCCATATATATAACAACGCTTTGAATACAAATCTTCGATTCGATCACAGAAATAAAGGGACCTAGATTGTGATTAATAATTAGATGGCTGACCGCTTCTATCTACAAAGTAGTTAAGTTCCATATGAGTAATAATCCAAGCACGACATGGTACGTATTTTTGCACGTCCGGGTTACCAGGATCCATCACTTAGGAAATATCTCGTTAAAAGGATTGTGCCTAAATACGCAGCACAGAAGATCGGAAATATTTTAAATATCAATGTTTAAAACATATTACTCATAAATTTTGTCACGCTTTAATCCCTTATGCGAACGTGGGAACCTAAAAATACAACTTTGTTTGTACAGGCGACCAGCTTCTTTCCTTTCCAAAAAAAAAACCCAATAATCCCAAAAATTCCCATTGATCCGACAGATAAAAACTAATTTAAAATATTCAAGCTTCCGAAACAGCATTTCTAAGGCCAAAATGTCTTGCACTTAAGCACTGGTGCGGAACTCAGAGATTAATATTTCTTGGGTGGGCAAAGAAGTGTCGTGATAAAGGTTACTATGTCACTTCTGACAACGCCCTATTCTTGTCTGCAAAGTTTCATTTAAATCGGGTCAATCGTTTCAGATTAGCCGAAACAGACAGGCACTACGATTTTATTTAAAAGGATGTTTTTTTTATACTATATTTGAAGTTACATGTGAAAAAATTTGCCACAACCACCCACTGATTCTTTTCCACAGTATCTTTTACAACACTTTTTAACCTTTTTTTAATGAAGATATGAATAATATATTAAAAACTTAAACCAAAAAACCAATACAGGAAAAATGTTTACAAACCCACTAAACCATGTAGTTAGACATTTTAGATTTTTTGTGCGTACTACTATGCTATTCTATAAATTTAAACATATTTTTTACTATCTCAGAATACTTTTGTTTTTAACATAGTGTTTTAAATTTGCACTGCAAAAAAATTGGATGTTTTGAACCATTTATCTATTTTTTTTTATTTTCATAAAGAATTCTTACTAATTTAAGAAAATATTATTGTCACCTTAGTAATATGGCGTCAGAAACTTCAACTTTGACACTACACACGTCAAAATTCCCCAAATTCTCGTTTTAGTTGCCAGTATAAAACCATTAATAAAGACATCCTTTTTAAATATAACTGAAATTTTTTACAAATTTGTAAAATGTAACACAAGAACTTTTAAAACTATTATTATCATTCGAATACCAAGACATATAAAAACCAGAAGTCACAGAAAATAGATATTAGACGAGTATTCATCTTTATATATAAAAACTACGTGTCACATGTTTGTCCGCGAGGGACTCCTAAACTACTGAACCGATTTGAAACCTGATTTGCACACCATGTGCAATTTGATCCAACTTAAAAGATAGGATAGCTTACATCTCAATTTATAGTCGCAATATTAATTTATTGCAAATTATTTGTATTTTCATTGCAAATTATTTGTCTATTATTTGACAGTCACATTTATCTGTTAGCTCCAAACTATTCTTACAGATGGCGATATCTGTTGACTGGTTTGAGTAAATATTCAATAGATGGCGCTTTGTTAAAAATACAAATGTTTCATATAAGCTACAATTTAATAGCATATCGGAGTTTTTTTAAAACGGCGCACGTGGAACGTCGTGGTTCCTGGCGATATTTTGAAAAAGCTTCATAATAACCTGCCTACGCTGCCTATTCTTATTTTTTTATTAAAAATACGAACAGAATACTCGACTCTAGCGAAATTGCTTTAAATGCAGAGAACGCCATAACTAAGAAGAAGAAGATTGTATAGATATAAAAACACAACCTGTGCTTACTATTCCCGTGCACATGCCCGACTTCGTTACGGCGGCACCTATAGTGTTTTGAAGTAAGAGTGAAGATGCTAATAACACTCCCTGCCTTAGAATAATAGTCAACATGAATTTAATTATTAGCTACAAACCTACAAACCATACTTCAAATAAACACACAGCTATCCCAACAATGTTATCGATCTCAAAACCTAAACCCTAAACATAGAATTTACTCTGGGCCTTTCTCAATGACAGTTAAAATCATCACTATATTTTATAAAATGTAGTGACGATTTTAACTGTCATTTTTAACTATCAGATGCGGCGGAGGACTTTATTTTATAAAAGGAAGTTCTCCGCCGCGTCTATCTGTCTGAACGCAATTAACAAAAACTACCAAACGGATTGGCATATTATTGACACCAATGGACAGAGAGATTCAAGAGGAAGGTTTACGTGTCCAATTTATTAATGTTTTGTGCATATTAGTTGAAATATGACGATTATTGTGGAAAAAGTCGGGAAAAAATTCAAGCCGGCTGGGAGCTTTCATCGAAAACGCTGCCTAATCCTTTTGAGATAGAACAAAATAATGTATGGAGTGTCTCTTTTATAGGACTAAAGAAAAGTCCGCGGTGGCATATGTCTTTCTTTTACGGATAGCTTACTTACCTATTTTTAAGTTTAAAAAAATGGTGTCATATGATGAGGTAATTTAAAAACAATTTATACGGATACAGTATTAATTTTTATCAAATTAAATACGTTATTTACCTTTCATGCACATTATAATTACCCTTTACACCATACAATTAAATTAATATCTTCGGAGTTATCGACAAATAAAAACTATAGCGCGACAAGCGGCTGGGCCGGGCGGCGCCGCGGCGGCCGGGGCCCTATACCGACGCGACTCGCGTGATGTAAAATTAAGCAGAAGCTATCAATGTGGTATACATAGAGATATTGTAGTTTGTTTTTATGTATTTATTCTTTAATGTTTCAAATATTTTCGGAATCGAAAATAAAATACATTTAAAATACTCCACGTAGCATGAATTTTTGTTACATTTAAATGTAATGAAATCCAATCCACATGTTCTACGACAGAAAAAATACTACGGCTTATATGCTCTGCTACCCGTGCGAAGCCGGGACGGGTCGCTAGTATATATATAAATCATTAATGAACCTACTAAATGAAATATTTTTTTCTAATGGCAAGTTTTAGAAAGGGACAAACGGACCCTCGGGGGGCTTACAATTTAAAGTAAAGCTTATGCGTAACGCAAAGGTTTCATTTTTGTATTATACAATTTTGGGAGTGCACAGTCCAGTATCTAACAGACTGAACGACAGCCTGCCAAGAGAAGTACTGGCCACTAATTCTATTTTACTAAGTACCATTTATTTTCAAGGGCGAAATTCAAATTTAGAATGTTAAGTTTCCCGCTTTCTTTTCTGTCATAAATTTAATTCATAGATTGTCATTGTTACTTTCCCGCGTATTTTAGTAAAAAAATATTATATTATGGTATTAACTAACAACCAACGTTTTGAAACAATAAGTGCATTAGAACTGCAATACGATGATATAACCATAGAAATCCCGATAGGCATACTCCAACACGTAAAGTTCTAGAGCGTATGTTAGTAAATTTAAAACAGTATGGAAGTTACAATAGACCTCTTATACGAACACCGATGAACCAAGATACGGATTTGAATGTTTTATGCTATTTTGAAGCGGATCACGGAGCTACAAGTAGAGAAGCAGGAAAAGAAATTAATATTTGTCAAAAATCTGTTATAAATATTTTGAAAAGAAACAAATATAAATGTTACAAGAATGGCAAGATTGTTCAAAAGCTACTGCCGAGTGATAATGGTCGTCGTTTAACATTCTGTAGGTGGCTATTAAGAAAATCATGAGCAGATGCAGATGTTAACTTTTATAAAACGATTCTCTGAAGGGATGAGACAAACTTTTCCAATGTTACTATATGGCTTAAACAACCCGCTTCTGCTGCACGAAGACTGATAATATCTTCATTAGCAGCGTGTCCCCACAGTAGAATGCCATGGCTGGCTGGTTGGCCGATGGCTGATATCGATGGCTGAAATACACTAATCTATCGGTTTCTATGTTTGAAAGGAAGCAAACCCTTTTTACAGCGTAAGCTGCAGAACCGAGCCGCTAAGTTTATCATATGAGGATCTCAATGCAAATTCGCGTCTGAGGCATTCCCAAGTGAAATTTACAAGGTCCGATCTCTCGATTTTAGTAACAATATGTGTAGATATATGTTTCACATTTAGTAGCCACATCTTTTCGGCATTCGCTTGATTTTTTGGACATTTTCAACAGTAATCGACATATTTCAATCAAATTATACAAAACATTAAAGAATTATACACATAAACCTTTCTTTCGATTTACTCCGTCCATCGGTGACCACCGTATGAAAATCCGTTTGGTAAATTTTGAGTTTATCGTGTTTAGACAGACAGATAGCCGCGGCGGGGTGACGTAGTTTTATAATATGTAGTGATAGTGAGCAATATTTATTAGAACATATTAAAACAGATACCAAAACCAAAGTTTTTTGAAAAGTGAACTAGGTAATTGAAGGACTGGCGATATGTATCTATGTAACCACAAAACAGGCTTTGTCTAATTTGGGAGTATACGGGGCCGTGTGATAGATGACCCAGGTCCTTAGTACTATAAGCTTATCGCTTATATATATAATATAAGCTTATAAGGTAAATCGCACTTGACCGTTTTTTAAGGTTCTATAGACAAATGGGGCAAAACGAAATCCTTTTAATTTAGTCCTGTCTGTCCTGTATGTCTGTTAGACTTTTTGCTCGCAAACTATTAGTACTACGTAGATTTTGGGGTAGGGAACAATGCACGTAACTGAGGCACTAAAAACATTTTCAAAGCACATCAACATACTTATCGCGTACGTGCATCTTTAGAAATGGTACTTACGATTTAAAAAAAAATTTAAAATAAATCTGTAATTGTCGAGATGTGCTCCTGAGCTCCTAAAAATGTGTCCTCCTGGTCTAATTTATTTTTGAAATTCCGAAAACAATTTAAATTAATACAATTAAAAAACACATTTAACCGAAATTAGGTTGTATGAGATACATTAAGTAGTTTTTCAAGTATTTGTTTTTAAACTTATTATTTGAGTTTTGACCATGAAAGTTCTCCTTAACTGTGCGTGGTCTGATATACACTTGGTCAGTTTTTATGGTTACTTCACCACGCTCAAACCCTCAATCAACGATGGACAGGACTTTATAATATATTTTCTTCCATTAAATCGAATTATTTGAAATTAAACAAAAGCATATTATTTTAATTATCATTTATTAACAACGCTCACGATAAGCATAAGAAAAGCTGCAGATGACATATTTTTTTATAATAAATCGACACTTATTTGTATTCATCATTTAATTATAACATTAGCTTTTCTTGGATATTTTTCATTAACATGAAAGCTTATGTAGCGGCAGCGTTGTTTTTTAGTTTACCCAACCACAAGCCCCAAAGCAACTGACAGGTCTAAAAGTGCACCACCTCCTTGTCTTTTTTTGCAGGTTTTCACTTTCTCCTTGCACTCATTTTTGTCATACGGCTTAAAACCTGCAATTAAAATTTGATATAATCTAATATTAGTAAATAGTAGTTGTGTCGTGATAGCCCGAGCGCAGCAAACCTGCTTCAAATTTATAAGGCTGTGTGGCCGTGGTTCGAATCGAGTGTACCAATGAGTTTTTATGACTTAAATACATAACTATCACTGACTCCGTGCCTCGGAGAGCACGTTAAACAGTCGGTCTCGGGCGCTATCAATAGATGGCGGTCGTTACAATCCCCAACACGCAGTGGAGCAGCGTGGTGAATTTAAGCTCAAAGCCCCCCTCATCCTGGGGCTATGCACTGCAGTGGGGTAAAAACGGGTTGATGAAGTGAAGTGATTGTGAGATTCATTTCATTCCCACTTTTTCTGGCACCAGGTCGCCGCCGTTTTTGAATACAGTGTCTTATTCCAAGCCGTTGAAGGTAAAGTAGAAAAGTGTGAAAATATAAATATAAAACCTAGGGGTTTTACCAGGTGGTTTTCGATCGATTAGTAGAATGGTTAAGCATAGGTTGCGGATTCGAATATTTGTGTGCGAACATGTCTATTTGTTTCTTGTCTGGTCGTATAATATATTTATATAAAAATATCTAAGTATGTATATAATATCAAGTGCCTAGTAGTCATAATACACTCTCTGATTTTTTGTTTGGGACTAGATAGCCGTGTGTGGAATGTCCCAGGTATCATTATTATTAATAATAAAATAGGTATTTATATAATATTTTTTAATGAAAATGCATAGTAAAAATATAGCTTTACAAAACTAGTAAGATCAAAGAGAGAATTTTGATATAGGGATGTTAAAGTTATTCGCACCAATCTGCATAGATTTCTATTTGGGGGTGCAAAAGCCTAGGCAGCAGTTTATGTTAGTAAAATTGACCAGCTTTACAGATATTTATTGGTTTCATTATCATGAACTAATAGAATCATAATAATTTGATTCTTTTATGTAAATTACAATTCAATAGACATTGTGACTAACTTAATTTTTATGCTTTTGTCTTGTGGAAAGCAGGGGCATATGCTTAACCATCCAGATGGCGTCACAGAAACAATTTTAGTGCCAGATGAATTTTCTTAAAAATATTTTAACTTCGCCAATGGAAAGAATAGATTGTTGCAAAATAATGTTGCTTAGAATCTTTTTGAATTCCTATTCAATCTTATTGCGACTAAATTTAATTCTATCATAGATCACCTCAAACTTTATGGCGGATCTGAATCAACGCTAAATGCGGGCTCGCGCAGATATCGAGTGGGATAGGCCACCGCAGGGTTCGCGGGAGGATCGCACTAGCCCTTCGCTCCACTGCGTCCCGCCGGCATCTTTATCTGGTCACTGCGACGCGACTTGTGCCTACTTTCAGATTCGTCATAAAGTTTGACGCGACCTGTACCGAAAATGATGCTTACCAAGGAGATTACCAAGCTTGACGATAATATCGAGTTGAACTGCAATTTAAAAAATAAACCTTTATTAACAATTAATAGCAGATTGTTCACCGAGGGAAGAAAGTGACCGATTATCGCCACTCGAAGCCAAAATCGCACGTTCTCTAAAGTGATACATCCTTCTTTATACTAGACTAACGAGGAAAATAAAACAAATAAAATGTTTATGGATTAAAATTAATATTAAAATTACAATTATTAAAATTTACAGCAACTCCTTTCCCCGGTTCCAATAAGTTATGAATAACAGTTTGAGCAGCTTCTTTTAATTTTATTAGAATCAACAAATCATTGCTATCGCTTCTAGAGAACATTTTTAATAAAATTATTATGTAAATTTAGCAATTTACATATATTTAATAAGTCATAAATCAATAAGAAATTCACTTGCTTATAGAAATTGACGCTGTTTGACGCTGTGGTTTAATGGTTAGTTTGCTTTTTTTTTAAATTATCATTAAGAATAAAAAGTAATAATGGCCAGTACCGTTTTGTGTCTTCAAAAATATTTGTATTTTAATTTACTCTCGCCATAACGGGAGTAATGTAATTTCGTACACTTTCCTCTCCCTTGGAAATAAAGAAGGACTTTCCGCCTTTTTCTTTAAAGTATTAGAGCGCCTTTCCAGCAGGTGTAATATAAATAAATTATTCGTTAACTTAACAAAGCCTTTATTTTACGTGAATCTACATAATTATAGGTACAATGAGACTGCAGAAGGTGATAAACATGTGCTCAAATAAACAGGATACAATATTTTTGGTATCTAGTATGCCACAAGTAGACGTTCAATTAAAGGACATATTCTGCCACAAATTATCGTTTAATTAAAAGAAATATTCTGCCCCGATTGCCGTTTAATAAAGAAATTGCATTTTGCCATTGGCCGTCTAAATAATAGAAATATTCTGCCACAAATTATCGTTTAATTAAAAGAAATATTCTGCCCCGATTGCCGTTTAATAAAAAAACAACATTTTGCCATTCTCCGTCTAAATAATAGAAATATTCTGCCACAAATTATCGTTTAATTAAAAGAAATATTCCGCCCCGATTGCCGTTTAATAGAAAAACAACATTTTGCCATTGGCCGTCTAAATAATAGAAATATTCTGCCACAAATTATCGTTTAATTAAAAGAAATATTCTGCCCCGATTGCCGTTTAATAAAAAAAACAACATTTTGCCATTGGCCGTCTAAATAATAGAAATATTCTTCCACAAGTGATAAGTTCATAAATAATGTTACTCAATAGCAAGTTATTAGCCATTTAACTTTGTTCTTTGACACAAATTGATAAAGTTTTATTTTTAATGTACTAGTGGTGGCAAAGTGTGTAGTTATTATAGCAGCAGACTAGCAGAAAACATTATTTTATTACAAGTTTATTACAAGTATTAATAGTCATGGAAATGAAAGAGCCCATTACAGCTTTTACGATCGAGAAAAAACAATAAAACAGTTATCGTGGCTTGTATGGGGATCTCCCACATTTTTTACATTTTGTTATGACAATCGGCATAATAATATATATTCTGTTAAAACTTATACCGGCTACCTATTACTGTTGAAAAGAAAACAAGCTTTAAATATAGGACACACGGACATATAGAGAAACAGCCTTAGTAATAGGGTCCCGGTGGTACCCTTTGGGTACGGTACTCTAAAAAAATACAAAACTATGCGAAGTGACTCTTACAAGGATTAGTATCACTTTACCAAAGAAATTGTGAAGGTACATAATATTATCTTGAAATGTTATCGCAAAACAAAATACTTAAAAAGCTGACTTACCATCGATGAGGCTGTCTCCCACTGAAAACAAACGAGAAAAAATTGTTAGTATTTACGTTTTTGAAAATTCTGGCTGTTATTTTGGCTGATAAATGTGGCATGATACAATATGTGCCTACGAAAGGTAGTAACGACATACGACTAAATTTATTTGTTGAGAAAAGTGTCGTAGGGAAACTGAAGTTTAAAAAAAAAATCAAATATCACAACTTAATGTAGATAAATGAATCAATGTTCATTTTCATTTTTGTAGAAAACATGTTTACGCGTTGTCATAAATCCTTAAATTAACTTAATTAACTGCTGTATATATTATAGTGCCCAAGAGCAGTTTAAATTTGTTGTATGTGGTTAGACGGAAAGACCGAAATGCTTTACATCTTCATTCTGTTACTTTATAGATAAATTCCTTCGAAACAAAACAAAACACTTGATTCGCACATTATAACATGCTAAATGTTTAAATTTATCTAAATGTTTAAAATTTTAATACTACATCAAAAATATAATCTGTACAACAGATACTTTTTGATCATAGTTTTATGAATTAAAAAAAAAATCTATTTTTCGATGTTAAGAAGCATACATCATAGTTTCATTTATAACAATAATCTGTGATTCAAATTTTAAAAGATTTTCCCTATGTCACAAATTTATTCAGAATTTCACATGAATTTCTTGAATACAAAATATGTGCCGCATCCAGGAGTGTTAATTAAATTTAAAAAATAAAACTTACTTCCTTCTTCGTAGTAATTTCCAACGCAGCCGCACATTATGGCCACTGTCAAAAAAAAGTTTAATTAATATACATTTACGACAAAACGGTAATATTAAACTGAACACGGACAGGGAAATGTGTGCACTTTTTGAATATGTAAATAAAATTAAATTAAAAATAGGATTTAATAGTACATTGTACTGTTCGCAGCATATTAAAGTAGAGGTGTATAATATAATCGTTCTAACCATAATAAATCGATGGCTATAATAGCCGGCTTACTGAGTACGAGCATCATACGACGTTTTTCATTACATTCGCGATCAAAATTAAGTAGATATTCCAAATGTAATAATGCCGGGAGCTAAGGGCGCGAGCGAGTTGCTTTTCGCGGTTTACGCATGCGTCCAAGTCACGAATTAGACGTTTTATTATATGCCTACCTATAACGTAGTTTCTATAGTTTAGACTTAAAGGTTCAATAAAAACAGCTAATAAAAATACTAAAATTTTTATCGACGGGCAAGTCGTAAACTGGTTGAACATGCGCTGGATAAGCGCCGAGTTGCTGATGATGGTATTTCCAGCAATTAAATAAAAATTAGTATTTTAATGATTTCTTTTAGCTTATTTATAGTTTATAAAACTGATTTTTATTGTTATTCCAATTAATAAAAAAAATTTTAAATTTTTTTTGCATTCTGTAGGTCTTAGAGCCGATTAAGGTTGTATAAAAAATGATTCAATGCAAATTGTGACATTATAATATTTTATAGATACCTAAGTAGAGTAAGATTAAATGCGTCTAACTATTTTTTTATTTATTTATTTATTGTATTAGTATAACAAATAACATTAGAACCCATAACAATATAGTGTTGTCACAGCTGAGTAATAACGAGCTCGTTTCTTGTTTAGAAGGCCGCGGTTCGAATCTCAAGGCATGTAGGTACCGATGGATTTTTTGTAACTTATGTACATAACTATCACTGACTGCGGCTCGGATAGCACGTTACACCGTTGGTCGCAATCGATATCCATCAACTCGCATTAGACCAGTGTGGTGGACTAAGCTCCAAGCCTCTCATTCTTAAGGGAGGCCTAAGCCCCCGCCGTCAGGCATTAATGGGCTGATGGTATGATATAACAAAAACAATTATTTCATTACATTATTTCTGATACTTGTTTAGTTGTTACCTTTTTATCTAGTGAGAAATTAAGACGTTTTGAAATAAATTATTAGAGCATAAAAGATGTATCATTTACATATAAAAATAAGCATTTAAAAACATTTATTTCATTCTGCATTTATATATAGATTTACATATATTTATAGATGATATGAATCCAAAGGAATCGAAGTTTTTAATGCAACAATTTAAGGACTGTAGTAGGACCTCTTATTTTTTCTTGTATTAATAGTCAAAGTTCCAAATCACAATTTTTCTATTCAATGAAACGCCGGTCTTGCCTTAAGCTCCGGAGACGCCTGGCCAGCTTAAAACAGCAGCTGTTTTAAGCTGGCCAAGCGTCTCCGGAGTCTATGAGATTAATACCCGGGCTTTTTGCTGGCCAGCCCACAACCGTAATACTGACTTCGTTCAGGTATTTATTTTACAATGCCTGCGGTCTGAGCCCTGGCGTTGTCCCGCATAAAAATTAACTCTTCGCCAATAAAATGTGCCTAAGGAATATGGGAGATGGATAATTTAGTTGTGCGCGTACCGTTAAGTATTTTAAATGTTGAAGAGCAGTTAGTTGTCCTCAACACCTGATCATCAAGGAACCTTGATCAGGATCATCAGCCCATGATGATGGTGAGTAATTTCTTATTTAGGTAAATGTTATAATACTAAGTACCAGCTGTAGTAACACGGCCGACCGCTCTGATACTTGGTTTGACATGCGCCACTCGTTGGCGCGTGGCCAATGTAATGGAATTTCACTTACTTTGTTTGAAGCAGTTCGAGAAGTCGTCCATTGTAATATCAGATTCGGTGCATTCTGTAAAAAAATATTTTATGGTTAAAACTCTAAACATATAACATAAATTTACACATATTTCCATTGCAGTATCTATCGCCATTCACTAATTTTAATTGTGAGTGTCATGATGACGTGATTCGGAAATTATTATAATATATTTGACTGGTCGGTCGGTCGAGTGGTTAGAGTCCTAACTGCGGAGCCGAGGTTAGGTTCCCGCCCGGGACGAATATTTGTGTGCATAAACAAGCCTAATATAAAATACTATATACTTATAAATATGACGGAAAATATTTTAACTCAACCTAGGGGGATAAAAGTGTGGTCTATATATAAAAAAAGAATATTTAAATATATATATACTTCTAGTACTTCATAATACAAGCATAATACTTGCTTACTTTGGGACTATATAAATGGTGTGGTGTGTGTGTGGCGCGTCCCAGATATTATTTTCCCCCCTTAGGGTTAAATTTTATTAATATAAGGATAAAAATAAAATGTATAAATGCTGAAACAGGTTTCTTAATTACAAACCATAAAGCCAAATAATAAAATTCTTAGTTTTAACTTTAACAGTGACGGAAGTTCTACACAAAGCTTAATCCCTTAATCTATCTATTTGTTTTTTGTTTGTTTGTTTGTTGTTCTGTTTTTTTACTCTCCAAAAATCTTGAAACCAATACTTAGCTTCTGACCTAAAGATAAATCTTCAATTTTCATGCAATCAACTTAAAAAATAACGGATTTTCATACAAGCTTGCATCTCTTACTTTTATCTCTTAGAGATAGAATTTCAAAAAATCCTTTCTTAGTACATACGCCATAGAGATAGTGAAGCTACCCGCCGTTACCCCTCTAGAGACACGGTAAGACATTTACTGTACGAGACAAAGCTATCCATTTAGCGGGAGTGTGAAACACGCTTGCGGGGGGAAGCCTCCACACAATAATTTTACATATGAAAAGTTACGCCATTCAAAGTTATTTTTTTTTTGTTTTGGACATGTTTTTACAACATTTCACGACATAATTCAGCTATTTCGTGATTAAATTTGCTATAAAAGCTTATTTTTTTCGTTTTTTATTTTTTTATCCGCTAATACCATTTCTCTGAACACTTCCAATTTATCGCTTCAAAGAATTATCAATTCCAAATATTGGCTTTATAAAATTGATATTTATTGGTTATTTGATAGTAAAAAAAGTTGTGGAAGCCCGAATGCAGTGAACCTGTTTCAAATTTATAAGGCTGTGAAACTGTGAGGCCATGGTTCGAATCCGGGCGTGTACCAATGAGTTTTTTCTGACTTAAGTTCATTAACTATCACTGACTGCGTGCCTCGAAGAGCACGTTCAACAGTCGGTCGCGGACGCTGTCAATATATGGCGGTCGTTACAATCCGCCAACCTGCATTAGAACAGCGTGGTGGATTTAAGCTTCAAGCGCTCTCATCTTTATATTTTCAACCAGCTTCTAAAGTTTAACAAACGGTTTTTTTTTAATTTTCTGTTACGAAATATGAAATGTCAGTTATGCTGATTTGATTATTGCTTTACATGTATCTCTTCTACCGGCAATTGGTCTACTTTGACATGTTAATTGACTCCATTCAATGTTCAGATAACATTTTTTTTAAATGACCAAATTGAAATAACAATTTTACTTACTTTTACCCGTGTTGATGAGTTCGATACTAATGTCCAAGATGACCGCGGGGGCACCTGAATAACAAAACGAATACAATTTTTAATCGATACCATTATATATAACTCTTGTAATATTTGTATCAACCCTTATCGTAAAAAATACCATCACAGCGAGGTGTTTCATCTAGAGCACCTGTGAGGCGCTTTCTTAAACGATAGCCTCGATGTTAATAGACGTTATTTTTGCTGTACTGTACCCAAACATGAAAAAACTTGAAAAGTTCTTTATTTGTTCCTAGTGAGGCTTTGTAGGGTACACAAATGTACAAGTGTACGAACCAAGAATCTTCGATTAACTGATTGGCCTGACCATTATTTCTTTCCGAAACAGCAGTTGCCTTTTACACTTATCCCACGGAGTAGGGCAGCGAAAAGTTAACTAGATATATTCGATTGGTACATTTATAATCTCCGTCTGACATACGTGAAGTTGAACATTTGTACCAAGATGAGGAAAACAAACAATGTCAAAGTGTATTTTTATAACACTCACCAGTTAGTCCTTTGGGTCCTGGAAATAGAAAAAAAAATGAAATTAGCTACTTCCACATTACTTGACACTTCAATGAGGTATACTTAAATAGTTTTAAATTTTATGTAAATTAATGATAATTTTCATTGTATTTATTATGTTAGCTCTCTCATTTCAATGGACAATGAGAGATTTTCACGATGTTTTCAACTTCTTTTGCATATAATGAAAAAAAAACCGGCCAAGTGCCTGAAGTATTTAATAAGAATTTTAATTTAATACTTCTAAGCGTTCACGAGGAAAAGGGTAGTAAGTTTAAAATTATTAAAAACATTTTTATCATATAATGCTACTAATAATTTATGCTTTTCCCAATTTTTACTTTATCTGTGCTATAAGACGTTGCGTCGTACCAATTTTCAAGATTCAGAGTTTACGGCAAGTACCCTGTACGTTTTGATTTCCTTGCCAGTGTAGAAAATTTACAGCATAAACGGCTTTGTTTTAGAAGTTTGATTTTTTTCACAGCTCCAAGGGACAGCAAAGTTGAGTATTTGAAATGAATTTTAGCTTGATACTTGGACATGTTCCTGAGCAAAAGGGTCTTGATAGACACACAGACGGACATCAAAGTGATCCTATAAGGGTTCTGTTTTTTATTCCTTTAGAGGTACGGAACTCTAAAAAATTAATTTATAATTTACCTATGATCTATACACTGTAAATATAAAAAAATGTGTGTTAGTTTAACGTACCTTTGCCATTGTTCATTTTGCCAACTTTTTTGGAGCATTTGTCGGTGGCGTCTTTCATGACCTTTTTTATTTCGTTGTCTTTCATATTTCCAACGTATCCCATGTCTTTACCTATGCCTTTCTTGCAGATCTTGAATGCCTTTGACCCAGGGGAACCTGTCAAAATCGTACATTGTATTTTTAAAATTGTGGACTGTATTATTGTTATAGTACACATACTGTTCAATATTATATTTTTCATTTACAAAAAAGAAATTCTGCAGCCAGTCATTTCATTTCCAATAACTATAATTATTTTGCAAATTCAGTATTATGTTTTTCTTTGCTTAAGGCTATTCCTTGCTTATTAATAATTTTAATATTTGATTTTAAATTGATTTTACTTATTATTTCTATTATTTTGTATCTTTGTTTTGCACAATTTTTCGGTAACATTACCAATGTCGTGTTTGCCCTTAATTTGGCATATATGTTATAACACTATTGGTATATGTACAATATTTATATTAATAAAAGTACAATCGTACGATGAGTACTACTATGTAATATTTAATTAAATTGTATACGAATTTGTGTGTCGTGGTAGCCCAGAGTGCAACGAACCTGTCTCAAATTTATAAGACCCCATAGGGCCATGGTTCGAATCCGGGCGTGTACCAATGAGTTTTTCTGACTTAAGTACATTAACTTTAACTGACTCCGTGCCTCGGAGAGCACGTTAAGCAGTCGGTCCCGGACGCTGTCAATAGATGGCGGTCGTTACAGTTCCCAACCCGCAGTGGAGCAGCGTGGGGGGCTGAAGCTCCAAGCTCCCCCCTCACCCTGGGGGAGGCCTAAGCCCCTGCAGTGGGGTAAAAATGGGCTGATGATGATGATATACGAATTTACGCATATAATCGGATATTGTTATACCCATGGATGCATAACAAACACTAATAAAGAAACCGTGCTGTGATAACAAAAATATAATATACCGGTTGATGTTATGAAATATTTATTCACTAAGAAGTAAAATTTCGTGTGACCAATATTGGTTCAAGATTTATGTACTGAAAAAAAAAATAAAGATTGTGAAATTACTTTTCATGTGTGCTTTAAGAAAATGTTGGTTTAAAACTATGATAATGACGTATGGTTTGTCAAATTAATGACTCTAAACTTTTGCTCACGTGGCTATTGTTAGAATTGTTGAAATCCACCAACCGGCACTGGAGCAGCGTGGTAGATTAAGACTCAAGTACTCTCATTCTGAGCGGAGGCCTAAGCTCCTGTATTAGGGCATTAATGGGCTGACGGTATTGTTAGAATATTCAAACGGAAACTACCTTCAAATCCAAGGATGCAGAGAACTCTTTGAACTATTCCGGCGATTACTGTTGAAAATACAAGAATTAGTTATTCATAAATGTTAAAACTTTCAATGTATTAATATAAAACCATAAGAGAAGTGATGTGTGTACCTATACGGGAGATAATGGTTTGAAATTTGTTACAAACCATACTGGTTCATTGCATCATAACGACGTGAAGAAAGGACATAAATAAAACAAACTTGTAATACCGGATCAGTTAGGCAAGTGGGCAAACAACGTGCATCAATTCTTCTGCCTTATTTTCATTTATAAATCTTTGGACTTGTTCTTAAAGGCTGTCGTCTAACCAAAGTCGTTAATCTAGGTTTTAACGGCACAATTAAGAAGAAGGTTTTAATAATTGTGTCGTACATCATCTGTTCTCTTTTTGTCCGTTGTGTGGTGATACCCAGTGTAGCAGTTCCGGTCACGTAATAATATAGGCGAAAAACCTTTTTAATCGCTTTTTTCGATTAAACGACTCTTTCTTGTAGAAAATGTTTAATAGTAGATGTTTTTTATAAAAATAATTTTCGTGTAATGTTTCGATGCATTACAAAATGTCCTCTAAACTTAATGTTCCAACCATAGAGCTAATATTACCAGCGTAAAGAAACGACACCACGAACAAAATGTTTGCGCCAAGCGTTGTTGCCGGCCGGCAACAAGTCATTCAGTCACTTGCCTATGCTCATCACGATCTCGTGCCAAAAACGTGATTAAACAGCAATTCAAAAATGCCGTCGTGAGTGCGAATAACGTGCGAAAATCAATCAACTGCGAAGAAAAAAGATAGTAGCATAATTAAATTAAACTAATTTTTGTAGGTACATACATTTTTTTTCTACCATTGCCGCCATACTTGTTTTAACTACAAGTTATGTCATGACATGTATAATATTTACTAAAGACTTGTATAATACTTGCAATTCTGTGTATTCTAGTGGAAACGAACCAAGCATAACATGTATGAGACATGTATCATACAGTGCATTACATTTGGTAGAAAAATCAATGTGGTAGAAACAAGGTGATTGTGCCGCGCGTACTGATTTTGTTCGTGCCGTTTAGTCTGTTCTATAGTCTATAGGTAGTTCAGTGGTTCCAACTTACTCTTGCCGAGAGACGTTCCAACTGCAACGAAAGAGACAAAACGTTTATTTATTAAATAATATTTTACAGCAAATGAAATAAGTCTTCTAATAGTCGTAATTAAAGATTTATTTAATTTGATTAAAACGAGAAAAAAGAAGATGAAATGTTGGATTAGATGGATGAATGAATTTAAATCAAACAAAACACTTACAGTCGCCTAGTACTGCGGTTAAGACTTTCTTGACAACGATGACAACTGAAAAATTTAAACAAATATTATAAATATTTAAAAAAAATCATAAATAAGTGTTCGACATAAATTTTATATAAAGCAAGGTTTTATAGGTTATTTCGATGTTTATATATCGATCACTTCGATACTGTAAACTGACATTTATGACCCTATTAAAACTAAACGCTGCTGTCAAATTAATTAAATTAAGAATTTGTTTACACCAAAAAATAAAGAAGACTGAAATGGAGACATGCCAAGTGCAAGAGAAGAACGATTACTTTATATTTCGTTATTACATTATAAAATTCTGAAAATATTTAATTTTTAATCAAGTTCATTTTTCTTCCTAACCGACAGCGTCATGTTCTTCGATATTTTTTTCATTTCCAATTTTAATTTAAAAAATCACAAACTGAGTAACATTAGGGAAGACTGGGGTTGGTTGGCTATAGGGGCAGGTTGACTAACAGGCAATAACTTCCAAAATATTCATCATAGTACGATGTCCATCAAACTGCGAGTTCAAAGTGAGGAGACGCTCGGTTACTCGTCTCGGCGGCGTGCAGAAGACAAATGCATTTTACGAGCAACGGCGACATTTTAAAAATTCACATAAGAATGTAAATATTTTTATCGGCATTTCTTTAGATTTTCTGATTGTAGTGTATATCAAAAGGTTTTGTAGTCTTCTCTTTTGCGAAGTACAGTTAATAGACTATGGATTAATGCCACATATTTGCTTCATTAAAGTTATGAGTCGTATGCCTGGGCTCCGGTTTACAAAATGGCCGAGCGGGGATGGTAGGCCAACATGTGTACAGGGTTGATTGACTATATGACCAACCCTATATGTTTATTACAGTGTAAATTAATATTTTTTTACATAAATTATTTTGAGCCAATTCTAGAATATCGACGAACTAGTTTTATTCATTTTAAGGCCATTTAGGTATAAACTACATAAACTAGGGTAAATAGATAGTAGTTATAACAGTAAGACTAAGAAGTACTTACATGATGGATCATAAGTGTTATTTTATATGTGTGTAGGTATAGATACTGTTGTGTTCTTATTTTCCATTTAAGAAGTTTATTAATTTGGTATGGTCATTTGATATTTTTGTGAGTTTATTGTTTAGATACAAAAATAATCCCAATGGAAGAAATACTTTAGGTGTTGTTACCTACTTGTTTAAAACAAGTAAATGACGTTGATTTATGAAATTTTGTTTTATTTACCAATCATATCCAACGATTTTTTTGTATTGTCAACCTACCCCACATTGTGTGTCAACCAGCACCGACAGTAGGGTTGGTTGACAACTAGACTTGTTTTCAAAAAAATGAAAATTAATCGTCTTCTTATTTAGTAAGAAACTTCAAACTAGCTGCATTAATAATCAATAAAATGTTCTATTTACAACTGTTCTATATCATTTTATATCTAATTTATTTTTGCAGTTATTACCTAAAATATAAAAAAAACTAGTCAACCAACCCCGGTCTCCCCTACAGAGATCGAACGGCGGAGAAACTTTATAGTAAATAAAGAGATAAAGAGAAAAAAAATAGAAAGAGAACAGGAGTAGCAGGACAATGTCGTAGCTACTAATAAAATTTTCTGATTGGAAACGCTTAAACCAACTTTATGATAATAATTTTCTTTGCGATTCGTGTCGCATTTTTACATTTTTTTATAATAAAATTTCATGTTTATAATGAATTTCGTAAACAATTTCACTTGCAGACTGAAAAACAATGTGAAAATGACGGAAACTTGACGGAACTTTAACTTTGAATCGTATTAAAGCCAACGAAGTACAAATAGGAAAACCAAAATTTTTTATTATAACAAAATTTCCTACAAAATACGAAATTACTTACTTCCCGACCTATTATGATGTCTTTTTTCGAGTTTTATACTTATTTAATGTTATCTAATATATTACTAAACTTACTTTGATAAAGAAGTTTTTCGAGGCCATCGATCGATACAGCTGTTTAAAAACAAAATAAAACAAATTATATGGTTAGTTACTTCTATAAAGGGAAATAGTTTTTTTTTTTAAACTTTTATTTTATACTTACTCACACTGAGAAGATTTTTGATAAATAAGTTGAGAAGGTTCTTGGTACCTGTAATTTGTAATTTGTAAATGAATTATATTATATTTAAATTTACATCTGCTTTTTTCGCCTATTTTCTTGACGTATCGACGTGTCCAGGGGCATTTTCTATGACACAATTTACTGTCATAGAAAATGTATTATTAATACTAATAAAGGACCTCTCTAAGATTTTCTAAAAAAAATTAAATTTCTTTTAATATAATGAATCTTTGTGAGCTATTCATAAGAAAACTAATAAAATTGGTCTAGGATTGGTTCTTTTATATTGGTATGAAAGAACATACCTGAACGCGAACAAATAAAATGTATCAGAAGCATATTTATAATACAACACCATAGAATAAAAAGCTAAATGCTAAAATTTTTAAAATATAATATCTTATAGCTAACTATTTAAAAAAATCACTCACTCTTGGATGAACCATCGTATTTTTCTGTAATATGGAGAAGTAAATTAATATTTTTATTTTAATATTACGATAAAACGACAAAAAATAGTAAATGTTTTTATGACACTTACTGAAAAGATCTATGTAGCCTACGTCAAGGAGCTGAAACAGATATAATATTGTTAGAAAACATCTAGAAAGAACCAAATTGAAAATTTGACGAAATTAATTCAATGATGAAAACAAACGAGACCACGCTAATAACTATAGATCGCGCCAAACTTCTTGGACGCTCCGATGTTCATCAAGTAATAGGGTTCCCACATGGAAGGCGTTTGCCGGATTCGGTAGGAATTAACAATTAGCTTGATTGGAACTGTAACCACCAGCCAATCCACTGGCAAACAATGGTATCAACACAGAGCAATTTAAAAACAAGTTCGAAAAACGAGCTTGTTTTTGGAAAATATATATTATATTGTACTCAAAACGGTCGCAGGTGAAATGAATATTATGTTTGTTGTGTTTTGACCCAAAGATCAAGTCACCATGCACCACTGCTTTGTTCTTATTTGCTCCATACTTCTTTTCTTTGCTCTGCCAGGTTGAAACAATGGGGGATCAGATTTACTACTTCACGTCATTACGACTACTTTCCAAATACGTTTACTCAAAATATGCTAATCAATAAACATTTGTTTTAAAAAAAGAAACTAACAATTTTTATTGTGTACTCAATATAATATAAGTTACTTACATCAACACTGATAATTCCATTTCCATCATCTCCTCCCTTTCCTCCTTTGTCTTTGCTTCCTCCTGGTTTCTGAAAAAAAAAAAATTATGAAATCAAATATCCCGACATTATTGAAAGTTCTCACCGGCAAGTACAAAGTGATAAATTCTGTTCAATACTCGTAATCTAGATAAAAAATTTCTAATGAATTTTTGAAATTTTTTCATTAATGTTATTGTAAAAATTAGTTCAATTCATTTTTTGACGCTTTCGACGTTTTCGAGTATTTATTTACAAAATGTGTGTTTTTCTAAAGCGAAAAATAGTTTTAGTTTTAGAATTCGGACTGTGGATGTAGATAACATAATATTTATACTAGGTGTTTGGTACGGCAGAGATTATATATCTTTTATTTTTCTTATAAATAGTACAAAGTGTTTGGAATCCATCGAACCCAATTATTACGATGTGATAAAATAACACGTCTTTTTCAAATTTGTTTTTTTTTTATGCAACGTGAAAATTTAAAATAGTTAACAATATATTTTATATAAATTGACCATTTACTCTGGGTTTTCGATGTGCAACAGCTACCAATATTTTTGTGTTAATAATTTTATTAACAAATACGTTTTCAGACTAAATGTAAATAAATCATTTGAAACTACTAGAATATTTTGTTTTACTTCTGTACTATATCTGCGATAAGATAAACTTTAAGAAAATATTCGTAAAAATGTAGTTAACAAATATACCGTAAGACCTTGCACCTATATATGTTAAACTGGCCTCGGTGGACTCCAAACAACTCTCATTATCTGTACAAAAAATAAAAGTATCGCTGTACCAAAAACCCGGTACGTATTTTTAATGATTTTTGGGAAATCAACATGAAAAATACTTACGCCGGGTTGATTGTCTTTGCCATAACCATCTTCTCCGGAATTCTAAAAAGAAATACAAATCTCAAAAATCTACAAATGTTATATTTTGTTACAAAAAACGTAGAAGCATTATCTAAGGTAGACGACGGTCACAATATTAATGCAAGAAGTAAACAATTCCTAGACTTTCAAAGGCAAGCAACTCCTTTATGGGTGATTGTATTAGTTTTTACAACAAATACACTTCCTTATAAAATGTATAAAAGTACAACTCATAAAAACTTATTATTCCGTCAAGGGTTATTTAAATAATAATAAAGTAGGTACGGCCATTACTGCAATAGTTTTAAGTATTATACAATGAAGTTTGTTCATTGCCTAATGATTTTTGATCCTTACAAGTGTCTGGGACCGCCAATTAATAAGTATTTTAAGGTTTTTGAAATTTTTAATTTTATTTTTATTTGAAAATTTTTTAACATTCATTTAGTTAAACTTATTCACACATGATCAGACAAAAAAATAATTTTTAAGTTTTTAATTTTTATTTCGTTAGTTCATATTCCTCATTCCCTTTCAATATAGTGTACATTATGCTACTAGTCAAGCCCTTTCATTTGCTACCCATATCGATGGAGTAGTGAAAAAAAAATGTAATTCGCCATTTTGTGCTGGCGCCCATCTTGGATTTAAAATTTGTCATTGTGTATAGTATTCTCCTAGTCAAGTCTTGTTATTTGATACCCATATTGATAGAGTAGTAAAAAAAAATGTAATTCGCCATTTTGTGCTGGCGCCCATCTTGGATTTAAAATTTGTCATTGTGTATAGTATTCTCCTAGTCAAGTCTTGTTATTTGATACCCATATTGATAGAGTAGTAAAAAAAAATGTAATTCGCCATTTTGTGCTGGCGCCCATCTTGGATTTAAAATTTGTCATTGTGTATAGTATTCTCCTAGTCAAGTCTTGTTATTTGATACCCATATTGATAGAGTAGTAAAAAAAAATGTAATTCGCCATTTTGTGCTGGCGCCCATCTTGGATTTAAAATTTGTCATTGTGTATAGTATTCTCCTAGTCAAGTCTTGTTATTTGATACCCATATTGATAGAGTAGTAAAAAAAAATGTAATTCGCCATTTTGTGCTGGCGCCCATCTTGGATTTAAAATTTGTCATTGTGTATAGTATTCTCCTAGTCAAGTCTTGTTATTTGATACCCATATTGATAGAGTAGTAAAAAAAAATGTAATTCGCCATTTTGTGCTGGCGCCCATCTTGGATTTAAAATTTGTCATTGTGTATAGTATTCTCCTAGTCAAGTCTTGTTATTTGATACCCATATTGATAGAGTAGTAAAAAAAAATGTAATTCGCCATTTTGTGCTGGCGCCCATCTTGGATTTAAAATTTGTCATTGTGTATAGTATTCTCCTAGTCAAGTCTTGTTATTTGATACCCATATTGATAGAGTAGTAAAAAAAAATGTAATTCGCCATTTTGTGCTGGCGTCCATCTTGGATTTAAAATTTGTCATTGTGTATAGTATTCTCCTAGTCAAGTCTTGTTATTTGATACCCATATTGATGGAGTAGTCAAAAAAAAGTAATTCGCCATTTTGTGCTAGCGGCCATCTTGGATTTCAAATTTGTCATAGTGTATAGTATTCAACTAGTCAAGTCCTTTCATTTGAAAGCCATATTGATAGAGTAGTGAAAAAAAAGTAATTCGCCATTTTGTGGCGGCGGCCATCTTGGACTCATTTTCATTAAACATAGCTAAGAGCACTTTTGACTAATTTGCCTTTCATATAAAAAAATCCGCATCCAAATCGGTTCCTCCGTTGGGGAGCTACGATGCCACGGCACAAATACACAGATACACACACATGTCAAACTTATAACACCCCTCTGTTTTCGTCGGGGGTTAAAAACGGAAGCCATTGTCGGTTATGAAACAATTTTTAACTAATTTATAACCATATTTCTAAAATTTAATTTGAAAACTCGCTAATAAGTTTCAAATGTGACTTGACTTGACGTACCCGTGAAATCGTGTTAACCGTCAACAAGAGTGACTAAACCAAAAGGTAGGTACACACGTTGTAACATTTTATCAGTGAGTGGCCACACTGAATGTCTGTTATGTAACGCGTGACTCAGTTCCTAAAGGTATTATACAATACTCGTTGTGTATAGATAACAAAATCCGCCACTCTGCACTGGAGCAGCGTGGTGGATTAAGCTCCAAGCACCTTCACCCTGAAAGGATGTCTAAGCCCCTGCAGTGGAGTACAATGGGCTGAAGGAAATTTACCGTTGATTTAAACGAATGCTGAATTCGGACTGTGGATGTAGATAACATAATATTTATACTAGGTGTTTGGTACGGCAGAGATTATATATCTTTTATTTTTCTTATAAATAGTACAAAGTGTTTGGAATCCATCGAAGCCAATTATTACGATGTGATAAAATAACACGTCTTTTTCAAATTTGTGTTTTTTTTTATGCAACGTGAAAGTTTAAAATAGTTAACAATATTTTTCATATAAATTGACCATTTACTCTGGGTTTTCGATGTGCAACAGCTACCAATATTTTTGTGTTAATAATTTTATTAACAAATACGTTTTCAGACTAGATGTAAATAAATCATTTGAAACTACTAGAATATTTTGTTTTACTTCTGTACTATATCTGTGATAAGATAAACTTTAAGAAAATATTCGTAAAAATGTAGTTAACAAATATACCGTAAGACCTTGCACCTATATATGTTAAACTGGCCTCGGTAGACTCCAAACAACTCTGATTATCTGTACAAAAAATAAAAGTATCGCTGTACCAAACACCCGGTACGTATTTTTAATGATTTTTGGGAAATCAACATGAAAAATACTTACGCCGGGTTGATTGTCTTTGCCATAACCATCTTCTCCGGAATTCTAAAAAGAAATACAAATCTCAAAAATCTACAAATGTTATATTTTGTTACAAAAAACGTAGAAGCATTATCTAAGGTAGACGACGGTCACAATATTAATGCAAGAAGTAAACAATTCCTAGACTTTCAAAGGCAAGCAACTCCTTTATGGGCGATTGTATTAGTTTTTACAACAAATACACTTCCTTATAAAATGTATAAAAGTACAACTCATAAAAACTTATTATTCCGTCAAGGGTTATTTAAATAATAATAAAGTAGGTACGGCCATTACTGCAATAGTTTTAAGTATTATACAATGAAGTTTGTTCATTGCCTAATGATTTTTGATCCTTACAAGTGTCTGGGACCGCCAATTAATAAGTATTTTAAGGTTTTTGAAATTTTTAATTTTATTTTTATTTGAAAATTTTTTAACATTCATTTAGTTAAACTTATTCACACATGATCAGACAAAAAAATAATTTTTAAGTTTTTAATTTTTATTTCGTTAGTTCATATTCCTCATTCCCTTTCAATATAGTGTACATTATGCTACTAGTCAAGCCCTTTCATTTGCTACCCATATCGATGGAGTAGTGAAAAAAAAATGTAATTCGCCATTTTGTGCTGGCGCCCATCTTGGATTTAAAATTTGTCATTGTGTATAGTATTCTCCTAGTCAAGTCTTGTTATTTGATACCCATATTGATAGAGTAGTAAAAAAAAATGTAATTCGCCATTTTGTGCTGGCGTCCATCTTGGATTTAAAATTTGTCATTGTGTATAGTATTCTCCTAGTCAAGTCTTGTTATTTGATACCCATATTGATGGAGTAGTCAAAAAAAAGTAATTCGCCATTTTGTGCTAGCGGCCATCTTGGATTTCAAATTTGTCATAGTGTATAGTATTCAACTAGTCAAGTCCTTTCATTTGAAAGCCATATTGATAGAGTAGTGAAAAAAAAGTAATTCGCCATTTTGTGGCGGCGGCCATCTTGGACTCATTTTCATTAAACATAGCTAAGAGCACTTCCGACTAATTTGCCTTTCATATAAAAAAATCCGCATCCAAATCGGTTCCTCCGTTGGGGAGCTACGATGCCACGGCACAAATACACAGATACACACACATGTCAAACTTATAACACCCCTCTGTTTTCGTCGGGGGTTAAAAACGGAAGCCATTGTCGGTTATGAAACAATTTTTAACTAATTTATAACCATATTTCTAAAATTTAATTTGAAAACTCGCTAATAAGTTTCAAATGTGACTTGACTTGACGTACCCGTGAAATCGTGTTAACCGTCAACAAGAGTGACTAAACCAAAAGGTAGGTACACACGTTGTAACATTTTATCAGTGAGTGGCTACACTGAATGTCTGTTATGTAACGCGTGACTCAGTTCCTAAAGGTATTATACAATACTCGTTGTGTATAGATAACAAAATCCGCCACTCTGCACTGGAGCAGCGTGGTGGATTAAGCTCCAAGCACCTTCACCCTGAAAGGATGTCTAAGCCCCTGCAGTGGAGTACAATGGGCTGAAGGAAATTTACCGTTGATTTAAACGAATGCTGAATTCGGACTGTGGATGTAGATAACATAATATTTATACTAGGTGTTTGGTACGGCAGAGATTATATATCTTTTATTTTTCTTATAAATAGTACAAAGTGTTTGGAATCCATCGAAGCCAATTATTACGATGTGATAAAATAACACGTCTTTTTCAAATTTGTGTTTTTTTTTATGCAACGTGAAAGTTTAAAATAGTTAACAATATTTTTCATATAAATTGACCATTTACTCTGGGTTTTCGATGTGCAACAGCTACCAATATTTTTGTGTTAATAATTTTATTAACAAATACGTTTTCAGACTAGATGTAAATAAATCATTTGAAACTACTAGAATATTTTGTTTTACTTCTGTACTATATCTGTGATAAGATAAACTTTAAGAAAATATTCGTAAAAATGTAGTTAACAAATATACCGTAAGACCTTGCACCTATATATGTTAAACTGGCCTCGGTAGACTCCAAACAACTCTGATTATCTGTACAAAAAATAAAAGTATCGCTGTACCAAACACCCGGTACGTATTTTTAATGATTTTTGGGAAATCAACATGAAAAATACTTACGCCGGGTTGATTGTCTTTGCCATAACCATCTTCTCCGGAATTCTAAAAAGAAATACAAATCTCAAAAATCTACAAATGTTATATTTTGTTACAAAAAACGTAGAAGCATTATCTAAGGTAGACGACGGTCACAATATTAATGCAAGAAGTAAACAATTCCTAGACTTTCAAAGGCAAGCAACTCCTTTATGGGCGATTGTATTAGTTTTTACAACAAATACACTTCCTTATAAAATGTATAAAAGTACAACTCATAAAAACTTATTATTCCGTCAAGGGTTATTTAAATAATAATAAAGTAGGTACGGCCATTACTGCAATAGTTTTAAGTATTATACAATGAAGTTTGTTCATTGCCTAATGATTTTTGATCCTTACAAGTGTCTGGGACCGCCAATTAATAAGTATTTTAAGGTTTTTGAAATTTTTAATTTTATTTTTATTTGAAAATTTTTTAACATTCATTTAGTTAAACTTATTCACACATGATCAGACAAAAAAATAATTTTTAAGTTTTTAATTTTTATTTCGTTAGTTCATATTCCTCATTCCCTTTCAATATAGTGTACATTATGCTACTAGTCAAGCCCTTTCATTTGCTACCCATATCGATGGAGTAGTGAAAAAAAAATGTAATTCGCCATTTTGTGCTGGCGCCCATCTTGGATTTAAAATTTGTCATTGTGTATAGTATTCTCCTAGTCAAGTCTTGTTATTTGATACCCATATTGATAGAGTAGTAAAAAAAAAATGTAATTCGCCATTTTGTGCTGGCGTCCATCTTGGATTTAAAATTTGTCATTGTGTATAGTATTCTCCTAGTCAAGTCTTGTTATTTGATACCAATATTGATGAAGTGGTGAAAAAAATGTAATTCGCCATTTTGTGCTGGTGTCCATCTTGGATTTAAAATTTGTCATAGTGTATAGTATTCTCCTAGTCAAGTCCTGTTATTTGATACCCATATTGATGGAGTAGTGAAAAGAAAGTAATTCGCCATTTTGTGCTAGCGGCCATCTTGGATTTCAAATTTGTCATAGTGTAGTATTCTATTAGTCAACTCCTTTCATTTGATGCCCATTATGATGGAGTAGTGAAAAAAGTAATTCGCCATTTTGTGGCGGCGGCCATTTTGAATTTGAAATTTTTCATGTTTTCTACTAGTCAAGTCCTTTCATTTGATACCCATGTTGTGGGAGTAGTGAAAAAACGTAATTCGCTATTTTGTGCTGGCGCCCATCTTGGATTTCAAATTGGTCATAGTGTATAGTATTCTACTAGGCAAGTCCTATCATTGGATATCCATATTGATGGAGTAGTGAAAAAAAATGTAATTCGCCATTTTGTGTTGGCGCCCATCTTGGATTTGAAATTTTTCATATTGTGCAGTATTCTATTAGTCAAGTCCTTTCATTTGATGCCCATTATGATGGAGTAGTGAAAAAAAAATGTATTTTGCCATTTTGTGGCGGCGGCCATTTTGGGTTTGAAATTTGTCATGTTTTTTTCTAGTCAAGTCCTTTCATTTGACACCCATATTGATGGAGTAGTGAAAAAAAATGTAATTCGCCATTTTGTTTATTCATTATTTTTTGAATGTGAATGAATCAATGATTGATTCATTGATTCATGATTTGATTTGATTTGATTAATTCGCCATTTTGTGCTGGCGTCCATCTTGGATATAAAATTTGTCATAGTGTATAGTATTCTCCTATGACATGTATATATGTATAGTATATCTATATATGTATAGTATTCTCCAAATGATAGGACTTGACAGTCCTGTCATTTGATACCCATATTGATGGAGTAGTGAAAAAAAGTAATTCGCCATTTTGTGCTAGCGGCCATCTTGGATTTCAAATTTGTCATAGTGTAGTATTCTACTAGTCAAGTCTTTTAATTTGATATCCATATTGATAGAGTAGTGAAAAAAAAGTAATTCGCCATTTTGTGGCGGCGGCCATCTTGGACTCATTTTCATTAAACATAGCTAAGAACACTCCCGACTAATTTGCGTTTCATATAAAGAAATCCGCATCCAAATCGGTTCCTCCGTTGGGGAGCTACGATGCCACGGCACAAATACACAGATACACACACATGTCAAACTTATAACACCCCTCTGTTTTCGTCAAGGGTTAAAAATAATAATAAAATAAGCCTCCTAAGTAACAATTTTAGTTGTAGATAGGTCTGAAATAAGTTATATAACCTTTCTATGGAATTTTTCAAAAATAAATGTTATACCAAAGTAACCTCATAATAAACGCCGCATAAACTTATGATAACCAAAAGGTCCCGTTGTAATAATCTCCGCTAGGTCTACTTTATAACTTAAAACAGACTAGACAAATAACCTAGAGGCATACTTGTAAACCTAGATGTACCCGTAAATTAACTATTTTATAACTCGGTAAGATGCAGTTTTACCTAATTAGAACCTTCAAGAAGTCTATACTTAGTCATGAACTAGTTACAATCAGTATTTACCACAACATTCTTATTCAGAATTGGATTAAAGTCAAGTCACATTTGAAACTTATTAGTGAATTTTCAAATTAAATTTTAGAAATATGGTTATAAATTAGTTAAAAATTGTTTCATAACCGGCAATGGCTTCCATTTTTAACCCCCGACGAAAAAATAGGGGTGTTATAAGTTTGACATGTGTGTGTATCTGGGTATCTGTCCGTGGCATCGTAGCTCCCAAACGGATGAACTGATTTGGTTGCGTATTTTTTTATATGAAAGGTAAATTAGTCGGGAGTGTTCTTAGCAATGATTAATGAAAATCAGTCCAAGATGGCCGCCGCCACAAAATAATGGACATCACATTTCTTCACTACACCATCAATATGGGTATCCAATAAAAGGGCTTGACTAGTAGAATACTATACACTATGATAAAATAACAAATCCAAGATGGCCGCCACTAGAAAATGGGGAATACTTTTTTTTTACAAATCCCTCAATATGGGTAACAAACGAAAGGGCTTGACTAGTAGAATACTACAAACTATGAAAAATTTCAAATACCTAAGATGGCCGCCACTACGAAATGGCAAATTACATGTTTTCTTTTACTACTCCATCAATATGGTTATCAGATAAAAGGACATGACTAGTAGAAAACTATACACTATTACTAATTTTAAATCCATGATGGCCGCCAACACAAAATAAAGAATTAAATTTTTTCACTTCTTCATCAATATGTGTATCAAATGAAAAGACGTGACTAGTAGAATACTATACACTATGACTAATTTCAAATCCAAAATGGCTGCCACTAGAACATGGGGAATTAATTTTTCTTTCACAAATCCCTTAATATAGGTAGCAAATGAAAGGGCTTGACTAGTAGCATAATGTGCACTATATTGAAAGGGAATGAGGAATATTAACTAACGAAATGAAAACTAAAAACTTGAAAAAATTTTATTGTCTGATTATGTATGAATTAGTTTAACTAAATAAAAGTTTAAAAATTTTGAAATAAAAATTAAACTAAAAATTTTAAAAACCCCCGACACAGAAACTAACCTTTAAAAAATCTAAAATAATACAAGTTTTTTATTGCCTAGTGACTTTTGATCCTTAAAAGCGTCGGGGACCTCTAAATAAACGTAAAATACTTAATAATTAGCGGTCCCCGACGCTTTTAAGGATCAAAAGTCACTAGGCAATGAACAAACTTGTATTATTTTATACTTTTTAAAGGTTAGTTTTTTGTGTCGGGGGTTTTTAAATTTTTAATTTAATTTTTAATACTATATCATTTTAATGTGATGTATTTCATGTACGTCGGAAAAACGTGACTCAAATTGACACACTATGTAAATTCTATTGCGACTACCAGTTTACTATAAAATTATGGAATAATAAGCTTATAAAATAAGCGGGCCCACATTAACAGGCATATCTAAATTATTTTATGCTTATACGAATATAAAAAAAATACATATAAAATGAATACTAGTCTCGAACTGACATATAATCATTTGTAAAAGTATAAAGGCGCTTAGAATAACGGTTTAACTAAAAAACTACATAATTAGTGTAAACTAGCTGACCAGGCGAACTTCGTACCGCCTCAGAACTCGGAACAGTCTAAAACGTATATGTTTTGTAGCCCCCTCGCAAATGGTAGCCCATAACCACAATCCTCATCTAAGAACTTGCTTTTACGTGATATCTACGTAAAGCGAAACACCACCTCAAAATCCTCCCAACCAATTTAGAGAAACAGCCCTCTGGTGGCCCATGACCACAAACCTTATCAAAGAACATGCTCTTAGATATAACGCAAAAACTGCTTACTGATCCAGCCGTTTTAAAGAAATGTATATATTGCAGAAATGTAAAGAATAGTAAAGAAATAAAAATAGTAAAGAAATGTGTATACTGTCGTGATAGCCCAGAGCGCAACGAGCCTGTCTCAAATTTGGCCCCATCGGGCCATGGTTCGAATCCGGGCGTGTACCAATGAGTTTTTCTGACTTAAGTACACAATATCACTGACACCGTGCTTCGGAGGGCACGTTAAGCAGTCGGTCCCGGACGCTGTCAATAGATGGCGGTCGTTCCAGTTTCCAACCCGCAGTGGAGCAGCGTGGTGGACTTAAGCTCCAAGCCCCCCTCCTCACCCTGGGGGAGGCTTAAGCCCCTGCAGTGGGGTAAAAATGGGCTGATGATGATGATGATGATGATGATGATGATGATGATATATTGCAGTGCCCTCTGGTGACTCATAGCCGCAATCTTTATCTAAGAATCTGATCTTAAGTGATATCTATGTAACACAAAAAACTGCATCAAGATCCTCAGAGCTGTTTTATAAAAACTTTCGCAATTCCCCCTGGTGGGGGGAATTGCGAAAGTCGGATTTGATTTCCTCATGAAATGAGCTCATGACATCTTTTTTTTTGAATACCAGTTGTGTTCTAAGTGGTAGACTCAAATCACTGTTTCGATGTTGTGATTTAGTGAATCTTTTTAATGAGCCTACAAGAATTACCTCTGCCACTGCAACATGTATTGACAATATCTTTACTAATGCAGAACCTTGTAGTAAAGCTATAATTAATAAATTAACATCAGACCATTGTGGTCAGCTTGCTGTTTTTGATTTGGGTTTATTCGAAGTTACTAAAAAAATTATTAAATGTATACCAATCAATGATAGTCGGCTTGACAATTATAGGAAAAAAGTATTAGCAGATTTACCACATCTTGAACGTTATGATGATACTAACAAATTATATAATTCATTGTTTGATATCACAAAAAATGTATATGACAATGTGTTTAAGTCAAAAACCATTCAAATTAATAATTCGTTACGATTTAGTGATTGGGCAACGGCGGAAATCCATGAAGTTAGGCTTAAATTGTATGAACTTTATGAAGAAAGATCATATAATAAAAGTGTTCACTTTAGAAATTATGTGCGGAATTATTCAAAAATGTTTAAATGCGCTTGTGCAGCAGCTAAAGCAAATTATATCTATGGTAAAATAAAAAATAGCCCGAATATTACAAAAACGACTTGGCAAATCGTAAACAGCGAAACTGGAAAGGTAAAAGCGCGTGATATTGATTTTAAACTTAAAATTAATGATAAGATTTTAACATCAAATTTAGAAGTAGCCAAGGCTTTCGAGAAGTTTTTCTCTGATATTCCAGTTTTGACTACCAAGTCCTTAAACTCTTCTCCCGCTCTTGCCGAATCATTACTCAAGCAAAATGTCAGTGGGTGCATGGTTGATTTTAAGTTTTCTCAGGTGGATCCTTCAGCCATTGTTAAAGCATTCAAATCATTAGAAATGAAAAATACTGCAGACCTTCATGGTCTTTCAGTTAAAATTATAAGTTCAATCATTGATTGCATCTCACCTCATCTTGCTTATTTATTTAATAAGTGTATAGATCATGGCGTTTTTCCCGACCTAATGAAGCACAGTAAGGTCATTCCATTATTTAAAACCGGTAGTACATCTGACCCTACTAATTTCCGACCTATTTCAATACTACCAACGTTAAGCAAAATTTTTGAAAAAATATTATTGAATCAGTTAATTTCACACTTTAACATTAATAACTTAATGCATCGCAAACAGTTTGGTTTCACCCGGGGCCGTTCAACAACCGATGCTGGTGTTGAACTGATTCAGCACATCTTTGAGGCCTGGGAGAGCTCTGGAGATGCTATTGGTATCTTCTGTGATCTTTCCAAGGCTTTTGATTGTGTCCAACATGATACATTGGTCGGGAAATTGTGTCATTATGGTGTCAAAGACCGCGCGCTCGACCTTCTGAGATCGTACTTATGTAACAGAGTTCAAAGGGTTGATGTGAGTGGAGAGAGATCACCTGGATCTGCGGTATCGATGGGAGTCCCGCAGGGTTCAATTCTTGGTCCATTTCTATTTTTAATTTATGTCAACGACTTACCTTACCTTGTTAAAAATAATCACGAGATAGTGATGTTTGCTGATGATACTTCTTTAATATTCAAAGTTAACAGAAAGAAATTTACTTACGACGATGTAAACAATGCTATCTCCAAAATAGTCGAATGGTTCACGGCTAATAATTTATTATTAAATGAAAAAAAAACCAAATGTATAAGATTCTCGCTACCGAACGTCAAACCGACACATACCAATATTGTCATTAAAAGTAAAGAGTTGGACCTTGTGGATTCTACTGTATTCTTGGGAATCACATTGGATGCAAAATTGCAATGGGATCCTCATATTACTAACTTGGCAAAAAGGCTCAGTTCTGCAGCTTACGCTGTAAAAAGGATCCGCTTCCTTTCAGACATAGAAACCGCGAGAATGGTGTATTTCAGTGGGTTCCATAGTTTGATGACTTATGGCATTCTGCTGTGGGGACACGCTACCAATGTGAATACAATTTTCGTGTTGCAGAAGCGAGCTGTTCGAGCAATTTATAAACTAAAACCTAGAGTATCACTTAGAGACAAATTTAAGGAAATTAATATAATGACGTTGCCGTCTCAATATATATTTGAAAACATAATGTACGTAAAAAAAAATATTGTATTATTTAAAAAAAATTGTGATCGGCATAATGTCAATACAAGAATCAAGGATAAACTTGCTAATCATGTCAGCCGCCTCAATAAAATCACAAAATCTTTTAAAGGGCAATGTATACGCTTTTACAATAAGATCCCAGTTGACATTCAAGATCTACCCCTTAACAAGTTTAAAACTACAATAAAACGAAAGCTTTATGCAAAAGCTTATTATAAAGTATCAGACTACTTAGATGAGAAAAATCCATGGGTGTAAGCCGCTCGCCTATCAGTTTGTTTCAATAATATTATTCTTTAAGCACTTATTGTTAAATTTTTTTTTTTTAATAATTTTGTTAAAAAGAGCGTCCCTCAGTTCCTTGCGTATTCTTCTGAGAGGAACCAGCATTTTTGAATGCGCCTTTGTGGTGACGTCCTTCCACAAAGTAATAAAATTCACTCTTATGACGTATTTCAAGATTATGCTACATAACTACGAAATAAAGATATTTTGATTTTGATTTTGATTTTGATTTTGATTTTGAACACTTTTCGCTATTTCTCATAGTTTAGGTTTTGGCCATACAGTCTCATCTCAAAAACTCATTGTGTTTATAGATTTTAGCTTTCTATACTCCTACTCCACATAAACTTTTTTTTAAATCTGGTTTTTGGAGGCTTCAGTGCTCCCTGGGTGACTGTACCTGCCTCTATAAACTTTTACTATGCCAAATCTCACACTCCTCCGTGCGCGTAATATATTTGAAAACAAGTTGAAAGTTTTTTCTTCACATATTTATATATAGAGAAGAAAGAATAGAATATAATACATGCAAAAACATAACTGAAGACGGGAGAAATAAGCATAACAGAACGTAAAAAACCTAATTTTTGTAATTTTTGTCTGTTTGTCGGTTAGTTTGCTCGTTCGTTCGTTTGCAAACGCATCTCTTAAAAGCCACTCATGGAATTCAAAATCAACTTAAAATATGAAGCTTTATGCCGAGTAATATTTAGTTTTTTTTTCATCAAAATCGACCCACAGAATTAAAAGTAGGCGCCGAGTCGCCCGTGCCTGGTGTAGCGGGGCGTGAGTGAGCAAATTTACGTAGTTTATTATCGAATCAACTCTACAACCTGTCCAGTTAGCAAACGCCAAAACAATCATGTAAATTGTTTAATAATACTAAGGAACAGACAGAGTCACGTTGCGTTTTATTACTGGCTGAGATAGAGTTAAGTCCACGCAGACCAAAGTGGAAAAAAGATGGAAGAAGGGTCTCGAAATACACTCCATGTGACTAAAGAATTAGTCTAACTCCGCAACGGAAAGTTTAGGTAAGATATTTGTACGTCCTCATGTAGATATTGAGGTGCTCTAAACTCTACTCTACTCTTCTCTACTCTAAGAGGTAGGTTGAGCAGAAAAGAAAGCTGTCAAATAGTGGTCTTAATTTGTGACTACGAAAAGCGTTTTTACAAAATTACGGTAGAGTGCATATAGCGATACTATGTACCCCAATTTTTTTGTTAAGTGACGATAAAGCTTTTCGTTTTAAGATACTATTTTAATATTGATACAGACAACAAAAAAAAAATAACAAAAAAATATACTTACTTCTGGAACCTTTGTATCATCAAGCTAAAAAAAGAAATACATTTTGTTAAATTGAGAATCTCTACATAATATTCAATTCATTATTACTACATTATTATTACTCTACAATGCGGCGTAAGTTGTAGGTTTGAATCCTAAACTGATATGGTGAATTTTCGACCACAATCCAAATTTTATTGTCATATTTTTTGGTAAATATAATAAAATATATGTAGTATTTTTACGATTCCGTACAACTGAGATGGATAAATGTAACTTTATGTCTGTCTATCTGTTTGTCTGTCACTCTTGTTTAGCGGTCACAGCCTATTTCCTCCAAATATACAGACGAAAAATTCAAATATGAAAATACCAAATGACCCGATTTCGGGCATATAACAAAAATAAAAGAATTAACTTTTAGGCGGTTAATTTTGGGGGTAAATAAAAATATTTTTTTAACTGCATCATCCGACATATCAGTTCTGAGTAATATTTTTTGATTATTTGAAAATGCATAGTTTAGAATCCATTAAAGAAAATAAACGAAAATCAAGTTCCCCTTTTATTTCTGATACGACAAAAGCCACGTTCTGTGAAAAAAATCAAGTTTATAGAAAAACCTAAACGATAAACAAAAATTTATTTTGAGGAAAATTGACTGCCCCAGTGGTTATAGCCCTAGCTGCGGAACCGAAGGTCCCGGGGTCCGATTTCTGCCCAGAATAAATATTTGTGTGCATGACAGTGCCAGAGGGCACCACTGTATGCTAAGTTGCTGGCTGCATCACGAGAACGAAGGCGTGCCCATGTCTATTTGTACTTATAAAATCCTTTATTTCATCTTTTTGATTTACAATTCGTCGAATACAAATCAGATACTTTCAAGGTATTGAATTGAATGCTTTAAAAATAATAAGCGGTGCGATGTTTCAAATTTATTTCCATTGCAGTCCAAAATATTTAATAGTAAATGCCAAAGTGTGTTTGTTGGTTTGTCCTTCATTCACGCAGCAACAAAACAGACGCGAGGGGATTTTTTGTATAGATATATTTCATGAGCTTGAGAGTGACATAGGTCAATTTTCATCTTAGAAAAAGAAACGGTTCCTGTGTACTGTTATTTATGCTAAAGCAGTTGAACGGATTTTGATGAAATTTAGTACGAAGATGTCTTAGGTTTGGAATAACAAGTAGGGTAAAACTCATCCTAGAAAAATAAACGTTTCCTGTAGGATAATTATTCTTCATATTAAAGTGGCTAAGTGGATTTCTAAACTTCAGCGTGATCGATAAATTCAAAATACATACGTAACAAGTGTTTAATACGTGACAAATTTAAAACGAAAACCCTTAATGATCACTTGGGATATTTGTTGAAAAAATGTGTAATTTTTTTAAAAATATATTTTTATGGTTGAATAAACTCTGTTTTCTGTTATTATTTAATATTACTTACATTAGCCTGGGAAGAAACGATGACGCCTACCTGAAAATAGAAAATGTGCAGTAATTACATACGTATAAAGTCAAGTTGAAGTGTTTTTATGTCTCAAGTTAATTTACAAATTTCGTTCATTCTGTTTATTTTATGAATTTAACAAATGTAAAAAAAAAAACTCAATTCTATTCATGACCAAAAATATAAAACTTGATATAAAAGCTTGTTATGTTTATGTCCGTAGAAAGGCCTATACGATTTTGATATTATTCGAAACAAATATTTCTTTTTTATTGTTATATCCTGTGAATGTAAAGTTTTATTTTTGAGATGCTGATGTAGGAGACGGCATACGAGAATAATCGGCATGTGAAGTAATAGAGGGCCCAAAGCTGAACCTTTCAATACGCCCATCATGACCAAAAGTTAAACTACAATAATATTACTGATGATAAAAAATACAGTACCTATGCATTCTTTCAAACGAGATATAAATTGAATTTTTATGAATTTTATATAGACTCGATGAAATATTTAATGAAATATACAAAAATATTAAATCTGCGGAAGATAAAAAAATTCGAAATCAGCAACAGAGCTTCTGCATCAAATATTTTGTCCTTTGATTTTTTTCTCTTTTGTATTTTAACGCAGAATATGCAATTGATGAATTATTTTTTTTATTATAATGTAATTCGTATTATTGGCAACTTAATTATTTAACCTAAAGAAGAATTGCAGAATATCCGATCTTCTTGTCCATCCTTATGGAAAATTGTAAAAAAAATTATATACGTGTACACTTGAAAAACATTTTCAACGAAATGATTTCAATAAAATATATTGATGATGATATGAAGTTACATTTATTATATTTATTTATGAATTTATAGATATTTCTAGTTTTTTTTTTTAAGTTTGTTTTGCATAGATAAATGTCACTCCTCTTTTTGTTTCTTCTTTTTGAGTTACTTGATTTTAATCGTATTATTTGAATTTTAGCTATGCACGTTTATTCCACGCACGGAATCCTTCGCCGTCCAAATAATTAAAGTTAATAATTTATTTGTAACTCACCAGTAGGACCAGAACTGCGACTTTAAGACCCATCATTTTTGCTTCAGCGGAATGCTCACTGAAAGCGCAGAACTCCAACCGCTTCTTTTACAGCCAAAAGTTAATGACGAACTGTTTATCCAAGTGTTCCGATTGAGACAATTATTGTTTATCTAGTTTTAATAATTTCTATTCATGGCATATTACATCGCGTTTAAAATGACCATGGTTTATGTTAAATTCGTCGTAACTGCCTCCACGTCGAATATACCTAAACATTTAAATGAATTTCATTAAATTGTCTTATATAATTAAACATATCGATGTACTATTTAAATTCATAGCATTTTTTTCTGGTTTCGGGTAGTTTTGACCATACAGTGGAGATTCTAAACAGAATAAGAAAATATCACCCGTAACGGAGAGGATTCTTTATTTGTCAGTTAGTTTGCTTCGTCATTTCCGAACGATTTTGAATTTAAAAAAGCAAATAATTCTTTAAACCTCAGGATCTTAGATAGCAAAATAATTCAGAGATTAGACAGACCATACGTCATTAGCATTGTTCATTGTAAACTTATTGTTGAACACATGAAATGTAATTTCTGAATATTTGTTCAGCTAATACCTATGAATTTTACATGTGCGTCACACTGAATTCTACTTCATAAAATATGTACATCAATATTTTTGATGTGAAAGCTCCTTTAGGCGGGACATATTCAGCAGTGAAGGAAACGTATCCATTACGCGTCACGCACAGGTCGGTGACGCTGCATCACGTGTACTCGTTTACTATGTAAATCGTTTCAAAAATTACATTTTATTATTATGTACTGGCGACCCGCCCCGGCTTCGCATAGGAAGTAGAGCATTTTCGCGTACATTTTTTTCGGTCGTAGTATCGTACCAGCTTGTTACGTCAAACTATGTTCCTCTTACTTGGATTATTTTTAATGTATTTTATTTACAATTCTGCAAATATTTGAAAAAGTGAAGGATATATACACGAAAACTAACTAAAATATTTTTTTGTTATACAACATTGATAACTTTTCTTTAATTACATCACGCATGTTGCGTTGGTGTAGTACCCCTTAAATTAATTTGGTTGCGCGATAGTTTAAATTTTGTGATAACTCTTAAGATATTAATTTAAATTGTATGGTGTAAAGGGCAATTGTAATTTGCATGAACTGCTTTAAGGAAAGTAACGTATTTAATTTTATAAGGATCAATATTGTATCCGTGTGAATAGTTTTCCAAATATCCCATGATAATATAGGACCATTTTTTCAAACATTAAAATTTCTGTAGTAAACTATCTTTAAAAGATAGACATAATTCCATCGGGGACTTTTTTATAGACCTATAAAAAAGAAACAATTCTTACATAAATTGTTTTGTAATATCTCAAAGAAATTAGATGAGATGCGATTTCGATGAGAGCTCCCAGTCGGCTTATTTTTTCCGAATTCTTCAACAATAATCGTCATATTGAAATCGATTTACACAAAGCACTAATGTATTATACACACTAACCTTCTTCATTGAATCTCTCCGTCCTTTGATGACAACCGTATAAAAATTAATTCAATAGTTTTTAACTTTATCAAGTTTAGACAGACACTTATACAGACTCGAGAGGACTTTGTTTTATTATATGTAGTGATAGTGAGCAATGTTTACTTTATTAAAACAGATACCAAAACCCTACAATGTTTTTTGATAAGTGATTTTTACTCTTGACTCAAGGAAGCTTCTCTAAAGCACATCCGACCATAATTCTTTTACTTATTTAATAAGAATATATGATTATTATTTTCGAAACAGATATCGAGTGGTTTTACTCTGTTTATGTTATTTTAAATTTTTTTGCAGTACCTAGTGAATCCTGCAACTCTGGTGCAACCAGTAGAGCAACAGGAGGTACAATTGCAGTTTTCAACTGGTTGAACGACGGAAAAAAGAAATGGCCGTTGGTCCATCAGTTGAATTAGGTAATTGAAGGACAGGCAATAAAGGGATACTCTCTGCAGTCGGAGCCCCAAGTCACGAAGCGGAGTGGCGAAAGTATCGAGCTTCCATTCACGGCTCTTATTCACATCAGCGAGATAAAAAGCTGCAGAACCAAAGGTCGTAAGATTCGATTACCGTGCGAAACAAATATTTGCATGTTCAGTGCCCGGGTGTAAAATGTCTATATATGTATTGAAAAAAATCATCTATAAAAAATATTAAAAAAATCCATCTAGCCCCAAAGTAAGCAAGTATTATGCTTGTGTTATGGGTTACTAGACAACTGATATGCATACTTAAATACTTTTTTAAAAATTAAAATATACATAGATAAATATGTATTTATTTAGCTTATCATATTAGGATACGAAACAGTAAGGTAGGTAAATAGCACTTGACCGTTTTTAGGGTTCTATATACATGTGTCGTGATAGCCTGAGCGCAGCGAATCTATCTCAAATTTATTAAACCGTGAGGCCATGGTTCGAATCCGGGCGTGTACCAATGAGTTTTTCTGACTTGAGTACATAACTATCACTGACTCCGTACTTCGGAGAGCACGTTAAGCAGTCGGTCGTAGTTGCTGTCAATAGATAGATAGGGGGTCGTTATAATCACAGGCGTGAAGTTAGCAGCCAAAAGTTAGCACTACTATAACCTGACCAAATTAAAAAGCTTTCAAAAAAGAGTACGGAACCAAAGTAAAACGCTTTGGAAAATATAAAATTTACCCCTTAATAAATTTTAAGGGCTAGAAAATACAAATAAAAACATTATATGAAGTCCTTAAAACACTTATCATATCTTTCCACGATGGCTACTGATACCTAGACATCAGGTTAACATTCCTGATGTGCTATGTACATAGATAAATGCTCTAACAAACAAAACTAGCTGCAATAACATAGAAAGAGTTTTAAGGGTAGTTAAGGGCATACGAACATGATTCCTACAAATTTTTTTTCTTGAATCATTTGATGGTGGCTGCTGGTACCTAGACCTCAGGGTAACAAAATACCACCTGATGGGCTATGTGTCTAGATAAATACTCTAACAAATAAAACTAGCCGCAATAACATAGAAAGAGTTTTAAGGGTAGTTAAGGGCACAAGATCATGATTCTTACAAAATGTTTCTCTTGAATCATTTGATGATGGCTGCTGGTACCTAGACTTTAAGGTGACAAAATTCCACCTGATCAGCTATGTACCTAGATAAATGCTCTAACAAATAAAACTAGCCGCAATAACTTAGAAAGAGTTTTAAGGGTAGTTAAGGGCACATTGATGGTGGCTGCTTGGACCTAGACCTCAAAGTGACAAAATACCACCTAATGAGCTATGTACCCAAATAAATACTTTAACAAATAAAACTAGCCTCAATTACTTGGAAAGAGTTTTAAGGGTAGTTAAGAGCATACGATTATGATTCATACAAAAATTTTCTCTTGAATAAAATGCTGGTGGCTACTGGTACAGACGCCTGCTTTGAAATATGAACACTTTTTATTTTGATCACTTTTGATTAGCAGCTTAAATCGTGATAAAGACATAAATAGCGCGTGCCGACTCCTATCGTAGGGTAGGGGATCAACTATCGTGCATGGCTAGAATTTTATACTTGTTGGTGAGTTGTACTTCTCTGTCCGCGTGTCGACCGTTTTGGACGGTGCTCAGATATGAGAGCAGGCGTCTCTACATAGACCTCAAGGTGACACAATTACACGTCTTGGAATATATGTGTCTTTTCTATTTTAAATTCTTTTAGAAAATCAAGCTCGTCCGCACGAATAAGTTTATTCCAATTTTATTTATTACTAGTGACCGCCCGCAGCTTTGCTTGCGTAGACTACACATTCCTGTTTTACGTACTATTAACATTCGAAATGGTTTATACGTAGGTACTTTTTGCTGAAACTAATATTGGGTACACCCATTTAAACTTTCAATCTTCATTCTCTCCACTCCTTTAAGAAAACCGATCATCATCAGCCCATTTTACCCCACTGCAGGGACTTAGGCCTCCCCCTGGGTGAGGAGAGGGTTTTGGAGTTTAAATCCACCACGCTACTTCACTGCGGGTTGGGGATTGTAACGACCGCCATCTATTGACAGCGTTAAGAAAACCGATACTCACATACTTTTCACCTCACGTTTCCCATCTTTAAAATGTAGAAATCCAAAAACCCTGAAACACGTCATTATTTATTTATGTTAAAATTTTTGTTTCTAACTTTAAAAAACAAAGACTCTCATACAAAGCCCCTCCATGCCTCCCTCCTTAAATTTAAAAATTTCCAAATACTCCTTTCTTAAAAAATTAATACTCACGTTATAAAATAAACCACTGTTCCCGATTTCGGCTTCCTAGACTTAGTAGTTTCGGCTTTATCTACGCTGATAGATCAGTGAGGACAAGCAACAGACAGCTACAAAAAGTAGCTGATGTCACTCTTGACAACCTTCTTTCACGTCTGCAAAGTTTCATTAAAATCTGTTCAGCCATTTTGGAGATTAGCTCGAAGAATAGACACATAGACGTACAGACAGACAGACGGACAAAAAGTAGCGTATGTCACTTTTGAGCACCAACTTTTCATACCCGTGAAATTTCATCAAAATCGATTTAGCCGTTTTGGAGATTAGCTCGAATAGACAGATGGACGTACATACAAACATACAAAGAGTAGTGTATGTTACTTTTGACCACTTTCTTTCCATATCTGTGAAGTTTCATCAAAATCAGTTTAGCTGTTTTGGAGATTTATTCGAATAGACAGACAGACAAATAGTATTATTTCATAAATATAGCCTATAGCCTTCCTCAATAAATAGGCTATCCAACACAAACAAAATTTTTAAATTCGAACCAGTAGTTCCTGAGATTTGCGCGTTCAAACAAACAAACACTTCAGCTTTATAATATTACTAGCGACCGCCCGCAGCTTCGCTTGCGTAGACTACGAATTCCTGTTATAGGTACTATTAACGTTCGAGATGGTTTATACGTACTTTTTGCTGGAACCAATTTTGGTTACACCCATTCAAACTTTCAATCTTCATTCCCCTTCCACCCTTTAAAAAAACCGATACAATTTTTCATCTCCCGTTTCCCACCCTTAAAATGTGGAAATTTAAAAACCCTGAAACACGTCATTATTTGAGTCCCTCCATTCCCATCCTTAAGTTTGAAATTTCTAAAAAAGCCTTTCTTAACTTAATGCTCACGTTATAAAATAAACCTATGTTCCAAATTTAGGCTTCCTAGACTTAGTAGTTTTGGCTGTAGTAGTTGATAGATCAGTGTGGACAAACGACAGACAGATAGACACACAAACAAACACAAAAAGTTGCTTATGACACTCTTGACAATCTTCTTTCACGTCTGCAAAGTTTCATTAAAATCTGTTCAGCCGTAGTGGAAATTAGCTCGAATAGATAAAATTGAATTGAATAGACACATAGACGTACAGACAAACAGACGGACAAAAAGTAGCTAATGTCAAATCTCTTGACAACCTTCTTTCCCGTCTGCGAAGTTTCCTTAAAATCTGTTTAGCCGTTTTGGAGATTAGCTCAAATAGACAGATATACGTACAGACAGACAGACGGACAAAAAGTAACATTTGTTAGTTACATACTTGTGATGTTTCATTAAAATTGGTTTAGACAGATGGACGTACAGACAGATATACAAAAAGTTCTGTATGTCACTTTTGACTACATCCTTTCCATATGTGTAAAGTTTCATCAAAATCGGTTAAGCTGTTTTGGCCAAAACCTATTTGCTCGAATAGACACACAGTTCGTTTTAATATATATAGCTTATAACCCTCCGGTAGATTCAGGCTATCAAAGGCAAAAAAAAAAATTCAAATCCGACTGGTAGTTTCAGAGATTGGCGCATTCAAACAAACAAACAAACTCTTCAGCTTTATAATAAGTATTTCTATTATATAGATTAATAGATTATAAGATAATAAGAAAATAAGATAATACTGAAAACCGTATCAAAGTCTATTGCGTGGTTTGGAAGTAAAAAGTTAACGAACCGAGGCAGAGAGCGAATTTATTTTCTCCCGCTATAGTTTTCATATTTCGATAAAAACTGCTAAGATATTAATTTAAATTGTGTGGTGTAAAGGGCAATTATAATATGCATGAAATGCTTAACACAACTAACGTATTTAATTTGATAAGGATTAATATCACGTTTAAAAAACATCTTCGCAAATAGTACATAATGTTAGAAGAAATTTGATTGTCATAAAAAAGGTTATAGTAAGTTAACCTTAAAAGATACACATATGCTGTCGCGGACTTTTGGTTAGAACTTTTAAAGGGGAACAATTCCGTAATACATGATTTTTGGTTAACATCAACCGTTTACGCAGCGCGCGCGACGGAAGCTCTCAAAAGGAATAATTTTTTCCGTTTTTTGCAACATTTTTCATTGATGCTCCACTCCTATTGGTCGTAGCGTGATGTAATATAGCCTATAACCTTCCTCGATAAATGGACTATCCAACACAACCATAATTGTTCAATTTGAACCAGTAGTTCTTGAGCTTTGCGCGTTCAAACAAACAAACAAACAAACAAACTCTTCAGCTTTATAATATTAGTATAGATAGTATATAGTATAGATTTATTTGAAAATGAAATAAAGTTATTAAACAAAAAAAGCATCATCCTTTTTTTACGCCGCCACAACCAAAACACTGATTCCATGAAATGTTTTTTAGAATACTGATTTTTTTACAAATAATTTAATTCAAATACTTTACTCTGGTAAGTAAATACTTGTTCGCCCCTCTTGCGGTGGAAGATACTGGCTGTTGCGGGAGTGAGTCGCGGGCATCGGCCGTCGTCTGAGAGAAAGGGGATTCGACCCCATTCCGTTTCCTTTCTGATGCAAAGAATTGCCATTGCAATTCAGCGCGGCAATGCGATGAGCATCATGGGCACCTTTGCGTCGGGGGTGACGAGAGGTGGATTACTGGATTAGTTTTTTTGTTTTTTTTATTAATTAGAATTTAATTTAGAATTTACTAGTTCCTATCATATAATTTGTTATATTGATTGCTAAGCATGGTGAGTTTACATTATAATTTAATGTACATTTAAATTTTATTTTTTTTGCTTGATGGAACTTTGTTCCTATATTTTGAGTATCTTTCGTTATGGCACCTTAAATTCATTGTAACTTGTATTCGAAATATCAGAAGGTATTTTTTGTTAGTAAAACGATCCACCAAACACCCTTTAGAATATTTATTTGGAGACTAACTGCACGATTAACATTGACAGTTAAGACACTTCTTTTGAATTAATTCAAAATACCGACGGCGGCGTGTATAAACACGTATGTCTGTCGGCATGTATTTTTTAAAGACATTGTATTGTTCTTTGCGTTAATATAATTTCTTTTTACGTAATCTTCACGATGCTTTAAAATTTCAAATCTTTTCAAATATTATTCATTAGAAAAAAAATTTGTAATAATAATAATAATTTATTTCAGGTAACAATAACCCATAGACAAAATACTAAACATAAACAATCAAAACATATTTTACTTTACTTATTTAATTTAAAAACGTAAGTTTGTAGTAAAATTAAATAATTAGTAACACATAATTTTCTTCACAGCGTGAATTTGACAAAATATTAGAAAAGCGTTTATTAAAATTTTATTTAAAAAGAAGGCTTAAAAGTATAATAAATAAGTAGACGAAATTGTTTTTTAAGTAATATTTTGTGCTTATTTTGTTCCTGTTTTGTAGGTAAGTTTTTTTAAGTTTCTGTACCTCGAAGGTAAAACAACAATACTTACAATACATTTGTTTGTTCATCCCTAAATCAGGTTGATCATTTGTTTTTTCAATTCATTTGCTATTAATACGGTGTTTAGGACATCGAAACTTGTACCGTTATGTTGTATTTTACAGTACTAGGCCTTTTTACTTTACACCAATCACAAACGAGCATACTCTTTGTAACGCATGCGTAAATCAGGAAAAGCAACTCGCTTGAGCCCTGAGTTGCCGCCATTATTAGATTTGAAGTATCTACCTAATTTTAATTGCAAATGTATGGAGAAATGTAGTATGATGCTCTAACTCAGTAAGCTGGCTATTATAGTCATCGGTTTATTATAAGGACTCTGCTTCGCCTCGTGCAATTTTGATGTTATGTCCAAATAAAAATTTATGTTATTTAACGAAAATTTTATTTTTTTCGCCAAACTCAATTGACAAGGGGCATGGAGGACAAGCCTTAGGTTTTCTTTCTATGCATAATAATACTATTCATATAAATATTTCTTAAAACAAGAAGGTAAGATTTTGTAAGATTTCCATACAATAAAAGAGGGTTGGGCCGTGGCTTATCTTCGCTGTGTTTATGTATCAATAATTATAGATAATATGCGTAATAGGCAAAATACTGGCACAGACCGGTAAATTTTTTTTTATGTCTTGTGTAGTTGTTTTTGAATAAATTCCTGAAAAACATGATTTCCGTGGATTCCCCGTTTTTGAAAATAATGAGCCGTAAATTCGATATCAATGCGAATTTCAAAAAAAAAACAAAGCGTACCGCCCTAGGGACATCTTTCTTAATGACCCTGCGAATTTTAATAACAATTCATACAAATTTCAGTGGTGAAAACTGTCAAAGACCGCAAGCTCTTCAAACAAATTCCTATGGATGACTTTCTACGAGGCTACACTACGAGGGTAGTAGAAAAGCATCCTTAGGAATTTGCTCTTGTCAAACCTGTTAATCAAGAACAGGTCGAGAAAGAAAAATTGAAATAGAGATAACGATGCCAATTCAAAGCCACTGAAATAAAGTCCCTTTGAATGAATATAATTTATAGAATGTTGTAAAACAGCATTGTAGCAGCATAGCATCTAAATGTGATATAAAAAACGAAGTAAATTCTTAAAAAAGGTTGTTCAGTAATATTAAAATGTCTAAAACTGATTGAAAATTCGATTAAAAATTTGATTATATAGTAATACTCGTAATTAAAAAATATGAGGTGTAATTTGGAACCTGTTGCCCATCGCCAGCAGCCACAATTAATTGAATCGACAAAGGAATTTTGTATAAAGATGTTCACTTGCTCTTAACTACCTTTAAAACTCTTTCTAAGTAAATGAAACTACCATTATATGTTAAAGCATTTAGCTAGGTACATAGCCCATTAGGTGATATTTTGTCACCCTGAGGTCTAGATACCAGCAGCCACCATCAAATGATTCATGAGCGACATTTTGTACGATTCAAGATTGCATGTCTTCAACTACCCATAAAACTCTTTCCAAGTTATAACAGCTAGTTTTATTTGTTAGAGTGCTTATCTAGGTACATAAACCATTAGGTGGTATTTTGTCAACCTGAGGTCTAGGTACCAGCAGCCACCATCAAATAATTCAAGAGAAACATTTTGTACGAATCATAATCGTATGGCCTTAACTACCTTTAAAACTCTGTCTAAGTTATTGCGGCTAGTTTTATTTGTTAGAGAATTTATCTATGTACATAGATAATTGTTATATTTTTAAATGATAAATCCGTTTAGTTTTTGTTAATTATTTATTTGTACAAGATAATTACAAATATCATGACATGACATGACTTTTTATAACGAATACAATATGCAACTCAGATTATTGTCTATGCTTTCTTGCATAGACAATTCATAGACGATGAGATTATACAACATGCCCCTTTTTGAAATTTCTCTTGATTGACAAACATTGACAAGTGACAATTATTTTAAAACATTTTTATTGCTGTGCTATCCTCTACAAAATATTTAGAACTATTGTTAATAGCAATTTGTAACTATTAATAAACAACAATAAGAATATTGTTATGTGACTATGTACTCATTAAATACATTTAATAATTCATATAACATGATTGTTTTATTTTACTACCAGATATACTGACTTTGTAGTTGACTTGCCTTTGTGAATGAGTAGGACCTTTGCTTAAATTAAATGATTCTTCAGACCTATGAATATTAGTTGCTAATGACGATGGACTTTCTTGTCTTATAGTTTTTCTTTTGGTTAGTACTGTAAAGTGATCTATTTCATTAGACTTATTATCTTTACAGACTTTAGACTGAGAACTATTTTGTGACTTCGTCTTAATAGATTTATCGCTATGTTCCTCTTTAATTGACAAACGAATACGTTGCCTATTTCTACGATAGACATTACCAGACTTATCTTTTACAATGTAAGATCTAGGAAATTGTGTTTTTGATATTACTGAACATTTCTGCCAAACAATATCAGGAGAAGTCTATTTTTTCTTAAAATAGTATCATGAATATTTAATTCTGACAAGGACTTAGTGTTTTTATTATAATACTTTGTTGACTTATTTTGTAAATCTCTTTTGTTTTTAAAATGAGAAGAGAATTTGACTACTTTGGGTTTTAAGTTAGTTATTTTTGTTGGTAATTTAGTTCGTAGTTGTCTTGACATCAGTAGTTGAGCAGGGGAATTAAAATTACCTCTTGAAGTAGTGCAATATTGCAGTAAACCAAGATATGGATCAGTACCCGATTCTTCACATTTTCTGTACATATTTTTAATCATTTTGACTGACACCTCTGCAAGACCGTTTGATCTGGACAAATATGAGCTAGAGTTTATATGATTTATATCCCAATCCTTAAGAAATTCATTGAACTTTTGAGAATTGAATGGTGGACCATTGTCGCTTACTAGTTCCAATGGTATTCCATGACAAGCAAAGATTTTCTTTAATTGAATTATGACAGAATTACTATTTGTATTATTATTTAAAAATGCTACCTCTATATAATTTGAATAATAATCTATGACAAATAAGTACATTTTACTCTTGTATTCAAAAAGATCAATGCTACTTTTTGCCATGGAAATAATGGTTGTTCATGTGAAAACATTGGTTCTTTCGATTGATTATTCATGTACATTAAACATGTCTCACACTGTTTTATTTTATTTTCAATATCCGAATTTATGTTCGCCCAATAGACAACACTGCGGGCTTGATTTTTTGTTCGTTCTATGCCCTGGTGACCGTCATGTAAAATGTTTAACATTTCCGATCTCATACTAGTAGGAATAATGACATTTTGACCTTTGAAAAGTAAATCGTTCATGTCGTATGTTCCAGTATGGTGAGACAATAGGATCTATCATTTTTTTACAGTAAGGCCCTTCTTGGTAGGCAACCTAGGCCTTCAAATGTAAATTTATATTTATTGACAATATTATGTACATACCTAGAGATAGTTTTATTTGTTGATGTTGATTTACAATTACTTGCGTCTAAGATGGTGAAAATTCTCTTGACAATACCCATGTCTTTACAGGTTTTGCGTCCTATAATGGTTTGACATGGTATATCCGCTACAATAAAATAAATTTCTTTCTTAATGTTATTTCTGAAAATACAATTTCTGTAACACGGTCCTATAGTAGGTATTTTATGTCCTGAAAAAGAATACAAATTATTATTCAATTTTATTATTGGTATTTGATGACAAAGACTTTTTAATGTATATCTTGATATGATGTTGATATCGGCTCCAGTATCCAGTTGATATTTTATTGACTTTCCATTAAAGACAACATCAATCATCCAATTTGAAGATGATTTATTGTCATTTATGGAACTAATAACATATTCATTTTCCATATAATTTTCTTTACATGTTACTGATTTGACTCTGTTATTGCTACGGCAGAATTTTGCAAAGTGATTCAATTTTTTACATATGTTACAGGTTTCACATATGTTACAGGTGACTCCATAGGCGGGACGTTTGAATTTGTGTATTTGACCACAACGTTGACAATTCGTTTTTGGTGAAAGTTTTGGAGAATAACTTTGATGACTTGATTGACTTAGGCTTCTATGATTCATACGTGACTGACTTGACTGAGAATTTTTGTTAAGTTCATGACGTGTTTGACAATATCTTTTACGACTTGAATGAAAATTGTGAGATGGTGATGACAGTGAAAGGTTTTTAGGATTTGTGGCCAAGAATGATAACACTTGGGAACACGATCACTAATTTATTATAATAACGTGAAAATACAGAACAAAATGGCTACAGGGAATCGCGTTTGTATGAGCGCACCGAGAGCTTGAAGTCTTCGAATCGATCTCCGTGTTTTTGTCTCCTCGAGGCAGGGCTTCATCGAAGGAATCATTTGAATTTGAGACTAGGTTCGATGATATCTTCCTCTGGTCCACAGTTTGTTGTTAGCCAGCCTCTGACAGTGTTTGTATTGAGTCTTGTTGACTGCCAGTACAGCTTCTGGTGTTGCCAGTGTGAGTAGAGAGTGTGGCCATGTCGCCACAGTAAATTTAGGATTCGTGGCCAAGAATGATAACACTGGGGAACACGATCACTAATTTATTATAATAACGTGAAAATACAGAACAAATGGCTACAGGGAATCGCGTTTGTATGAGCGCACCGGGAGCTTGAAGTCTTCGTATCGATCTCTGTTTTTTTGTCTCCTCGAGGCAGGGCTTCATCGAAGGAATCATTTGAATTTGAGACTAGGTTCGATGATATCTTCCTCTGGTCCACAGTTTGTTGTTAGCCAGCCTCTGACAGTGTTTGTATTGAGTCTTGTTGACTGCCAGTACAGCTTCTGGTGTTGCCAGTGTGAGTAGAGAGTGTGGCCATGTCGCCACAGTACCCCCCCACGTAGAGGCTTAGTTGTACTTGGTTGAGAAGCGAACACGTCGGCCACTGCGCGTAGTATAGGGCGTACGCTCAGAGTGGTGAGGTTGCGTTGACGTGGTACGGCTCTTGAGGATCGAGGGCTGGCAGTTGCTTGTTGGTGGAGAACTCGAGGTAGACGTTGATGTGTTCGATGTTCGAACAGGTGTGTTTGGTGAAGTCGTCTTCGTAGGCGTAGGTTGGTGCGCCGGTGATGAAGACGGGCTCGGTGCAGGTTGATTGTTTGCGTGCGACCGGCTCGACGATGTAGGTGGGCACGCAGTGTGAGGACTCGACGCGGCAGGTGAACTCGTAGCTGTGCTCGGCGTTGCAGGTCGATGGTCGGAGGGCAGCTCCGATTCCGGATCTGTTAGGACAAACGCCGGTTTAAGACGGTCGATGGATACCGTTACAAGTTTATTGTTGATGACCAATGTGTAGGTCTTGTCCTGCCGTGCGTGAATCCGATAGGGGCCGGTATATGGAGCTTGTAATGAGCGGCGGACAGAGTCGTCGCGAAGAAAAGCGTGTGTACACGTAGACAAATCCTTAAATACGAAGATAGAAGGCTGAGAGTGTCGTGACGCCGGTGTTGGACGTAGCTGAGACATCTGTCGTCGTAGTTTGACTACGAAGTCAGTCGGGTCCTCGTATTTGTTGTCTGGGGTGCCAGGTGATATGAATTCGCCGGGCAGACGTAGTTGCTCTCCATATACCAGTTCAGCGGGTGTCGTCTGTAGGTCGAGTTTGAGGGAGCTACGTAATCCGAGAAGGACAAGGGGAAGCGCTCTAGTCCATGTTTCATTATGGCATTTTAGAGCGGCCTTGAGAGGTCTGTGTAAAGTTTCAACCAAACCATTGGCTTTCGGATTATAGCTTGATGTTCGAATCCGCTTCGTGGCTCCGAGCTCCAGGAACCGGTTGAAGAGTGCAGACTCGAACTGGCGGCCCTGGTCTGTAGTGATGGTTGAAGGCACGCCAAAGCGGGACACCCAGCCGTTGATGAATGTATCGACCACCTCCTCGGCTGTGATGCTTGACATGGGCCACGCCTCTGGCCAGCGAGTGAATCTGTCAACAGCTGTCAGGCAATATGTAAAACCTTTTGAAGGAGGCAGTGGACCGATGATGTCGATGTGAACGTGACGAAAGCGACCGGAAGGTAAACTAAAATTCCCGAGTGGTGATTTAACATGTCGAGTTATTTTATTAGCTTGACAGGCTAAACACGACTTTGCCCAGTCATGGCAATCTTTGCGAATCGACGGCCATACAAAACGTTCGCACAAGAGGCGTGCGCTAGCACGCGCGCCGGGGTGCGACAAGTTATGTATTTTGTCGAATTGAGCGCGACGAAATGACGGAGGCAAATATGGGCGAGGTTTACCGGTCGAGGTGTCACAAGTGATTTTGATGTCGGTACCTGGTATGATGACTTTTTCGAGATGAAGTGACGAGTTACCGCACTGCAAACTGCGGAGGTCATCGTCATCATCTTGAGCAGAGGCGAGGGCTGCGTAGTCCTCGGTCAGGTTTATCGTCTCAATCCGGGACATCGTGTCGGCAGGAATGTTGTCACTGCCTTTGATGTGAACGATATCTGTGGAGAATTGAGATATGAAAGACAACTGGTTGAGTTGTGCCGGAGGGAGTTTTTCCTTCCTTTGTGAAAATGCATGAATAAGAGGTTTGTGATCAGTGTAGATTGTGGCGTGCTGAGCCTCCAGGATGTGTCTGAAATGTTGAACGGCCTCATATACAGCGAGTAGTTCGCGGTAGTAAACAGGCCAGGTTGCCCGTTGCTTGTTCAGTTTCTTACTGAAGAAAGCGAGCGGTTGCCATGAATTGTTGACACGTTGTTGAAGGCAAGCGCCAACATGAGTGCTCGATGCATCTGTGAACAAACCTAATGGAGCGTTAGGAATGGGATGGGCTAGTAAGGTAACCCGTGATAGGCTTGACTTGCACTGCTCGAATGCTTGTTCGAGAGCGGGCGTCCAAGTCATAGGTGTAGATCCCGATGATTTTGTTGAAGCGAGGGCGTCGATCAACGGAGCTTGTAGTTCTGCTGCATGTGGCAGAAAGCGACGATAGAAGTTGATCATCCCAAGGAATCTGCGGAGGCCTTGTACTGTCTTGGGTAAAGGGTATTCCTGCAGAGCTGTAATTCGTTCTTGAGGTGGACATGTTCCGTCTTTGGTTATGCGACAACCGAGAAAGGTGACTTCGTTAGCCCCGAACACACATTTTGAAGAGTTGATTACAACACCGTACTCGGATAATCGTTCGAATAGGGTGCGTAAGTGGCGAGTGTGCTCTTCAGCGTCGCGAGAAAAGACAAGTATGTCGTCCACGTAGGCGAAACAAAAATCCAGACCTCTTGTGACTTCATCGATGAAGCGTTGGAAGGTCTGTCCAGCGTTCCTCAGGCCGAAGCTCATAAACGGGAACTCGTAGAGGCCGAATGGAACGATGATTGCTGTCTTCGGGATGTCTTTTTCGTACACGGGTATCTGTTGATATGCTTTGACTAGATCTATAGTACTAAATATAGTTGAACCAGCCAAATTGTGAGTAAAATTTTCAATATGAGGAACGGGGTACCTGTCTGGTATGGTTCTGGCATTGAGTTGTCTGTAATCTCCACAGGGGCGCCAGGTATTGTCTTTCTTAGGCACCATATGAAGAGGCGAAGACCATGGGCTCTTTGAAGGTCGAGCGATGCCAGATTGTACCATCTCTTCAAAAACTTTCTTCGCTGCTGTTAGTTTCTGAGGTGCGAGACGGCGAGGTCGACATGAAAGAGGTGGCCCGTCCGTGGTTTTGATGTAGTGCACAGTTGTGTGCTTAATCTCATTGTCGATCCCTGGTGGACGAGTGAGATTAGGAAATTCTAAAAGTAATTGTCCAAAAATTGTATTAGTAGCAGTGGACGAGACTGACTTGATGCTACTAATGTTGCCTGTTGCTAGAGTGGCAGGTGCAGAGAGACCTGTAATGCCATCTAGGATGCGCTTGTTGCGACAGTCAGGCAATAAATGATAATGTGATAAGAAGTCGGAACCAATGATCGGCGTGTTGACATCGGCGATAACAAAGTTCCAAGTGAAATTGCGACGTAAGCCAAAGTCTAGTGATAGGTGTAAGCTGCCGTATGTCTTGATGCAACTACCGTTAGCCGCACTGAGGTCGTATGTAGTAGGTGTACGTTGTTGACCCCGAAGGAGGCGTCGTGGGTAGCAGCAGAGATCAGAACCGGTGCAAATCAAAAATCGACAGTTCGATTTCCGATCATTCACGAAGAGACGGCGGCTTGATGTGGGCGGACAGTCGGTTGCCGCCAAAGTAGCCTGGTCGTTCTTGAATGCACAGGGTTGAGTGCATTTGCGAGCCTGTGATTGGTATCGCTTGTGATACCAACAGACATTGTCGGAACGGCGGGGGCTGTTAGACTTTGAACGTGGGCGAACTTCCCGATGAGTGAGGTTACTAAAGTTTTGTGTAAGGGAGTCAACCTGTTGTGTAAGTAGTGCTACTTGTTTATAAAGGTTGGCTAGTACCTCATTTGGAGCTGTTGTCGCAGTGTGAGCAATAGCAGAAATAGCTGGCGCAGAAGGAGTAATTTCCAGAACCTTGTCTGCGATTTCGGCCAATTTGTTGAGAGGTAGGTCGGACTGTGCTGCGAGGATGGCTTGAATTGAAGATGGCATTCGGTTGAGCCATAGCTGCATGAGGATATCGTCCGACAGCGAAGAACGTGCGAGTACGCGTAGGTGCCGAAGAAGTTGTGATGGTTTTCTATCACCCAGTTCCTCGGTACTAATCAATTGTTGAACACGTTCTCTCTCTGAAACAGATAAACGGCGGATTAATTCTGCTTTTAATTTCTCGTATGTACGATCAGTGGGAGGGCCAGTGATTATGTCCTCGATCTCTGAAACAGTTGATGAATCGAGATGCGCCACAACGTAGTGGTATTTAGTTTGATCGTTGGAAATGCGAGAAATTGCGAACTGCGACTCTGCCTGCGCGATCCAGCTTCTAGGTTTGTCACGCCAGAAAGGGGGCAGCTTGATAGCTAATTTGTAAACGGGGACGGGCTCGCCCATTTGAGACGATGCGGCGTCCGTTTCCGTGGACACGAGCGGCTGCGAAGTTGAAGCGTCGGTGAATTGATCCCGATGTAGTGCCATTGATGCGCGACTGTAAAAAGGCAGAAGAATATCGCGTGATATCGAAGAGATGCCTGTTTCTTGTGATTTGAAGAAACGCGGAGAAACGGTCACGAGCTATTGAGAAATTTTCACGAGAACGACGTTCGTTTGTTTTACGCGAGGTTCCGAGATAGTGAATTATCAGGAGATCGCGTGCACTGTGAGAAACGTCGGGGTCACCAAATTTAGGATTCGTGGCCAAGAATAACACTAGGGAACACGATCACTAATTTATTATAATAACGTGAAAATACAGAACAAAATGGCTACAGGGAATCGCGTTTGTATGAGCGCACCGAGAGCTTGAAGTCTTCGTATCGATCTCTCATTGTCTCCTCGAGGCAGGGCTTCATCGAAGGAATCATTTGAATTTGAGACTAGGTTCGATGATATCTTCCTCTGGTCCACAGTTTGTTGTTAGCCAGCCTCTGACAGTGTTTGTATTGAGTCGTGTTGACTGCCAGTACAGCTTCTGGTGTTGCCAGTGTGAGTAGAGAGTGTGGCCATGTCGCCACAGTAAATTTAGGATTCGTGGCCAAGAATGATAACACTGGGGAACACGATCACTAATTTATTATAATAACGTGAAAATACAGAACAAATGGCTACAGGGAATCGCGTTTGTATGAGCGCACCGGGAGCTTGAAGTCTTCGTATCGATCTCTGTTTTTTTGTCTCCTCGAGGCAGGGCTTCATCGAAGGAATCATTTGAATTTGAGACTAGGTTCGATGATATCTTCCTCTGGTCCACAGTTTGTTGTTAGCCAGCCTCTGACAGTGTTTGTATTGAGTCTTGTTGACTGCCAGTACAGCTTCTGGTGTTGCCAGTGTGAGTAGAGAGTGTGGCCATGTCGCCACAGTACCCCCCCACGTAGAGGCTTAGTTGTACTTGGTTGAGAAGCGAACACGTCGGCCACTGCGCGTAGTATAGGGCGTACGCTCAGAGTGGTGAGGTTGCGTTGACGTGGTACGGCTCTTGAGGATCGAGGGCTGGCAGTTGCTTGTTGGTGGAGAACTCGAGGTAGACGTTGATGTGTTCGATGTTCGAACAGGTGTGTTTGGTGAAGTCGTCTTCGTAGGCGTAGGTTGCGCCGGTGCTGAAGACGGGCTCGGTGCAGGTTGATTGTTTGCGTGCGACCGGCTCGACGATGTAGGTGGGCACGCAGTGTGAGGACTCGACGCGGCAGGTGAACTCGTAGCTGTGCTCGGCGTTGCAGGTCGATGGTCGGAGGGCAGCTCCGATTCCGGATCTGTTAGGACAAACGCCGGTTTAAGACGGTCGATGGATACCGTTACAAGTTTATTGTTGATGACCAATGTGTAGGTCTTGTCCTGCCGTGCGTGAATCCGATAGGGGCCGGTATATGGAGCTTGTAATGAGCGGCGGACAGAGTCGTCGCGAAGAAAAGCGTGTGTACACGTAGACAAATCCTTAAATACGAAGATAGAAGGCTGAGAGTGTCGTGACGCCGGTGTTGGACGTAGCTGAGACATCTGTCGTCGTAGTTTGACTACGAAGTCAGTCGGGTCCTCGTATTTGTTGTCTGGGGTGCCAGGTGATATGAATTCGCCGGGCAGACGTAGTTGCTCTCCATATACCAGTTCAGCGGGTGTCGTCTGTAGGTCGAGTTTGAGGGAGCTACGTAATCCGAGAAGGACAAGGGGAAGCGCTCTAGTCCATGTTTCATTATGGCATTTTAGAGCGGCCTTGAGAGGTCTGTGTAAAGTTTCAACCAAACCATTGGCTTTCGGATTATAGCTTGATGTTCGAATCCGCTTCGTGGCTCCGAGCTCCAGGAACCGGTTGAAGAGTGCAGACTCGAACTGGCGGCCCTGGTCTGTAGTGATGGTTGAAGGCACGCCAAAGCGGGACACCCAGCCGTTGATGAATGTATCGACCACCTCCTCGGCTGTGATGCTTGACATGGGCCACGCCTCTGGCCAGCGAGTGAATCTGTCAACAGCTGTCAGGCAATATGTAAAACCTTTTGAAGGAGGCAGTGGACCGATGATGTCGATGTGAACGTGACGAAAGCGACCGGAAGGTAAACTAAAATTCCCGAGTGGTGATTTAACATGTCGAGTTATTTTATTAGCTTGACAGGCTAAACACGACTTTGCCCAGTCATGGCAATCTTTGCGAATCGACGGCCATACAAAACGTTCGCACAAGAGGCGTGCGCTAGCACGCGCGCCGGGGTGCGACAAGTTATGTATTTTGTCGAATTGAGCGCGACGAAATGACGGAGGCAAATATGGGCGAGGTTTACCGGTCGAGGTGTCACAAGTGATTTTGATGTCGGTACCTGGTATGATGACTTTTTCGAGATGAAGTGACGAGTTACCGCACTGCAAACTGCGGAGGTCATCGTCATCATCTTGAGCAGAGGCGAGGGCTGCGTAGTCCTCGGTCAGGTTTATCGTCTCAATCCGGGACATCGTGTCGGCAGGAATGTTGTCACTGCCTTTGATGTGAACGATATCTGTGGAGAATTGAGATATGAAAGACAACTGGTTGAGTTGTGCCGGAGGGAGTTTTTCCTTCCTTTGTGAAAATGCATGAATAAGAGGTTTGTGATCAGTGTAGATTGTGGCGTGCTGAGCCTCCAGGATGTGTCTGAAATGTTGAACGGCCTCATATACAGCGAGTAGTTCGCGGTAGTAAACAGGCCAGGTTGCCCGTTGCTTGTTCAGTTTCTTACTGAAGAAAGCGAGCGGTTGCCATGAATTGTTGACACGTTGTTGAAGGCAAGCGCCAACATGAGTGCTCGATGCATCTGTGAACAAACCTAATGGAGCGTTAGGAATGGGATGGGCTAGTAAGGTAACCCGTGATAGGCTTGACTTGCACTGCTCGAATGCTTGTTCGAGAGCGGGCGTCCAAGTCATAGGTGTAGATCCCGATGATTTTGTTGAAGCGAGGGCGTCGATCAACGGAGCTTGTAGTTCTGCTGCATGTGGCAGAAAGCGACGATAGAAGTTGATCATCCCAAGGAATCTGCGGAGGCCTTGTACTGTCTTGGGTAAAGGGTATTCCTGCAGAGCTGTAATTCGTTCTTGAGGTGGACATGTTCCGTCTTTGGTTATGCGACAACCGAGAAAGGTGACTTCGTTAGCCCCGAACACACATTTTGAAGAGTTGATTACAACACCGTACTCGGATAATCGTTCGAATAGGGTGCGTAAGTGGCGAGTGTGCTCTTCAGCGTCGCGAGAAAAGACAAGTATGTCGTCCACGTAGGCGAAACAAAAATCCAGACCTCTTGTGACTTCATCGATGAAGCGTTGGAAGGTCTGTCCAGCGTTCCTCAGGCCGAAGCTCATAAACGGGAACTCGTAGAGGCCGAATGGAACGATGATTGCTGTCTTCGGGATGTCTTTTTCGTACACGGGTATCTGTTGATATGCTTTGACTAGATCTATAGTACTAAATATAGTTGAACCAGCCAAATTGTGAGTAAAATTTTCAATATGAGGAACGGGGTACCTGTCTGGTATGGTTCTGGCATTGAGTTGTCTGTAATCTCCACAGGGGCGCCAGGTATTGTCTTTCTTAGGCACCATATGAAGAGGCGAAGACCATGGGCTCTTTGAAGGTCGAGCGATGCCAGATTGTACCATCTCTTCAAAAACTTTCTTCGCTGCTGTTAGTTTCTGAGGTGCGAGACGGCGAGGTCGACATGAAAGAGGTGGCCCGTCCGTGGTTTTGATGTAGTGCACAGTTGTGTGCTTAATCTCATTGTCGATCCCTGGTGGACGAGTGAGATTAGGAAATTCTAAAAGTAATTGTCCAAAAATTGTATTAGTAGCAGTGGACGAGACTGACTTGATGCTACTAATGTTGCCTGTTGCTAGAGTGGCAGGTGCAGAGAGACCTGTAATGCCATCTAGGATGCGCTTGTTGCGACAGTCAGGCAATAAATGATAATGTGATAAGAAGTCGGAACCAATGATCGGCGTGTTGACATCGGCGATAACAAAGTTCCAAGTGAAATTGCGACGTAAGCCAAAGTCTAGTGATAGGTGTAAGCTGCCGTATGTCTTGATGCAACTACCGTTAGCCGCACTGAGGTCGTATGTAGTAGGTGTACGTTGTTGACCCCGAAGGAGGCGTCGTGGGTAGCAGCAGAGATCAGAACCGGTGTCAATCAAAAATCGACAGTTCGATTTCCGATCATTCACGAAGAGACGGCGGCTTGATGTGGGCGGACTGTCGGTTGCCGCCAGAGTAGCCTGGTCGTTCTTGAATGCACAGGGTTGAGTGCATTTGCGAGCCTGTGATTGGTATCGCTTGTGATACCAACAGGTATTGTGTGAACGGCGGGGGCTGTTAGATCTTGGACGTGGGCAAACTTCCCGTTGAGTGAGGTTACCAAAATTTTGTGTAAGTGAGTCAACCTGTTGTGTAAGTAGTGCTACTTGTTTATAAAGGTTGTGTAGTACCTCGTTTGGAGCTGTTGTCGCAGTGTGAGCAATAGCAGAAATAGCGGGCGCAGAAGGAGTAATTTCCAGAACCTTGTCTGCAATTTCGGCCAATTTGTTGAGAGGTAGGTCGGACTGTGCTGCAAGGATGGCTTGAATCGAAGATGGCATTCGGTTGAGCCAAAGCTGCATGAGGATATCGTCCGACAGCGAAGAACGTGCGAGTATGCGTAGGTGCCGAAGAAGTTGTGATGGTTTTCTATCACCTAGTTCCTCGGTACTGATCAATTGTTGAACACGTTCTCTCTCTGAAACAGATAAACGGCGGATTAATTCTGCTTTTAATTTCTCGTATGTACGATCAGCGGGAGGGCCAGTGATTATGTCCTCGATCTCTGAAACAGTTGATGAATCGAGATGCGCCACAACGTAGTGGTATTTAGTTTGATCGTTGGTGATGCGAGAAATTGCGAACTGCGACTCTGCCTGCGCGATCCAGCTTCTAGGTTTGTCTCGCCAGAAAAGGGGCAGTTTGACAGCTAATTTATAAACGGGGACGGGCTCGCCCATTTGAGATGATGCGGCGTCCGTTTCCGTGGACACGAGCGGCTGCGGAAGAGAAGCGTCGGTGAATTGATCCCGATGTAGTGCCATTGATGCGCGACTGTAAAAAGGCAGAAGAATATCGCGTGATATCGAAGAGATGCCTGTTTCTTGTGATTTGAAGAAACGCGGAGAAACGGTCGCGAGCTATTGAGATTTTCACGAGAACGACGTTCGTTTGTTTTACGCGAGGTTCCGAGATAGTGAATTATCAGGAGATCGCGTGCACTGTGAGAAACGTCGGAGGTCACCAAATTTAGGATTCGTGGCCAAGAATAACACTAGGGAACACGATCACTAATTTATTATAATAACGTGAAAATACAGAACAAAATGGCTACAGGGAATCGCGTTTGTATGAGCGCACCGAGAGCTTGAAGTCTTCGTATCGATCTCTTTTTCATACACGGGTATCTGTTGATAAGCTTTGACTAGATCTATAGTACTAAATATAGTTGAACCAGCCAAATTGTGAGTAAAATTTTCAATGTGAGGAACGGGGTACCTGTCTGGTATGGTTCTGGCATTGAGTTGTCTGTAATCTCCACAGGGGCGCCAGGTATTGTCCTTCTTAGGCACCATATGAAGAGGCGAAGACCATGGGCTCTTTGAAGGTCGAGCGATGCCAGATTGTACCATCTCTTCAAAAACTTTCTTTGCTGCAGCTAGTTTCTGAGGTGCGAGACGGCGAGGTCGACATGAAAGAGGTGGCCCGTCCGTGGTTTTGATGTAGTGCACAGTTGTGTGCTTAATCTCATTGTCGATCCCTGGTGGACGAGTGAGATTAGGAAATTCTAAAAGTAATTGTCCAAAAATTGTATTAGTAGCAGTGGACGAGACTGACTTGATGCTACTAATGTTGCCTGTTGCTAGAGAGGCAGGTGCGGAGAGACCTGTAATGCCATCTAGGATGCGCTTGTTGCGACAGTCAGGCAATAAATGATAATGTGATAAGAAGTCGGAACCAATGATCGGCGTGTTGACATCGGCGATAACAAAGTTCCAAATGAAATTGCGACGTAAGCCAAAGTCTAGTGATAGGTGTAAGCTGCCGTATGTCTTGATGCAACTACCGTTAGCCGCACTGAGGTCGTATGTAGTAGGTGTACGTTGTTGACCCCGAAGGAGGCGTCGTGGGTAGCAGCAGAGATCAGAACCGGTGTCAATCAAAAATCGACAGTTCGATTTCCGATCATTCACGAAGAGACGGCGGCTTGATGTGGGCGGACAGTCGGTTGCCGCCAAAGTAGCCTGGTCGTTCTTGAATGCACAGGGTTGAGTGCATTTGCGAGCCTGTGATTGGTATCGCTTGTGATACCAACAGACATTGTCGGAACGGCGGGGGCTGTTAGACTTTGAACGTGGGCGAACTTCCCGATGAGTGAGGTTACTAAAGTTTTGTGTAAGGGAGTCAACCTGTTGTGTAAGTAGTGCTACTTGTTTATAAAGGTTGGCTAGTACCTCATTTGGAGCTGTTGTCGCAGTGTGAGCAATAGCAGAAATAGCTGGCGCAGAAGGAGTAATTTCCAGAACCTTGTCTGCGATTTCGGCCAATTTGTTGAGAGGTAGGTCGGACTGTGCTGCGAGGATGGCTTGAATTGAAGATGGCATTCGGTTGAGCCATAGCTGCATGAGGATATCGTCCGACAGCGAAGAACGTGCGAGTACGCGTAGGTGCCGAAGAAGTTGTGATGGTTTTCTATCACCCAGTTCCTCGGTACTAATCAATTGTTGAACACGTTCTCTCTCTGAAACAGATAAACGGCGGATTAATTCTGCTTTTAATTTCTCGTATGTACGATCAGTGGGAGGGCCAGTGATTATGTCCTCGATCTCTGAAACAGTTGATGAATCGAGATGCGCCACAACGTAGTGGTATTTAGTTTGATCGTTGGAAATGCGAGAAATTGCGAACTGCGACTCTGCCTGCGCGATCCAGCTTCTAGGTTTGTCACGCCAGAAAGGGGGCAGCTTGATAGCTAATTTGTAAACGGGGACGGGCTCGCCCATTTGAGACGATGCGGCGTCCGTTTCCGTGGACACGAGCGGCTGCGAAGTTGAAGCGTCGGTGAATTGATCCCGATGTAGTGCCATTGATGCGCGACTGTAAAAAGGCAGAAGAATATCGCGTGATATCGAAGAGATGCCTGTTTCTTGTGATTTGAAGAAACGCGGAGAAACGGTCGCGAGCTATTGAGAAATTTTCACGAGAACGACGTTCGTTTGTTTTACGCGAGGTTCCGAGATAGTGAATTATCAGGAGATCGCGTGCACTGTGAGAAACGTCGGGGTCACCAAATTTAGGATTTGTGGCCAAGAATGATAACACTTGGGAACACGATCACTAATTTATTATAATAACGTGAAAATACAGAACAAAATGGCTACAGGGAATCGCGTTTGTATGAGCGCACCGAGAGCTTGAAGTCTTCGAATCGATCTCCGTGTTTTTGTCTCCTCGAGGCAGGGCTTCATCGAAGGAATCATTTGAATTTGAGACTAGGTTCGATGATATCTTCCTCTGGTCCACAGTTTGTTGTTAGCCAGCCTCTGACAGTGTTTGTATTGAGTCTTGTTGACTGCCAGTACAGCTTCTGGTGTTGCCAGTGTGAGTAGAGAGTGTGGTCATGTCGCCACAGGTTTTTGACAATATTTATTTTTTCAGGTTGATTACTTGTTATCTTTTGTGACTGATCTTTTGATATTTCCATAGTTTTTATTAATTTTATCGCCTTATTTAGATCTGTATTTTCTTCTTGAAGCAATCTTTCTCGTGATTTTGGATTTTTTATGCCGATAACTATCATGTCTTTGATAAGTGATTCTTTCAGTTGATTAAATTCGCAATTGTGGCTTAAATTTGTTAAATCTGTTATAAAATCATCTATTGTTTCTTCGTCATTTTGTTTCCTTGAGAAAAATTTATATCTTTCCATAGTAAGATTTTTGAGGGTAGAAATTTTTCACTAAATTTTTATATGACTTTTTCTAGACTTACTTGAGTAGGTAGTTCAAAAGAGTTATATATGTGGATAGATTCATCACCAATTAAATTTAATAATATTGCAACATTTCTTGTTTCTTTTTCATTGTTCAGGTCATTTGTGTCCATGTAGATTTTGAATTTTTGCTTCTAAATTTTCCAATTTTCGGCAACATTTTCATTGACGACTAACGGTTTTAGATTTCTTGTAAAAATATATTGTTGAGTCTTCACTTCTGACACCATGTTATATTTTTAAATTGCAAATTCTTTTAATTTTTTGTTAATTATTTATTTGTACAAGATAATTACAAGTTAGACATGACATGACTTTTTATAACGATTACATTATGCAACTCAAATTATTTAACAAATACAATATGCAACTCAGATAACTTTCTTGCATAGACAATTCATAGAAAATGAGATTATACAACAATAATCAGGTGGTATTTTGTCACCCTGAGGTCTAGGTACCAACAGCCACCATCAAATGATTTAAGAAAAACATTTTGTATGAATTTTGATCATATGCCCTTAACTACCCTTAAAACTCTTTCAATGTTATTGTGACTAGTTTTGTTTGTTAGAGCATACATAGCACATTAGGTGTCATTATGTTAACCCGATATCTAGGTATCAGTAGCCATCGTGGTTAGATATGATTTGTGTTTTGTATGTTTAAGTGTATGTTTAACGACTTCATATTGTTTTTATTTGTATTTTCTAGCCCTTAAAATTTATTAAGGGGTAAATTTTATATTTTCCAAAGCGTCTTAGTTTGGTTCCGTACTCTTTTTTGAAAGTTTTTTAATTTGTTCAGGTTATATAGGCTGCTAACTTTTGGCTGCTAACTTCACGCCGGTGATTTTAACCGGGATCGTCGGCTTAAGGCGCACTCTGAAACACGGTATCAGTGATAGTTATGTACTTAAGTCAGAAAAAACTCATTGGCCCTAGGATTCGAACCACGACCTTCTAAATAGTAAGCAGGCTCGCCACCACACGGCTATAACTACACACGAAACGTGTCTGTATGTTTGTTATTCTTTCAAGGTTAAATCGGAATGTCCCTTTAGCGCCTCGGTAAATGTCGGGGCAGTCGGGGGTGTAAAGCAGGTTATATAATAAATGGACCTTGAATGTTTGTTTTTCATAAACATTCTTAAAGATGATTCACCACCTACCAGTGTTTATGGTTTTGAAACAGCTTGATTACACAAATGATGTAATTAAATAAACCATTTGTGTACTATAAGATGAAATACGCCACCTGCGATAATAATTTACGACGATTTGGTAACATCGTCTTTGCATTATAGGTATCGAGGCCAGATCATAAATTGTACAGTTGGCCAGACGCCAAAGTGACCTTTTTAGGGTTCCTTTTTTCATCTTGAATGTACGGAACCCTGAAAATTGACAAATATACTTTGATTAGAACCACGATGACTTCCATGTCGGCATTTGATTGTACCAGACTTGTAAGTCATCATTGTTCTAATTAAAGTAGTATAGCTGTCAGTTTTTTGTTTACGCGATCGATATACTTCTACGTAATGGCTTTTGGTGCCTCTCGCAGTACTGTTTAAAATGCCTATGCATTAATTTCAGGTAGCTACCTCAATCAGTGCGTAGGGTGATAACTGGGGCATTCGATAATGCTTGGTGGCCTATGTTACTTTTGAAGATGAAGAAGGGCGGCTGCAATCACATCTGTAGGATGTTAAGTGGCTACTTCACAGGTCGAAGGATGGGGTTGCTAGTTGGAGATTGCGTGGAATGGAAGGTATCAACAATGAGCTGCCCTCAGTGTTCGGTACTTGGTCCAACACTGTGGAACGTTCTCATGGACGACTTATAAACGTTTTATTGTAGGGAGTCAAGCAAATGCCGCGCCATCCCTACTCGATGACAAAAACGGGCGCGGCATACTCCCGCAGATTCGGCTATCATAACCTTAAAGTTGGTATGGCTATGGGAGGTGGAGGCTACTGATCTCGTTTCAAGGAGTGTCTATGTGCAGTATTATACGCACGTTTATTTCAAATAGCTGTGTCCGTGACTTATAAATGCAATAACTCTGTCTCTAATGACACATCGCACCGGGCACGCGGCACTGCGGTGCTATACGGTTTCTAATTAAATTTAAAAAATTAATGTCTTTTGACTTTACTGTGGGTAAATTTTGATTAAATAAACACTACATGTTTCTCAGAATAAAACAACATAATGTACAGTAATTCGATTTTGAATCAAAAAAGAGTGGCTTTTACGTGATGCGCATAGACTAACCTGTCAGACGAGTAATTACATTATTAATCATAAATAAAAATTTCCCCTTAAGTTATAACTTCCATTTTGTCGAAATCTATAAAGCACGCTCATCTTAAGTTTTTTGAATATTATAATAAAATGGTGATATTTTCGTCGACACTTAGCGGTTAACTATGTTCTAGATAGATAATATTTTTCATAAAAAGATCCTAGGACGGCTCCAAAATATACCACCTCCACTTACATTGCATCAAGTAACTTTTAGGGACACCTTCGCGCCGGTGACACTTTAGTGTGCTTCCTGCCCGCTTCGATGCAATCGTTGGAGCTTTCGGGCTAGCGACACGCGTCCTTATTCTGCTTTAGGCGTTTGTTTAGTAGGTGCAACTCCCACATACCCCGTGCACGCGGAAGCTGTATAGTTTAATCCGCCTTCCCATCGTAAGGGTAAAACAAAAAAAAACCCTCCACGTGCAAGCGCTGGTACAGGGTCATTATTCGCGTAAAAATTTCATTGCTACAAATACGCGTCCTAAGGGTTAAATAAGTTTCAGAGAACAGCATAAAATGATACGGCAAAACTATATATAACTAGGCACTTACGCAATCTCCAAATATGTTAGCCTGCGAAAGTGTGACCAGTCCCTTCTGAAAGAGAAGGTAACTGCGCTTAGAGGGTACAATATTGTTAATCATATACCAATTGGCCGAGAGCTTAGAAACTGCAGAACCAAAGATCGCGGGTTTGATTCCCATCCGGACAATATTTAGGTTCGTAAACATGTCTATTTGTTCCGTGTCTGGGAGTAAAATATTTATTATAATGTATTTATTATAAAGAATATTTAAGTATGGATATCAGTTGTCTAGTACTCATAATACAAGCATTATACTTGCTTACTTCGGGACTAAATGGCGCTGTGTGGGATGTCCCTATTGTAATTTTTAATAGATATTATTATATTATATCAGTTTGTTATATAAATCGAACGTGAATCAAAATGGTGGGTGAAGACGCGTGACGGAGATTTTTTAACGTTAGTTTTAATTAAAATTAAAAGTAATAAAGCTCTTGAATTTTAGAATAGAATACATTTTTTCTATTTACGAATTTGCCAGATACTTATGAAAATTCATCTGAGGTTGAGATTGTCCTGTGACGTCATCTGGGCGGTTGAACTTATTGCGGTTCTTGCCACAGTAAAAAACCAAAGCTAAAAGTAAATAAAAAATATTTAGGTAAAGTCACTGCGTTAAATGAAATTGTATTCCTCATGAATCAATAAGAATATTATGACTTTATTAAGCCTAAAATAATGCAACTACTAGCATCTGTCCTGTTGACGTCACAGGGATATTTTATTAATCAATGTCCTTACTAAAATTATAAACGCGAAAGCTTGTTTGTGTGGAAGTTTTTTACTCTTTCACGCCTTAATTAATCAACTGATCATCGTGAAATTTCGTATACGCGTTGTCAGGGGTACAGAAAAGAACATAGGGTACCTCTCATCCAGAAAAAAATACTATTCCCAAGGGACGGAAAAATAACTTTTAGACGGTCGTCCTGTATGGTCGACCTTCTGATGGGGGGAGGAGGAGGTGGTGGGGAGCGAAGGGAAAAGGCCTTTGCGAAACCGGGGCGGGACGCTACAGGGTTATGTGTGAAATGGTAATGCGATTGGGAATGAGAGAGGATTCAAATCAGTACATATTATAAGAAAGAGACGGAAGCAGGAGTTAGATGAGACTAAAAGGGTGAGAAGAAATGAGAACAGTGGTGAGAGCGGAAAACGACTACAAGGGCGTAACGTCTTTCCGTGCGGGCGAAGCCGCGGGCGGTAGCTAGTTGGTCCATATTTTCGAAAGTTATGATAAAAATATGGTCAAAAAATAAATCATAAAAACATTATGTTTTACATGTTTAGACGGGACGGGATAACTATTATGCTGCAGCTGCTGTCGTGGACGTTGTTGTCAATTTTTTTTCTATGTTTATAGCTTAGATAGCATAATTATAAAGATGGAGCGATTCATTGTTCAAAACGTGAGCAAAATGACACACTCAGAAATTAGATCATACGTTGTTATCATAGTTTTAAATAAATATTTTGTTAATTTACATATGAAATGTAATTTCACAATCTTTATTTTATTTCTTTGCTCATATTTTTGTGATCTTAAAGCGGGTCTTTAAGTACATCTATGGTTTATAGATAAAAAGAAAAACTTGCCAGGGACACCAGCACTTTGAGTTTAAAACACAACATCTTGGAGATGGCAGGTTATTTTTCATTGAAAATATAACTTCTCGAATGCCGCTTTTATTGACATTTGCAAATTCAATATTTAAACAAATGTTCCATATCAATAATTAATTCAAAAGAACAAGTAGACAATTATGAATTAATGTATAATTTTCTACTTGTACAACGGCCTTGATGTCACGCTATGATGCGATTTATACAATTTATGTTCTTTAATACGTGGAACGTAGGTGAAGCTTGCGTCAAACTTCTAGTTTGCTTTGAAGTCGAAGCGAGTAGAGTCGCGGAAAGAAAAATGGATATCAGAGGTTCGAGAGTCCGCACTTGCGAAAACGCACCCGTGTCGACTTCAAAACGTATTAGAAGTTTGGTACCTACTAATGTCAAAATATTTTCCATTTTTTTAAATATGTATTTGATATTTTTAGGTTTAATATCAACTACTGTAATGTTTCTTTACTATTTTTTAAAAATTATTATTTTATCTTTAAACCGTTCTAGTGGGTTTTGACAAAAATAAATTATTGAAAATATATTCCATGCTATCCTCTTAGAGCGGGTACACATTAGGCGCTCGGAGTTGCGTTCGACGCGCGTTTATAGCGTACATACAGCGCGCTTTGTACGGCGTTTGACAAGCCTTAGTAATATTAGCATCCTTCTGGCTCAGTTGGGAAATGGACGTTGATAGGTTTTTTAATATTTTATTTGATAATCAGGACTTTCCATGTCCCATATAGCTGGACCCTTTTGTATTTCATCGGTAAATAAGTCTGTATCGAAGTGTTTTTTTTATTTAAAACTGTAATAACGATTCACTCTCTCATAATTATAATAATGTCAAACGATATGTCACATTGTTGTGTACTCCAATTGTTAGTGATTCTGAAAAAAAAACTTTATTTCCAAGATTTTTCAAAAATGTATTAACTGATTTTCACAATTCTAAAAAAATGCATTTCCAATCTGCTTCTCTTTCCTTTAACACCATTACCATGACGATCGGTCAATAATCATAAAAGCTACATTACTTTTGTATATACGGAAATACCCGTCTATCGACAATTCCAAATTTTAAAGGACCACCTACAGGCCACAAGTATAACCAATGTTCAAATTTCTTTCGCCATTTTGTAGCTAAACTAATATCCTAGGACCCTTTTTAATTTTTTTAAGTCGGATTTTTTTCCAAAATATTTACAATCCTCCCAAAAAAAAAATCCGAAATTTTTTTATTTCAAAATTCAAACGCTCACATCTGTCTAGATAAATTCCTTAACTCTTGGTATTATTCTTATTTCGTTCCTCCCAAAATTCTCGGAGCTATGGCCAAAAATACGTCTCAGGCGATTTGCATCTGATAACATTTTCAATGGTAAAAATAAGCCCTTCTAAGTGCTTTTTAGAGTACTTGCCTTGACTTAGCTTTAGTGTTCTACTTGAAAATAAATGAACTTAATTTAATTTAACTAATTTTAAGTATGTAAAAGTTCTAACTGGCAAAACGCATTGTTTATGGGATTTACTTTATGTAAATAACACATTACAATGATCAAAATCTCACTGAAACCACATTACAGTATCATAATAAAATGTAAACTCTTAGAATAATTAATTCTCGGCATACAGAGGTATGTAATGCATAGTTGTCTAAATATTTTTTAGGCAAAATGATCATTTGAAATAATCTAAAGTGCTGCCTTCTATAGAAAACATGAAATGAATTTTTCATTTCTCATACTCGGAAAGTATTGTTGTTTTGATCTGATTATTGGATAGAAAATGCTGCTTCCTTCCATAGAGTGGGAAAAACTCATATAAATTACTTTCCACCTAAGGGCCGGAATAAACTTTAAAAATAGAACTGCTGTCAGCTGTGAAGAGTTTTATGTAAAAAAAAAACTAATTAAAAAAAATGCTGCGGCCATCTGAGTTTCTAAACAGCCAGTGTGAACTTAGCGCAAACTTCTTTGAGCGGAATAAGCCGCAACAATTTACGCGATGCGTTCCATATTTAAAATTTAAAAAGTCGACATAAATTTGCGGGATATTAATCTGTTGTGTATCTGTGACGGAATTAAAAAAAATAGGTAATAATCTTTTCTTGCTGTCAAATAATTTAAAAAAAAAACTTTGCAAGCCATGTCCCAACTTTTTATACAAAAACTCTGTGAATTCGCGGCGTAAAATTATGTAATTAAAAAATATTATCAACAATTTTGTAGTATGACTTTATACTTATAATTTACTTTTAACTAAATTAACATTTGATTTTTGTAAATTTAAAGTAAATATTTACCATCACCAATGATAAAAAATACTGGCTGATTAGTTACATAAATATATATGAACATAAAATGAGTTCATCAGATTCAGATATAGATTTAACGCTTTTTTTTTACTTTCCTCATATTCGTAATGAAAAGTAGTATGTTTACCTCGGGTGAAAGACCATTTAGGCACTCGAACTATTAGCGCCCTCGCTACGCTCGTGCGCCAAACCATCTCGTGCTTAAACAGGTCACTTTCACCCCTTGTGTAACAATCTACTATTATGCTAAGATTTGAATATTAAAAATGAGTAAGAGATTCTGAAATATTGACACCAGATTCAATTAAAGACGAGGAAAATTGTGTTATCGAAAATCTTTTGCCAGAAATTTCAAAAGAAAGATATATAAACACATACAATGATTTTATGAAGTGGCGAGCAGAGAAGAATATAAAATCATTTTCCGAAAGTGTATTTCTTATATATTTTAATGGACTGTCTAGCAAACTACAGCCTTCTACGCTATGGAGCCGATATTCAATGCTCAAGAGCAAATGAAATTTTTTTAAATGATGCTCCTGACGAGATATATTTGGCAATGAAGTTAAGTTTACCTAAATATTTTAATTTATATTTTCACAGGTGGTATTGATACTCGGTATAAGCGGCGCTTGCAGAAGCAGTGAACTCACAAATTCGACAATTAAGGATATTGAAAGTCAAGGCCAATTATTACTAGTAAAACTGACTAAAACAAAAACAAATATTCGAAATAAAAAAGTAGAGTGTTTAACACGGGTAAAAGAATCAATTCCTACTCGGACTATAGCTACATACCTCGGGAATTGATTCTTCTACTATTTTTCCTCTCAAGCATGTAAGCTTTTTGTGGACAATATTTACACACTGTACAAGGTGAGATTTTAGTAACCGGCCAAATTTTTTCTAGATGTTAGGTATCACCAATAGACCTCATTGGGTAAATAAAAAATATGGGTTACATTTTCATAATAAATTATTTTATCTACAGTGTTATTTTATAACGTTTGATTACCTTCTTAACGCTATAATAAACGTACGCGCCCGAGGCCTTGAAACGGAATGGGGTGGCGGGCATTCATATCTCAATATTTTTCTATCGAACGATACTAAAAGGAAACAAGACGGCTATCGGTTTTCTACCAAAGATCATTATATTAAAATTTGGCTGGTCATTAAAACCTCAACCTGTATGTATGGTAAAATGAAATTATATTTAGTATTTTTGAAAGAGAAAATATTATTTGATTCTCTAAAATCAAATTGATCTATAGTAAATGAACATTTTTTTTAAATAAATGATGTATTTTTATGTTTGGTCAAGAATTTTAACCGAGTTTAAGGGCACTCTGATTACTGTTCCCATATAAAAAAAACGCAAATTGAATTTTCGGTCTCGAATTGCATAATCGAAGTTATTATAATTCAGTATGCTTTTTTCGTAAAAATAAATACTAAGTCTTCGAATATTGTATCAAGTGCTCTATATAGTTACCTTCCCATAACTTTACTATAACTTAGTAAAAATAAGTACTCAAACATAATTTATTGAAGCTAAAAATAGCTTAAAATATGAATTCTCAACAGTTTCTTTGTATAAGGAATGCCAAATGTTATCTGTTAGAAAATTGTTTATTCTATCCTTAGTTCTAAAACAACACAGGCAAAACCCAGATAACTTAAAATCTTTAAATTTTAGTAAACGTCATCACTTATTATTCCGAGTTCCCAAATTCAAAACTTTTTTTGCACATAAATTTCATTGTTTTCTTGGTAGCCACTTATATAATGAAATAAATAAAGTGGCTCACTTTTTTCAAATGAATTCATTCAACTGCAAAATAACGGTCTCAAAATGGCTTCAAAATTTGACGTACACTCAGAATGAAGAACTTCTCTCTATCGTCAGGTAGAGTGTTTATGATTTATCGTGTTTGCAGCAATCTTATTCTGATACTTTTTACAGTTTTATACCTACGGATCCTAAATGAAATTTTATATATTTTAAGTTATTCGTAGAGACACATTCATAAGTACGCACACAGACACATATGAACAAGCATATAAATACACACATACTCATACAACAATCGCACATTAACAACCGTCACACTCGTGAATACAAATTGTATGATTTAGTCCTAAGAACGGAGAACACTGATGCCTATAATACAGGGCATCCTAGTTTAGGCATCAGCGATCTATCCAATTTGATTAAATGTTTATGCTTAACTATACATCTGAATTGTACAAGTTAGCTTAAGTTTCTTTTTGTGGAAATAAATTATTCTTATTCTTATTCAGGAAATTTGGTCAATCAAAATTTTAATTGACGAAAAAGTTATTTAAATAAATCGAATTATGTAAAACAGTATTAAAATTTAAGATATTTAATGTTCATTTCTCTTAGTTTTAGAGCCCAACAAATCTATCAGATAAAATTTTTACATCTCAAACATTTTTTGGGTTTTTCTAGCTTTCAGTTTTTAGCCCCATTGAAGATTGATCCACAAACTATGGAACGATCGAATCGATCAATTTGATTCTCTACAACTTCGTTTATGTTCATTAATGCACTTGAAATGGGATATATAACAAAATGAAAAAAAAAATGTCTATATTCATTTTTGTTCAATTCACGCATGTCATACGGGTTGACTTATATCTAAAAATAAAACTATACACATTTTTATTTATTGAAATTATATTTGAATCCAAGAAAGTACACATATTTTTATTGCATATAAAAATAATAAAGGCTCTATTACAGGATAATAGGATAATTGTGTGCATCTTTCCTTTTAGCAGACTTTTGAGTAATAGAGCTGTTTACATGCTTTGCGTCGCTGTATATACATGAACCAGAAGACAAGTATCGACAAAAAGTGCGCCCAGTCCAAGGGCCCGGTTTAAATCAAATCAAACCAAATGTCTCTACGAAATAGTTATGTAACATAATCTGGAAATCATGGAGTCACGTGGAAAAAGCGTCATCAAAAAGGCGGATTCAAAAAAGTGTTGGTTTCTCTCAGAAGAATACGCAATAAACGGAGACACACTCTTTAATAAAAAGAAAATATACCTACATTACAACAAGGTAGAGTCACAATAAAACTTTACGTTGGATCCGAAAGAAGGCACAAATCGCGTCACAGTAACCAGTTTTACATGTAGCGGGACGCAATGGAGCGAGGGGCATATGACTGTACCTGCTGCGCAAGCACGCATAAAGCGTTTTATTCAGATCCGCCATAAAATTTGACGCCATCTATAGCATTGGGACGCTACGTATGTCAGCAGCTTTGCCGCCTCTCACCTTTGCCACACCACAAGATCGGTTGGAGCCGCTGCTGAAACTGCAGCTGGCAAGAGACGAATTAAATAGTCCGTCCTGTACTGTCAATACTTGTTTATCCCTCTAGCGGTGGAAACTACAGGCTGAAACATTTTATCGTATACATACATAGGCCGTCGTTGGAGATAGAGGAGATTTGACCCCCGCCCCGAGACCTCTAAGGTGCAAAGGTTGTCTATTGCCATTCAACGTAGCAATGCGACCAATATATTGGGCACCTTTGCGCCAGGAGCGACAAGGTGTCGGTTATTAGATTAATTTTACATTGTAGACATTTTAATGTCTACAATGTATCACAGGCTGGAAGCTTTTGTAAGAGCTTTATTTCTTATTATTATAGTGATTTAATTGTAATAAGTTATATTTATTTTTTTAAATGTAATTGTCGGATTTTTAAAGAATACTTAATTGATTGTTGAAGATTGTTAGCTGATGACTTCACTACTACTAATTATATCGTCGATGTTCTAAATATTGTATTGTATGTATTTCTTCCTATATCTCTGTTATTACGCTTACAAAAAATTTCATATATTTTTGTTAAACAAGGACACTTATTCCTATGAATACAAAAATATTTAGATTACAATGTACTAATAATTCTAAGAACTAGTGGGTGGATAAGAGTCAGGTGAAACGATACGATAAGGACTTGCGTTTCCCGCTCTCAGCTCGCGCCCACTCGCGCTCTTACTTATAGTAACAAACATTGGTATTCCACGAACTGTTAAAAATAATAAGTAAAATGACTATCAATTAAATAAGTGACGGCAGTTCTGTGATGTGTGGGTGGGTGTACCCAGGGTATTTTCCCGTGACCAATCTATCGTGTATATAATTTTGTGGTTCAAAGTTGATTAATTTTGCAAGACAGGAAACTATAGGTATATTTAATTTATTTAAGAGTATCTATATCAATTCATGTATAAGACTGTTTGTTTCTTGTATAAAAAAATAATTAATATGAAAAATTTATTCAATGTTTGGCGGCCAATCATGCAGCAACGAGTCAAACGGGCCGACGTGATTTTTGCACACATACACGTATACCTTATGAGCTTAGGTTACTTTTTATCCAGGAAACAAATCAAATATTTTTATTTTGTAGTCATGAACTTAATATAATTTTGAAATACGGCTTCTTCTTCCTAAAGAGCTGCGCTAAATTTACAAAGTCCGATCTTTCTTTCGATTTTAATAATAATATGTGTAGATATTTGTTTCACATTTAGTAGCGACATCTTTTCGGCATTCGCTTGATTTTTTTGGACATCCTCAACAGTAATCGACATATTTGAACCAAATTATACAAAACATTCAAGAATTATACACATAAACCTTTCTCTCGTCTCCCTCCGTCCATCGGTAACAACCGCATGAAAATCCATTTGATAAATTTTGAGTTTATCGGGTTTAGCTAGACAGACAGACGCAGCGGGGTGACCTAGTTTTATAATATGTAGTGATAGTGAGCAATATTTATTAGAACATATTAAAACAGATACCAAAACCAAAGTTTTTTGAAAAGTGAACTAGGTAATTGAAGGACTGGCGATATGTATCTATGTATCCACAAAACAGGCTTTGTCTAATTTGGGAGTATACGGAGCCGTGTGATAGATGACCCAGGTCCTTAAGCTTATCTTATTAGGGGACGAAACCATAAGGTAGGTAAATCGCACTTGACCGTTTTTTAAGGTTCTATAGACAAATGGGGCAAAACGGAATCCTTTTAATTTAGTCCTGTCTGTCCGTTCGTATGTCTGTCAGACTTTTTGCTCGCAAACTACGTAGGTTTTGGGGTAGGGAACAATGCACGTAACTGAGGCACTAAAAACATTTTCAAAGCACATCAACATACTTATCGCGTACGTGCATCTTTAGAAATGGTACTTACGATTTAAAAAAAAAAATTAAAATAAATCTGTAATTGTCGAGATGTGCTCCTGAGCTCCTAAAAATGTGTCCTCCTGGTCTAATTTATTTTTGAAATTCCGAAAACAATTTAAATTAATACAATTAAAAAACACATTTAACCGAAATTAGGTTGTATGAGATACATTAAGTAGTTTTTCAAGTATTTGCTTTTAAACTTATTATTTGAGTTTTGACCATGAAAGTTCTCCTTAACTGTGCGTAGTCTGATATACACTTGGTCAGTTTTTATGGTTACTCCACCACGCTCAAACCCTCAATCAACGATGGACAGGACTTTATAATATATTTTCTTCCATTAAATCGGATTATTTGAAATTAAACAAAAGCATATTATTTTAATTATCATTTATTAACAACGCTCACGATAAGCATAAGAAAAGCTGCAGATGACATATTTTTTTATAATAAATCGACACTTATTTGTATTCATCATTTAATTATAACATTAGCTTTTCATGGATATTTTTCATTAACATGAAAGCTTATGTAGCGGCAGCGTTGTTTTTTAGTTTACCCAAGCACAAGCCCCAAAGCAACTGACAGGTCTAAAAGTGCACCACCTCCTTGTCTTTTTTTGCAGGTTTTCACTTTCTCCTTGCACTCATTTTTGTCATACGGCTTAAAACCTGCAATTAAAATTTGATATAATCTAATATTAGTAAATAGTAGTTGTGTCGTGATAGCCCGAGCGCAGCAAACCTGCTTCAAATTTATAAGGCTGTGTGGCCGTGGTTCGAATCGAGTGTACCAATGAGTTTTTATGACTTAAATACATAACTATCACTGACTCCGTGCCTCGGAGAGCACGTTAAGCAGTCGGTCCCGGGCGCTATCAATAGATGGCGGTCGTTACAATCCCCAACACGCAGTGGAGCAGCGTGGTGAATTTAAGCTCAAAGCCCCCCTCATCCTGGGGCTATGCACTGCAGTGGGGTAAAAACGGGTTGATGAAGTGAAGTGATTGTGAGATTCATTTCATTCCCACTTTTTCTGGCACCAGGTCGCCGCCGTTTTTGAATACAGTGTCTTATTCCAAGCCGTTGAAGGTAAAGTAGAAAAGTGTGAAAATATAAATATAAAATCTAGGGGTTTTACCAGGTGGTTTTCGATCGATTAGTGGAATGGTTAAGCATAGGTTGCGGATTCGAATATTTGTGTGCGAACATGTCTATTTGTTCCTTGTCTGGTCGTATAATATATTTATATAAAAATATCTAAGTATGTATATAATATCAAGTGCCTAGTAGTCATAATACACGCTCTGATTTTTTGTTTGGGACTAGATAGCCGTGTGTGGAATGTCCCAGGTATCATTATTATTAATAATAAAATAGGTATTTATATAATATTTTCAATGAAAATGCATAGTAAAAATATAGCTTTACAAAACTAGTAAGATCAAAGAGAGAATTTTGATATAGGGATGTTAAAGTTACCTATTCGCACCAATCTGCATAGATTTCTATTTGGGGGTGCAAAAGCCTAGGCAGCAGTTTATGTTAGTAAAATTGACCAGCTTTACAGATATTTATTGGTTTCATTATCATGAACTAATAGAATCATAATAATTTGATTCTTTTATGTAAATTACAATTCAATAGACATTGTGACTAACTTCATTTTTATGCTTTTGTCTTGTGGAAAGCAGGGGCATATGCTTAACCATCCAGATGGCGTCACAGAAACAATTTTAGTGCCAGATGAATTTTCTTAAAAATATTTTAACTTCGTCAATGGAAAGAATAGATTGTTGCAAAATAATGTTACTTAGAATCTTTTTGAATTCCTATTCAATCTTATTGCGACTAAATTTAATTCTATCATAGATCACCTCAAACTTTATGGCGGATCTGAATCAACGCTAAATGCGGGCTCACGCAGATATCGAGTGGGATAGGCCACCGCAGGGTTCGCGGGAGGATCGCACTAACCCTTCGCTCCACTGCGTCCCGCCGACATCTTTATCTGGTCACTGCGACGCGACTTGTGCCTACTTTCAGATTCGTCATAAAGTTTGACGCGACCTGTACCGAAAATGATGCTTACCAAGGAGATTACCAAGCTTGAGGATAATATCGAGTTGAACTGCAATTTAAAAAATAAACCTTTATTAACAATTAATAGCAGATTGTTCACCGAGGGAAGAAAGTGACCGATTTTCGCCACTCGAAGCCAAAATCGCACGTTCTCTAAAGTGATACATCCTTCTTTATACTAGACTAACGAGGAAAATAAAACAAATAAAATGTTTATGGATTAAAATTAATATTAAAATTACAATTATTAAAATTTACAGCAACTCCTTTCCCCGGTTCCAATAAGTTATGAATAACAGTTTGAGCAGCTTCTTTTAATTTTATTAGAATCAACAAATCATTGCTATCGCTTCTAGAGAACATTTTTAATAAAATTATTATGTAAATTAAGCAATTTACATATATTTAATAAGTCATAAATCAATAAGAAATTCACTTGCTTATAGAAATTGACGCTGTTTGACGCTGTGGTTTAATGGTTAGTTTGCTTTTTTTTTAAATTATCATTAAGAATAAAAAGTAATAATGGCCAGTACCGTTTTGTGTCTTCAAAAATATTTGTATTTTAATTTACTCTCGCCATAACGGGAGTAATGTAATTTCGTACACTTTCCTCTCCCTTGGAAATAAAGAAGGACTTTCCGCCTTTTTCTTTAAAGTTTTAGAGCGCCTTTCCAGCAGGTGTAATATAAATAAATTATTCGTTAACTTAACAAAGCCTTTATTTTACGTGAATCTACATAATTATAGGTACAATGAGACTGCAGAAGGTGATAAACATGTGCTCAAATAAACAGGATACAATATTTTTGGTATCTAGTATGCCACAAGTAGACGTTCAATTAAAGGACATATTCTGCCACAAATTATCGTTTAATTAAAAGAAATATTCTGCCCCGATTGCCGTTTAATAAAAAAACAACATTTTGCCATTGGCCGTCTAAATAATAGAAATATTCTGCCACAAATTATCGTTTAATTAAAAGAAATATTCTGCCCCGATTGCCGTTTAATAAAAAAAACAACATTTTGCCATTGGCCGTCTAAATAATAGAAATATTCTTCCACAAATTATCGTTTAATTAAAAGAAATATTCTGCCCCGATTGCCGTTTAATAAAGAAATTGCATTTTGCCATTGGCCGTCTAAATAATAGAAATATTCTTCCACAAGTGATAAGTTCATAAATAATGTTACTCAATAGCAAGTTATTAGCCATTTAACTTTGTTCTTTGACACAAATTGATAAAGTTTTATTTTTAATGTACTAGTGGTGGCAAAGTGTGTAGTTATTATAGCAGCAGACTAGCAGAAAACATTATTTTATTACAAGTTTATTACAAGTATTAATAGTCATGGAAATGAAAGAGCCCATTACAGCTTTTACGATCGAGAAAAAACAATAAAACAGTTATCGTGGCTTGTATGGGGATCTCCCACATTTTTTACATTTTGTTATGACAATCGGCATAATAATATATATTCTGTTAAAACTTATACCGGCTACCTATTACTGTTGAAAAGAAAACAAGCTTTAAATATAGGACACACGGACATATAGAGAAACAGCCTTAGTAATAGGGTCCCGGTGGTACCCTTTGGGTACGGTACTCTAAAAAAATACAAAACTATGCGAAGTGACTCTTACAAGGATTAGTATCACTTTACCAAAGAAATTGTGAAGGTACATAATATTATCTTGAAATGTTATCGCAAAACAAAATACTTAAAAAGCTGACTTACCATCGATGAGGCTGTCTCCCACTGAAAACAAACGAGAAAAAATTGTTAGTATTTACGTTTTTGAAAATTCTGGCTGTTATTTTGGCTGATAAATGTGGCATGATACAATATGTGCCTACGAAAGGTAGTAACGACATACGACTAAATTTATTTGTTGAGAAAAGTGTCGTAGGGAAACTGAAGTTTAAAAAAAAAATCAAATATCACAACTTAATGTAGATAAATGAATCAATGTTCATTTTCATTTTTGTAGAAAACATGTTTACGCGTTGTCATAAATCCTTAAATTAACTTAATTAACTGCTGTATATATTATAGTGCCCAAGAGCAGTTTAAATTTGTTGTATGTGGTTAGACGGAAAGACCGAAATGCTTTACATCTTCATTCTGTTACTTTATAGATAAATTCCTTCAAAAGAAAACAAAACACTTACTTGATTCGCACATTATAACATGCTAAATGTTTAAATTTATCCAAATGTTTAAAATTTTAATACAACATCAAAAATATAATCTGTACAACAGATACTTTTGGATCATAGTTTTATGAATTTAAAAAAAAATCTATTTTTCGATGTTAAGAAGCATACATCACAGTTTCATTTATAACAATAATCCGTGATTCAAATTTTAAAAGTTTTTCCTTGTGTCACAAATTTATTCAGAATTTCACATGAATTTCTTGAATACCTACAAAATATGTGCCGCATCCAGGAGTGTTAATTAAATTTAAAAAATAAAACTTACTTCCTTCTTCGTAGTAATTTCCAACGCAGCCGCACATTAAGGCCACTGTCAAAAAAAGTTTAATTAATATACATTTACGACAAAACGGTAATATTAAACTGAACACGGACAGGGAAATGTGTGCACTTTTTGAATATGTAAATTAAATTAAATTAAAAATAGGATTTAATAGTACATTGTACTGTACGCAGCATATTATAGTAGAGGTGTATAATATAATCGTTCTAACCATAATAAATCGATGGCTATAATAGCCGGCTTACTGAGTACGAGCATCATACGACGTTTTTCAGTACATTCGCGATCAAAATTTAGTAGAGATTTCAAATGTAATAATGCCGGGAGCTAAGGGCGCGAGCGGGTTGCTTTCGCGGTTTACGCATGCGTCACAAACAGAATGCTCGTTCGTGATTAGTGTAAAGTAAAAAGCCTAGTACTGTAAAACACAACATTACGGTACATGTTTCGATGTTATGAAGACCGTATTAAAATTTATTAAAAAACATGTTATGTTCGTTTGACACAAAACTTGCGCTGCTTTTCGTTCTTGCCAAGTCACGAATTAGACGTTTTATTATATGCCTACCTATAACGTGGTTTGTATGGTTTAGATTTAAAGGTTCAATAAAAACAGCTAATAAAAATACTAAAATCTTTATCGACGAGCAAGTCGTAAACTGGTTGAACATGCGCTGGATAAGCGCCTAGTTGCTGATGATGGTATTTCCAGCAATTTAAAAAAAAAATTATATTTTAAATTAATTATTTTTAATGATTTCTTTTAGCTTATTTATAGTTTATACAACTGATTTTGATTGTTATTCCAATTAATAAAAAAAAATTTTAACTTTTTTTGCATTCTGTAGGTCTTAGAGCCGATAAGGATCGTATAAAAAATGATTCAATGCAAATTGTGACATTATAATATTTTATAGATACCTACGTAGAATAAGATTAAATGCGTGTACCTATTTTTTTATTTATTTATTGTATTAGTATAACAAATAACATTAGAACCCATAACAATATAGTGTTGTCACAGCTGAGTGGTGGCGACCTCGTTTTTTGTTTAGAAGGCCGCGGTTCGAATCTCAAGGCATGTAGGTACCGATGGATTTTTTGTAACTTATGTACATAACTATCACTGACTGCGGCTCGGATAGCACGTTACACCGTTGGTCCCAATCGATATCCATCAACTCGCATTGGACCAGTGTGGTGGACTAAGCTCCAAGCCCTCTCATTCTTGGGGGAGGCCTAAGCCCCCGCCATCAAGCATTAATGGGCTGATGGTATGATATAACAAAAACATTTATTTCATTCTCCATTTATATATAGATTTACATATATTTATAGACGATATGAATCCAAAGGAATCGAAGTTTTTAATATAACAATTTAAGGACTGTAGTAGGACGTCTTACTTTTTCTTGTATTAATAGTCAAAGTTCCAAATCACAATTTTTCTATTCAATGAAACGCCGGTCTTGCCTTTAACTCCGGAGACGCCTGGCCAGCTTAAAACAGCAGCTGTTTTAAGCTGGTCAAGCGTCTCCGGAGTCTATGAGATTAATACCCGGGCTTTTTGCTGGCCAGCCCACAACCGTAATACTGTAATATTTATTTTACAATGCCTGCGGTCTGAGCCCTGGCGTTGTCCCGCATAAAAATTAACTCTTCGCCAATAAAATGTGCCTAAGGAATATGGGAGATGGATAATTTAGCGCATTTTAAATGTTGAAGAGCAGTTAGTTGTCCTCAACACCTGATAATCAAGGAACCTTGATCAGGATCAACAGCCCATGATGATGGTGAGTAATTTGTTATTTAGGTAAATGTTATAATACTAAGTACCAGCTTTAGCAACACGGCCGACCGCTCTGATACTTGGTTTGACATGCGCCACTCGTTGGCGCGTGGCCAATGTAATGGAATTTCACTTACTTTGTTTGAAGCAGTTCGAGAAGTCGTCCATTGTAATATCAGATTCGGTGCATTCTGTAAAAAAATATGTTATGGTTAAAACTCTAAACATATAACATCAATTTACACATATTTCCATTGCAGTATCTATCGCCATTCGCTAACTTTAATTGTGAGTGTCATGATGACGTGATTCGGTAGTAATTATAATATATTTGACTGGTCGGTCGGTCGAGTGGTTAAAGACCCTAACTACGAGCTGAGGTCGCGGGTTAGGTTCCCGCCCGGGACGAATATTTGTGTGCATGAACAAGTCTATTTGTTCCTCGCCTGGGTGTAAAAATATCTATATACGTATATATTATAAAAAAGGAATATTAAAATATGTCTGTCTAGTACTTCATAATACAAGCATAATACTTGCTTACTTTGGGACTATATAAATGGTGGTGTGTGGCGCGTCCCAGATAATATTTTCCCCCCTTAGGGTTAAATTTTATTAATATAAGGATTAAAATAAAATGTATAAATGCTGAAACACGTTTCTTAATTACAAACCATAAAGCCAAATAATAAAATTCTTAGTTTTAACTTTAACAGTGACGGAAGTCCTACACAAAGCTTAATCCCATAATCTATCTATTTCTTTTTTGTTTGTTTGTTTGTTGTTCTGTTTTTTTACTCTACAAAAATCTTGAAACACATACTTAGCTCCTGACCTAAAGATAAATCATTAATTTTCATGCAATTAACTTAAAAAATAACGGATTTTCATACAAACTTGCATCTCTTAGAGATAGAATTTCAAAAAATCCTTTCTTAATACATACGCCATAGAGATAGTGAAGCTACCCGCCGTTACCCCTCTAGAGACAAAGATCCATTCAGCGGGAGTGTGAGACACGTTTGCGGGGTGAAGCCTCCATACAATCATTTTACACATGAAAAGTTACGCCATTCAACGTTGTTTTTTTTTTGTTTTGGACGTGTTTTTACAACATTTCACGACATAATTCAGCTATTTCGTGATTGAATTTGCTATAAAAGCGTATTTTTTTAGTTTTTTATTTTCTTATCCGCTACTGCCATTTCTCTGAACACTTCCAATTTATCGCTTCAATGAATTATTAATTCCAAATATTGGCTTTATAAAATTGATATTTATTGGTTATTTGATAGTAAAAAAATGTGTGGAAGCCCGAATGCAGTGAACCTGTTTCAAATTTATAAGGCTGTGAAACTGTGAGGCCATGGTTCGAATCCGGGCGTGTACCAATGAGTTTTTTCTGACTTAAGTTCATTAACTATCACTGACTGCGTGCCTCGAAGAGCACGTTCAACAGTCGGTCGCGGACGCTGTCAATAGATGGCCGTCGTTACAATCCGCCAACCTGCATTAGAGCAGCGTTGTGGATTTAAGCTTCAAGCCCTTTCATCTTTATGTTTTCAACCAGCTTCTAAAGTCTGACAAACGGTTTTTTTTTAAATTTTCTGTTACGAAATATGTAATGTCAGTTATACTGATTTGATTATTGCGTTACATGTATCTCTTCTACCGGCAATTGGTCTACTTTGACATGTTAATTGACTCCATTCAATGTTCAGATAACATTTTTTTTAAATGACCAAATTCAAATAACAATTTTACTTACTTTTACCCGTGTTGGTGATTTCGATACTAACGTCCAAGATGACCGCTTGGGCACCTGAATAACAAAACGAATACAATTATTAATCGATACCATTACATGTAACTCTTGTACTTTTTGTATCAACCCTTATCGTAAAAATACCATCTCAGCGAGGTGTTTCATCTAGAGCACCTGTGAGGCGCTTTCTTAAACAATAGCTTCGACGTTAATAGACGTTATTTTCGCTGTACTGTACCCAAACATGGAAAAACTTCAAAAGTTCTTTATTTGTTCCTAGTGGGACTTTGTAGGAGAATATGGGAGAAAGTGATAGCAAGAGGAATAAGAAAGGAGAGTGTGGTCACCCAGAACCAGTTCGGATTTATGCCAGGACGAGGGACCATGGACGCAATATTTGCCCTAAGGCAACTTTGTGAAAAGTACCGGAGTGCACAAAAGAACTTGCCCATGGTCTTTATGGACCTGGAAAAAGCTACGATCGGGTCCCGCGTAAGGTTCTGTGGTGGGCTATGAGAGAAAAGAGAGTGCCAGAGAAGTATGTAAGGCTTGTGATTGAAATGTATAGAAGAGTGTGTACAAATATTCGCTCTGATGCTGGCGTCACCGACAGGTTCGATGTGGCTGTGGGCTTGGAGGAGGCACCCCGGTACATGCTGTTCGCTGACGACATTGTTCTTGTCGGAGAGAATGCGAGTGAGGTATAGAGCAGGCTGGGAAAATGGCAGGAGAGATCAAAGAACGTTGGGCTTAAAATCAGTCGGAATAAAACTGAAAATATGTTCTGTAACTTTGGTGGCTCCTCCAATTTCTCCCAAATTGCCTTAGATGGTGTATCCCTACCAGTTTGCTCAGATTTCGGTTACCTTGGTTCGCTCTTCCAAAACAACGGCGATATTGACCGTGACATTAACAACAGAATGAATGTGGGATGAATGAAGTGGCGACAGGTCTCAGCAAGGATTTGTGACCCCCGAATGCCCCTTAAACTAAAGGGAAAAATTTATAAGGCGGCAATTAGACCTGTTGTCATGTATGGATCAGAGTGTTGGGCTATGAAGAAGATGGATGAAAGAAAGGTTCATGTGACAGAAATGCGAATGTTAAGATGGATTGTGGTGTGACAAGGAAGGATAAGATAAGAAATGAGTATATCAGGGGAGCTTTGAAAGTAGCGCCAGTGACAGAGAGACTGCGGAGTAATAGGCTTAGATGGTATGGTCATGTTATGCGCAGGGATGACGAGTATGTAGGCAGAAGAATGTTAAGTATGAATATGGAAGGACGTAGAAAGAGGGGAAGACCGAGGAAAAGATGGATAGATTGTGTGAAGAAGGATATGATAGCAAAAAGAGTGTGTGATGAACTGACGAGTGACAGAGAGGAGTGGAAGAAAAAAAAACATGTTGGGCCGACCCCGCCTAGAGTGGGATAAGGGCAGGAGAGAGAGAGAGAGTGGGACTCTGTAGGGCACACAAATGTATAAGTGTACCAACCAAGAATTTTCAATTAACTGCTTATCCCGACCATTATTTCTTTCCGAAACAGCAGTTTCCTTTTACATTTATCACACGGAGTAGGGCAGCGAAAAGTTAACTAGATATATTCGATTGGTACATTTATTATCTCCGTCTGACATACATGAAGTTGAACATTCGTACCAAGATGAGGAAAACAAACAATGTCAAAGTGTATTTATAACACTCACCACTTAGTCCATCGGGTCCTGGAAACAGAGAAAAAAAAAAATTAGCTACTTCCACATAACTTGACACTTTAATGAGGTATACTTAAATAGTTTGAAATTTTATGTAAATTAAATGATGATTTTCGTTGTATATATTATGGTAGCTCTTCATTTCAATGGACAATGAGAGAATTTCACGATGTTTTCAACTCTTTTGCATCTAATGAAAAAAAAAAACTGGCCAATTGCCTGAAGTATTTGATATGAATTTCAATTTAATACTTCTACGCGTTCACGAGGAAAAGGGTAGTAAGTTTAAAATTATTAAAAATATTTTTATCATATAATGTTACTAATAATTCATGCTTTTCGCAATTTTTCCTTTATCTGTGCTATAGGACGTTGCTTCGTACCAAATTTCAAGATTATGAGTTTACGGAAAGTACCCTGTACGTTTTGATTTCCTTGCCAGTGTAGGAAATTTACAGCATAAACGGCTGTATCTTTTGATTGCGTTGTTTTAGAAGTTTGATTTTTTCTCAGCTTCAAGGGACAGTAAAGCTGAATATTCGGTATGAATTTTAGCTTGATAATTCCACGCGTTCCTGAGAAAAAGGGTCTTGATAGACAGACAGACGGGCATCAAAGTGATCCTATAAGGGTTCCGTTTTTATTTCTTTAGAGATACGGAACTTTAAAAATATAATTTAAAATTTACCAATGATCTATGCACTGTAAATATAAAATATTGTGTGTTAATTTAACGTACCATTGCCATTGTTCATTTTGCCGATGTTTTTGGAGCATTCGTCGGTGGCATCTTTCATGACATTTTTTATTTCGTCGCCATCCATATTTCCAACGTATCCCATGTCTTTACCTATGCCTTTCTTGCAGATTTTGAATGCGTTTGACCCAGGGGAACCTGTCAAAATCGTTCATTGTATTTTATAATTTATTTCAATATTATATTTTTCATTTACAAAAAGTAAATTCTGCAGACACTCATTTAATTTCCAATAACTATAATTATTTTGCAAATTCAGTATTATGTTTTTCTTTGCTTAAGGCTATTTCTTGCTTGTTAATAACTTTAATATTTGATTTTAAATTAATTTAACTTATTATTTCTTCTATTTTGTACCTTTGTTTTGCACAATTTTTCGGTAACATTATCAATGTCGTGTTTGCCCTTAATTTGGCATATATGTTATAACACTGCTGGTATATGTACAATATTTATATAAATAAAAGTACAAGCGTGCGATGAGTACTACTACGTAATATTTAATTAGATTATATACGAATATACGCATATAATCGGAATTTGTTATACCTATAGATACATAACAAACACGAATAAAGATACCGTGCTGTGATAACAAAAATATGAGCAAAAAAATATACACCGTAGACAAAATATAATAGGTATACCGGTTGATGTTTTGAAATATTTATTCACCAAGAAGTAAAATTTCGTGTGACCAATATTGATCCATGATTTGTGTACTGAAAAAGAAAATAAAGATTGTGAAATTACCTTTCATGTGTGCTTTAAGAAAATGTTGGTATAAAACTATGATAATGACGTACGGTTTGTCAAATTAATGAGTCTAAACTTTTGCTCACATGGCTATTGTTAGAATTGTTGAAATCCACCAACCGGCACTGGAGCAGCGTGGTGGGTTAAGCCTCAAGTATTCTCATCCCGAAGGGAGGCCTAAGCCCCTGTAGTGGGGCATTAATGGGCTGACGGTATTGTTAGAATATTCAAACGGAAACTACCTTCAAATCCAAGGATGCAGAGAACGTATTGAACTATTCCGGCGATAACTGTTGAAAATACAAGAATTAGTTATTCATAAATGTTAAAATTTTCAATGTATTAATATAAAACCATAAGAGAAGTGATATGTGTACCTATATGGGAGATAATGGTTCGAAATTTGTTGCAAACAACCATACCGGTTCACTGCATCATAACGACGTGAAGAAAGGACATAAAGCAAACAAACTTGTAATACCGGATCAGTTAGGCAAGTAGGCAAACAACGTGCATCAATTCTTCTGCCTTATTTTCATTTATAAATCTTTGGACTGGTTCTTAAAGGCTGTCGTCTAACCAAAGTCGTTAATCTAGGTTATAATGGCTCAATTAAGAAGAAGGTTTTAATAATTGTGTCGTAGGTACATGATCTGTTCTCTTTTTGTCTGTTGTGTGGTGCTACCCAGTGAAACAGTTCCGGTCTCATAATAATATAGTCGAAAAACCTTTTTAATCGCTTTTTTCGATTAAACGACTCTTTCTTGCAGGAAATGTTTAATAGTAGATGTTTTTTATAAAAAGAATTTTAGTGTAATGTTTCGATGCATTACTAAATGTCCTCTAAGCTTAATGTTCCAACCATAGAGCTAATATCACCAGCGCAAAAAAACGACACCACGAACAAAATGGTTGCGCCAAACGTTGTTGCCGGCCGGCAACAAGTCATTCAGTCACTTGCCTATGCTCATCACGATCGCGTGCCAAAAACGTGATTAAACAGCAATTCAAAAATGCCGTCATGAGTGTCAATAACGTGCGAAAATCAATCAACTGCGAAGAAAAAAGATAGTAGCATAACTTATTGTCGATAATTAATCAAAACACAACTAAAACCATACAAAACTAATTTTTGTAGGTACCTGCATTATTTTCTACCGTTGCCGCCATACTTGTTTTAACTACAAGTAATGTCATGACATGTATAATATTTACTAAAGACTTGTATAATACTTGCAATTCTTTGTATTCTAGTGGAAACGAACAAAGCCTAACATGTATTAGACATGTATAATACAGTGCATTATACTTGGTAGAAAAATCAATGTGGTAGAAACAAGGTGATTGTGCCGCGCGCACTGATTTTGTTCGTGCCGTCTAGTCTGTTCTATAGTCTATAGGTAGTTCAGCGGTTCCAACTTACTCTTGCCGAGAGACGTTCCAACTGCAACGACAGAGACAAAACGTTTATTTATTAAATAATATTTTACAGCAAATGAAATAAGTCTTCTAATAGTCGTAATTAAAGATTTATTTAATTTGATTAAAACGAGAAAAAAGAAGATGAAATGTTGGATTAGATGGATGAATGAATTTTAATTAAATTAAAACACACTTACAGTCGCCTAGTACTACGGTCAAGATTTTCTTGACAACGATGACAACTGAAAAATTTAAACAAATATTATAAATATTAAAAAAAAAATCGTAAATAAGTGTTCGACATAAAGTTTATATAAAGCAAGGTTTTGTAGGTTATTTCGATGTTTATATCGGTCACTTCGATACTGTGAACTGACATTTATGACTCTATTAAAACCAAACGCTGCTGTCAAATTAATTAAATTAAGAATTTGTTTACACCAAAAAATAAAGAAGACTGAAATGGAGACATGCCAAGTGCAAGAGAAGAACGATTACTTTATATTTCGTTATTACATTATAAAATTCCGAAAATATTTAATTTTTAATCGAGTTCATTTTCCTTCCTAGCCGGCAGCGCCATGTTCTTCGATATTTTTTTCATTTCCAATTTTAATTTAAAAAATCACAAACTGAGTAACAGTAGGGGAGACTGGGGTCGTTTGACTATTGGGGCAGGGTGACTAACAGGCAATAACTTCCAAAATATTCATCATAATACGATGTCCATCAAATTGCGAGTTCAAAGTGAGGAGACGCTCAGTTACTCGTCTCGGCGTGCAGAAGACAAATGCATTTTAGGAGCAACGGCGACATTTTAAAAATTCACATAAGAATGTAAATATTTTTATCGGCATTTCTTTAGATTTTCTGATTGTAGTGTAAATCAAAAGGTTCTGTAGTCTTCTCTTTTGCGAAGTACAGTTAATAGACTATAGATTAATGCCACATGTTTGCTTCAGTAAAGTTATGAGTCGTATGCCTAGGCTCCGGTTTACAAAATGGCCGAGCGGGGATGGTAGTCCAACATGTGTACGGGGTTGATTGACTATATGACCAACCCTATATGTTTATTACAATGTAAATTAATATTTTTTACATAAATAATTTTGAGCCGATTTCTAGAATTTCGACGAACTAGTTTTATTCATTTTAAGGCCATTTAGGTATAAACTACATGAACTAGGGTAAATAGATAGTAGTTATAACAGTAAGACTAAGAAGTACTCACATGATGGATCATAAGTGTTATTTTATATGTGTGTAGGTATAGATACTGTTGTGTTCTTATTTTCCATTTAAGAAGTTTATTAATTTGGTATGGTCATTTGATATTTTTGTGAGTTTATTGTTTAGATACAAAAATAATCCCAATGGAAGAAATACTTTAGGTGTTGTTACCTACTTGTTTAAAACAAGTAATTGACGTTGATTTGTGAAATTTTGTTTTATTTACCAATCATATCCAACGATTTTTTTGTATTGTCAACCTACCCCACATAGTGTGTCAACCAGCCCCGACAGTAGGGTTGGTTGACAACTAGACTTGTTTTCAAAAAAAACGAAAATTAATCATCTTCTTATTTAGTAAGAAACTTCAAACTAGCTGCATTAATAATCAATAAAATGTTTTATTTACAACTGTTCTATATCATTTTATATCTAATTTAGTTTTGCAGTTATTACCTAAAATATAAAAAAAACTAGTCAACCAACCCCGGTCTCCCCTACAGAGATCGAACGGCGGAGAAACTTTATAGTAAATAAAGAGATAAAGAGAAGGAAAATAGAAAGAGAAAAGGAGTAGCAGGACAATGTCGTAGCTACTAATAAAATTTTCTGATTGGAAACGCTTAAACCAACTTTATGATAATAATTTTCTTTGCGATTCGTGTCGCATTTTTACATTTGTTTGCAATAAAATTTCATGTTTGTAATGAATTTCGTAGGCAATTTCACTTTCAGACTGAAAAAAAATGTGAAAATGACGAAAACTTGACGGAACTTTAACTTTGAATCGTTTTATTTGGACTCTCAAGATAAGATAAGAACTGCGTGGAAAATCATAAAGGATATAACGGGAAAGACATTAGATCAATCAGATGAAAATATTTCATTGAGAGATGGAAACGGTATATTAGTTGATAACAGTGCAATGGTTGCGAACAATTTTAATGAATATTTTTGCAAGATGGGATACAACATAAGTGCAGGTTTACGTTTTGATAAATTTGAAATGCTAAGATATCTAAATCTATTAAATCAAAGATCTGAAAATTCCGCTGATTTTTATCCCACTAATGAATCAGAACTAAAATTTATAATAAAGGAGTTGAAAACAAAAAGATCTTGTGACAAATGGAATCTTTCACCCATATTAATTAAAGAAATGTCTAATGAGTTGATAACGCCACTCACAAAATTAATCAATGAAACTTTGGAAAACGTATATTCCCGAACGAATTAAAAACTGCCAGGGTCATCCCGCTCTACAAAAAGGGGGACAGCTGTGATGTAGTCAATTATAGACCGGTCTCTTTGTTACCAGTTTTTAGTAAAATATTTGAAAAGATTATATATAAACGCCTTCTGGAACATTCAGAGTCAGGTAAAATTTTCGCACGTAATCAATTTGGATTTAGAAAAAATAGATCGACTTCAGATGCAATAGGACAATTAATGAATGAAATATTAAAATCATTGGATGAGCGCTTACATACTCTTGGTGTATTTTGCGATCTTTCAAAGGCATTTGACTGTGTCCATCACGACCTCCTCCTAACTAAGCTCAAGCATTACGGGTTCAGGGGCAAGGAGTTACTGTTGTGCAAGACATATCTGTCAACAAGAACGCAGTTCGTTGAAGTTAATAGTTGCGCATCTAATGAAGAATAAATAAATTATGGGGTTCCCCAGGGATCTATCTTGGGGCCACTTTTCTTCGTATTTTGTATTAATGACATAAATAGCTGCTTTTCCCAAAAAATTGAAATTGTTATGTTTTCAGATGACATCGCAATTATCCTTGCAGATAAAAATAAAGATAACTTAGAAAAAAAGGGAAAAGAAGTTGTAGATAATCTTGTCCATTGGTTCGAGTGCAATAATCTCTTGTTGAATGTAAGTAAGACAACAGTTGTGAACTTTGCCCTTGGCGGTCGAGGCGAGCAAGGCAAAGTGAATATAGCCACGTCACGGAATAATTTGGAATTAAAATCAGGCGTAAAATTCTTAGGAGTACACATAGATAAGAAACTTACATTTAAGAATCACATTGATGAACTGGCAAAGAAACTGAGCTCTGCTTGCTTCGCCATTAAAAAAGTAAAGGAACTCTGCGGAGGGGACGCTGCCAAATCTGTTTATCATGCTTATTTTCATAGTTTTATGACTTATGGTCTCCTGTTTTGGGGAACGGCAGCAGAAGCTAATAGAATATTTGTATTGCAGAAGCGTGCTGTTAGATATTTATTAGATATGAAGGCCCGCGAAACATGTCGAGAAGCTTTCAAACAACTGAACATAATGTCTATGAGTAGTACATACGTACTTCAAAATTTAGAGTATATGCAAAAAAATATTAATAACTATCAAATAGTTACAAATAGCATTAGACGATTTGGTGTCGTCTTACATCCGGCACATAGATTAGCTAAAATATCGAAGAGTTACATTTGCAATGGAGTAAAACTATATAATAATGTTCCTAAATAAATAAAAATGCTAGACGATAAGAAATTTAAAAAAGTTTTAAAGAAGATACTTATCGATAAAAGTTATTATAATATTCAAGAAGCAATAAATGATAAAACATGGCAAGTGTAGCTCTTCAAGGTGTAATTGATTTGATTTGAATTACGAGTTTAAATTGTGATTTTTTATATTCAATATGTATAAACGAAATGACAATGCCTCTGTACAGCTGCTAATATTAGAATAGTATTTGACAAGGCCCTTATACAGCCGCTTTCTCTGACATTTAATATAGGACCTAGAATAAGTTGACCGGTGATATTAATTTAAATTTGTATTAGTATAATAATGAACGAAGCCTCTTTACAGCGGATATTTAAATAGGTTTTATGGTATAACTTGAATAATATGTGTAATAATTGACAATGTTGATTTAAAATAGCAACCTACTCAGCATTAAGCTGCAATAAACTGTGTCTGTTTCTGGTCCAAAACTAAAACTGTAAATGAAAAACATAATTGTATGTACGCTATTTGACCGTAAATGTGGTCAAAAATTTATATAAAGTCCTTGTTTTTTTCTTTAAAATTTATTGTTAAGATAAGTAATTGACGTGGCTGAGTGTTCGACAGAATCAAATAGCAATAAAGGATTTGAATTGAATTGAATTGAAAAAAGCCAACGAAGTACAAATAGGAAAACCAAAATTTTTTATTATAACAAAATTTCCTACAAAATACGAAATTACTTACTTCCCGACCTATTATGATGTCTTTTTTCGAGTTTTATACTTATTTAATGTTATCTAATATATTACTAAACTTACTTTCATAAAGAAGTTTTTCGAGGCCATCGATCGATACAGCTGTTTAAAAATGAAATAAAACAAATTATATGGTTAGTTACTTCTATAAAGGGAAAAGATTTTTTTTTAAACTTTTATTTTATACTTACTCACACTGAGAAGATTTTTGACAACTACGCTGAGAAGGTTATTGGTACCTGTAATTTGTAAATGAATTATATTATATTTAAATTTATATCTGCTTTTTTCGCCTGTTTTCTTGACGTATCGACGTGTCCAGGGGCATTTTCTATGACACAATGGTCGTTTTATTTGGAAACGTAGTAGTTGAGTATTATTAATACTGATAAAAGACCTCTCTAAGATTTTCCAACTGGAAAATAATGAATAAAAAAATTTTTTTTATATATATAATGAATTTTAGTGAGCTATTCATAAGAGAACTAATAAAATTGATCAAGGTTCAATATGGCAGAACATACCTGAACGAGAACAAATAAAATGTATCAGAAGCATATTTATAACACCATAGAATAAAAATCTAAATGCTAAAATTTTTAAAAAAGCTAACTGTTTAAAAAAATCACTCACTCTTGGATGAACCATCGTATTTTTCTGTAATATGGAGAAGTAAATTAATATTTTTATTTTAATATTACGATAAAACGACAAAAAATAGTAAATGTTTTTATGACACTTACTGAAAAGATCTATGTAGCCTACGTCAAGGAGCTGAAACAGATATAATATTGTTAGAAAACATCTAGAAAGAACCAAATTGAAAATTTGACGAAATTAATTCAATGATGAAAACAAACGAGACCACGCTAATAATTATAGATCGCGCCAAACTTCTTGGACGCTCCGATGTTCATCAAGTAATAGGCTTCCCACATGGAAGGCGTTTGCCGCATTCGGTAGGAATTAACAATTAGCTTGATTGGAATTGTAACCACCAGCCAATCCACTGGCAAACAATGGTATCAACACAGAGCAATTTAAAAACAAATTCGAAATCCGAGCTTGTTTTTGGAAAATATATATTATATTGTACTCAAAACGGTCGCAGGTGAAATGAATATTATGTTTGTTGTGTTTTGACCCAAAGATCAAGTCACCATGCACCACTGCTTTGTTCTTATTTGCTCCATACTTCTTTTCTTTGCTCTGCCAGGTTGAAACAATGGGGGATAAGATTTACTCTTTCACGTCATTACGACTACTTTCATAATACGTTTACTCAATAAATGCTAATGCATAATCATTTGTTTTAAAAAAAGGAACTAATAATTTTAATTTTTTCTTCGTACTCAACATAATATATCTAAGTTACTTACTTCAATAATGATGCCTCCATTTCCATCATCTTTTTTTTTTCCCTTTCCTCCCATGTCTTTGCTTCCTCCTGGTTTCTAAAAAAAAAAACAAATGTATGAAATCAAATATCCCTACATGATTGAAAGTTCTCACCGGCAAGTACAAAGTGATAAATTTTGTTCAATTTTCGTAATCTAGATTAAAAATTTCTTATGAATTTTTGAAAATTTTTCATGAATGTTATGTAATAATTAGTTGAAATAATTTTTTCACTCTTTGGACCAATGCTGAACTTCGATTGTAAATGTGGATAAAAGAACATTTATAACAGGTGTCTAGTACAGGGATCCTATATTTTTTTTTACAGATAGTTCGAATTGTGTGGAATCCATTTCAGTCAAATATAAAAATAAACGATTTTTTAAATTTTAATGGAAGCGTAGATAATACTTAACATAGTTTTCAATATAAAATAAATTCTGCAGTATTTGAATATCCCAAAGGTTTGATTTTTTACATCTGCAATGTGTTCGTGACGGTTCATTGTTTTAAAATAGTTTCACGAATATAGGTAACTCCTTCCTATATGACTATTTTGTTTTAACAACATTTTGAATTTAAATTATAATTGTACAGCAAGCGTTATTCTTTGCTGTATTTACTTTTTATATGAAATATTAGAAAAGCAAACAGTTCTACAATTTACGTTCCTAATTTTGAAATTTTTGAATAATATATATTTAGATTTTAGTCATAGCCAGTCATTTAATAATAATAGGCTAGTTGACTATTTTTTTAAATTAATTCATTTATATGAAAGAGTTTTAATATCATAACAGTGAAACGACTTATCTATGTGTGACGTCAAGCCATTTAAAATAATGTTGAATATCGTTTTGCTAGGAAGAGACAAAGATGGAATTTTAATAACTTAGAATTTTCATATTCTTCAACCGAATATAATTTCGTTTATAATTTTGTTATCGTATAAAGTCTATTTTTACATTTAATTTTAGTCAAATACAATATTATATAGTACATGTCCGTAAAATTAATAGAAAGAAAATAAAATAAATGTTTGATTTTTTATATTCAAAATTATAATAATAACATATCAAATAATAATACAACAAATATCCAAAATTTAAAAATTTTGATATTTTGATTGCAAATACGGATTCTAATATAAGAGGATCACTACTAAAGTCATATGACGAAAGTTTAAGCTTTTAAAAATTTAGGCTTTCTATTACGTGTGTGTAAGCTTTTCACTTGTTCGAAGTGTATCTAATCGGTGTACCTATATCGCATATGCCCGTAGTGTTCTGGAGTATGGAAGTTGTGTGTGGGCACCTAATCAACAAGGCTATATAAATCAGATAGAACCTGTACAAAAACTCTTTAATAAGCATCTAAACTACAGATTTAAAAATCTTTTTCAATACATTTGCTGTTATTACGGTTTTTAAGACTATTGTATATTTTAGTAAAACGGTCTAGCCTTTTTACTTTACATCAATCACAAACGAGCATTCGGTTTGTGACGCATAGGTAAACCGCAAAAAGTAACCCGTTCGCGTCCTTAGATCCCACCATTATTACATTTGAATTATCTACCTAATTTTAATCGCGAATGTTTTGAAAAAACGTCGTATGATCCTCGTACTCAGTAAGCTGGCTAATATAATCATCGATTTATTATAAGCACTCGGCTTTGCTTCGTACCTATAAACACCTCGACTATAATAGGCAACTTATCGCACGTATTATATTTGCATCATAATGTGCTATTAATGGTTACGAGCAAGCAATCTACTTTATCACCTTTTAACCATGGAAGATAAAAGAAAATTATTAGGTATAACGTAACGTAACTTAAACAACATAATAACGTCTAGGTCTCAAACTAAGCATTAGCTTGTGTTTCTGTAACCAAACGAAGACACCATAACATATAACAACCAAGATCCGGTACCAGTATTCATCATATAAATACCGACTCGACCTGGGATTCGAACCCAGGACTTTCAGCTTCGTAGGCAGGGCATTCGTATGTTACTACTTTGTGACATAGTTCGTGGACGGGTGAAGTGCCCAGGGTCAATCGGTGCCGTCGGGCTACACAGACAATTATCGAGTCAATTCCGATCAAAGATTTCCTTCACAGACTAATAAGCATTATTTATTAAAAATATTTTCAACTTCTTAACAAAACTGTAAAAGGTTTGGGCATCATTGACGTGGCCTAGTAATGCGTTTCGGGGTCCCATCGAAAGCTTTAGCAAGCCTCCTCCGTGAATACCGCAACGCAGGAACACCGAGATACCGAAGGCAACGTAAGTATGCCGTCCTCGTGAACAGCAGCGTAGCAGGCTCATCGACCTCTGCAGAATTAATGGGCGGTCTCTGTCAGCAGCCAGACCCCATAAGATTACTCCATATGTGAACACCGAATGGAAATAGTTAAAGAAAGCTTTCCGTACAGTAATTAATTTAAAAAATAAGTGCGAAAAACAATTGCTTCCCTTAAAAATTACAATATGCATTACAAAATTTAATAAAACAAGTTAGTAGTCAGTCATACGGAAGCAATATCCATTGATTAATTAAAAAAAAATCAGCTATCAATATTTTTGTGTTAATAATTTTTACTAATACGTTTTCAGACTAGACAAAAATAAATCTTTTGAAAGTACTCGAATATTTTGTTTTACTTTTGTACTATATCTGAGATAATAGGATGTAAACTTTAAAAAAATATTCGTAAAAATGTAATTAACAAATATAACACAACACCTTGCATAATAAATATGTTAAACTGGCCTCGGTGGACTCTAGACAATTCTCATTATCTGTGTAAAGAGTACGTATTTTAATGATTTTTGAGGAAACAATATGAAAAATAATCACGCCGGCGCCACCGGTTGAGGGTTTATCGTATTTATCACAATCTCCTCCTCCTGAATTCAAAAAGGAATTCAAACCTAAAAATTTGTGATTGTTATATTTTTGCAAGGCGAAAATTTCAAGTATATACACAAAAACTTAGAAGCACTAACTAAAGTAACTAACGCTCATAATATTAATACTTAAAGTAAACAATTCCTAGACTTTGAAAGACAAGCAACTCCTTCATGGGCTTGTATTGGTTTTTACAATAAATATGTATTATTCCGTCAAGGAATATTTAAATAATAATAAAGTATGGTTATTACTGTAGTATAGTATAGTTTTAAGCATTTTATAATGAAAAGAGTTAATATAGTATAAAAAAAACCAGAGAGAGTTTCTAGCTGATTCTCGTCTTAGTATTTCCAAAGCGACATTAGCGAACGGCAAAAATGGCAGCAAACCGGCAAAATACGCCGTAATTTTTGATAATTGTGTATAATGCATCTTCCATTGAATTAAAAAAAATTGAGTCGAACGGCAAAAATGGCAGCAAACCGGCAAAATACGCCGTAATTTTTGATAATTGTGTATAATGCATCTTCCATTGAATTAAAAAAAATTGAGTCGAACGGCGAAAATGGCAGCAAACCGGCAAAATACGCCGTAATTTTTAATAATTGTGTATAATGCATCTTCCATTGCATTAAAAAAAATTGAGTCGAACGGCAAAAATGGCAGCAAACCGGCAAAATACGCCGTAATTTTTGATAATTGTGTATAATGCATCATCCATTGAATTAAAAAAAAATTGAGTCGAACGGCAAAAATGGCAGCAAACCGGCAAAATACGCCGTAATTTTTGATAATTGTGTATAATGCATCTTCCATTGAATTAAAAAAAATTGAGTCGAACGGCAAAAATGGCAGCAAGCCGGCAAAATACGCCGTAATTTTTGATAATTGTGTATAATGCATCATCCATTGAATTAAAAAAAATTGAGTCGAACGGCAAAAATGGCAGCAAACCGGCGAAATACGCCGCAACTTTTCATAATTACGTATAATGCATCTTGCATTGAATTAAAAAAAATTGAGTCGAACGGCAAAAATGGCAGCAAACCGGCGAAATACGCCGCAACTTTTCATAATTGTGTATAATGCATCTTGCATCGAATTAAAAAAAATTGAGTCGAACGGCAAAAATGGCAGCAAACCGGCGAAATACGCCGCAACTTTTCATAATTGTGTATAATGCATCTTGCATTGAATTAAAAAAAATTGAGTCGAACGGCAAAAATGGCAGCAAACCGGCAAAATACGCCGTAACTTTTGATAATTGTGTATAATGCATCTTCCATTGAATTAAAAAAAATTGAGTTTAATTTTGATAGGGGTTTGATTCCGCTGCCACCAGCACAGGTTCAAATTACTAATTTAATTATTATAATTTTCGAGTATTATTCACAAAATGTGTGTTTTCCTGAATCGAAAAATAGCTTTAGATAGATCTCATCTTAAGAAAACTTAATATACTTCTACGCCTGCTACCCTTTTGTTAAATATAAACTCATAATTCAGTGAATTCATTTACATACAAAATATTCCTTTACCCTGTTCAGTTGAAAACACGAGGGCTTGATTAATCATTTCTACTTTTACTTAGATGATTGCGTTTACTCGATTAATGCTAATGCAAAGATATTTAATTTTATAAAACCAATAACTTTTATTTAAACACCACACAAATCGCACTATCATTGCTGGTAACTATAAGTTAATAAAAAAATGCAAATTTTAGAAAATTCAACATATTATGCACTTACGTTTCCTCCTTTTCCACCTTTTTTCCCTCCAAGTAACTAAAAAGGAAATGCATATTTTCAAAATCAAAATTCCATACAGAATTTACGCTACGCACGCTAGAAAGTGGAAGATCATGGATTTGATTCTCATAACCAGCATGTATCCAAAATGTCTTATCTAATCAATTTATGTAGAAAACTTATAAATTATATTTTATAACGTATTACACTAATTAAATTTACCGTGTCGTGATAGCCCGAGCGCAGCGAACTTGTTTTGATTTACAAGAACGTGCGGCCGTGGTACGAATCCGGGCGTATAACAGTTTTTTTTTTTAATTTAAGTACATAAATATCACTGACTCCGAGTTTCGGAGAGTAGGTAAAGTCGTCGCGTGGTCGGTCCCGAGTGCCATCAACAAATGGCAGTCGTTATAATCCATTAACCCGCACTGGAGCAACGTTGTGGATTAAGCTGCAAACTCCCTCACCCTGAGAGGAGGCTTAAGCCACTGCAGTGGGGCATAATGGGCTGGTAGAAATTTACCGTTGCACGATTTAAACCAATGCTGAATTTGGACAGTGGATGAGGATAACAGAAAATTTACACTAGGTGTTTGGTACGGCGGCGATTCAATATTTTTTTTTTTTTTATTAGTAGTAAAAAGTGTTTGGAATCCCTCGAAGCCAATTATTACGTAAAGATTAAATAACAGGCTTTTTTCAATTTTTTTTTTTTTATGTAACGTGAAAGATTAATAGTTAACAATATTTTTGTGTGAATAATTTTAATAACTAATACGTTTTCAGACTAGATGTAAATAAATCTTTTAAAATTACTCGAATATTTAGTTCTACTTCTGTAATATATCTGTCACAAGAAATAAATAAATATACCGTATGACCATATAAAATAAATATATTAAACTGGCCCCTGGTCGTTACTGGTCGTTAAAGCCCGAACGCAACGAACCTATTTCAAGTTTACAAGGCCGTGCGACTATGGTTCGAATCTGGGCGTGTACCAATGTGTTTTTCTGAATTAAGTAAATAACTATCACTGACTCTGTGCCTCGGAGAGTAGGTTAAGTCGTCGCATCGTCGGCCCCGAGTCATCATCATCATTAGCCCATTTTACCCCACTGCAGGGACCTAGGCCTCCCCCAGGGTGAGGAGGGGGTTTGGAGCTTAAATCCATCGCGATACTCCACTGCGGGTTGGGGATTGTAACGACCGTCATCTATTAGCGTCCGGAACCGACTGCTTAACGTGCTCTCCGAGGCACGGAGTCAGTGATAGTTAATGTACTTAAGTCAGGAAAACTCATTCGTACATGCCCGGATTCGAATCATGGCCCTATGGCCTTATAAATTTGAGACAGGTTTGTTGCGCTCTGGACTATAACGTCGGTCCCGAGTGCCATCAACAAATGGTAGTCATCAAAATCCCCTAACCTGCGCTCGATCAGCGTGGTGGATTAAGCTCCAAGCCCGTTCACTCTGAAAGGAGGCCTAAGCCCCTGTAGTGGAGCATAATGGGTTGAAGGAAATTTACTGTTGCACGATTTAAACCAATGCTGAATTCGGACTGTGGATGTAGATAACATAATATTTATATCAGATGTTTGGTATGGCGGCGATTTTATATCTTTTTTTTTTAGAATCCATCGAAGCCAATTGTTACGAAGAGATCTTTTTCAAACTTGTTTTTTTCTATGCAACGTGAAAGTTTAAAATAAATAACAATATTTTTTATATAAATTGACCATTTACTCGGGGTTTTCGATGTGCAACAGCTACCAATATTTTTGTGTTAATAATTTTATTAACTAATACGTTTTCAGACTAGATCTAAATAAATCATTTGAAACTACTCGAATATATAGTTTCACTTCTGTACTACATCTGTGACAACAAGAAGGTCAATTTAAAAAAAAAATATTCGTAAAAATGCAATTAAAAAATTAATTCGGTGAACTGCAAACAACTCTCATTATCTATACAAAAAATGTGTGCACCAAAATAGATAAATAAATCGTTATTAATAATAATCATAAAGCTATAATGTAAATACAAAATCAATTAAAATTATCTGAAAATCCAAATTTAAACAAATAAAAGTTATTATTATTACGAAGTAAAATAAAATGAATTTGCCTGATATTATTTAATTACACCAACAGCTGTCCCCACCCAGTATTTTTTGAAGGGACTGTCTGGTCTGGCAGCGATCATCTTCTGGATGCTGTTGTTACAAACACCCGGTATGTATTTTAACGATATTTGGAAATCAACATGAAAAATACTTACGCTGGGTTTATCGTCTTTGTCACAGTCATCTTCTCCGGACTTCTAAAAAGAAATGCAGATCTCAAAAATTTGTGATAGTTATATTTTTGCGAACCAAAAATATAATGTACGTACACAAAAACCTAGAAGCATTAACTAAGGTGACTAACGCCCATAAAATTAATACTAAAAGTAAATTCCTAGACTTTAAAAAGGCAAGCAACTCCTTTATGGACAATTGTATAGGTTTTTACAATAAATATGTATAATTCCGTCAAGGAATATTTTAATTATGATAAAATAATGGTCATGACTATAATAGTTTTAAACATTATATAATGGAGAAGAATTAATATAGTTTGAAAAATAACGCAAAAAGTTTCTGGACGATTCTTCTACTAGTATTTCCAAACCGGAGGTAAATGCTTTCGATTCCGCTGCCAGCAGCACGAATTCAGATTTCTATTATAATTTTCGAGTATTATGTACAAAATGTATGTTTTTCTGCATCGAAAAATAGTTTTAGCTAGGTCTAGGTCTGATATCTAGAAAACTTAATATACTTCTTGGTTTGCGAATTTTTTTTTTTAAATATAAACTGATAATTCAATGAATTCATATACATACAAAATATTCCTTTACTCTGCTCAGTTGAAAACACTAGGGCTTGATTAATTATTTCTAGTTTTACTTGCATAATTGCGTTTACTCGATAAATGCTAATGCAAAGATACTTGCTTTTATAGAAAACATTTGACTTTTATTCATACTACACAACTGGCACTATCATTGCTGGTAACTATAAGTTAATAAAAAAAATGCAAATTTTAGAAAATTCAACATATTATGCACTTACGTTTCCTCCTTTTCCACCTTTTTTTCCTCCAAGTAACTAAAAAGGAAATGCATATTTTCAAAATCAAAATTCCATACAGAATTCACTGGTCCCCGTGGCTCAGTGGGTAAGCAAGCTAGAAAATGGAAGACCATGGGTTTGATTCTCATAACCAGCATGACTGTATCCAAAATGTTTAATCTAATCAGTTTATGTAGAAAACTCGTAATTTATATTTTATAACGTATCACACTAAATAAATTTACCGTGTCGTGATAGCCCGAGCGCAGCGAACCTGTTTTGATTTACAAAAACGTGCGGCCGTGGTACGAATCCGGGCGTGTACCAGTTTTTTTTATTTAAGTACATAAATATCACTGACTACGTATATCGTGCGTCGGTCCCGAGTGCCATCCACTAATGGCAGTCGTTAGAACCCATTAACCCACATTGGAGCAGCGTTGTGGATTAAGCTGCAAGCCCCCTCACCCTGAGGGGAGGCTTAAGCCCCTGCGGTGGGGTATAATGGGCTGGTGGAAATTTACCGTTGCACGATTTAAACCAATGCTGAATTTGGACAGTGGATAAGGATAACATAAAATTTATACCAGTGTTTGATACGGCGGCGATTCTATATATTATTATTTTTTTTATAAATAGTACAAAGTGTTTGGCATCTCTCGAAGCCCATTATTACGAAAAGATAAAATATTATGTCTTATTCAAATTTGTTTTTTTTTAATATAGCGTGAAACTTTAAAATAGATAACCCCATCGTGGCTAATTGCATTGCTTTTAACAATAAATATGTATTATTCCGTTAAGGAATATTTAAACGATAATAAAGTATGGTTATTACTGTAGTATAGTTTTAACCATTATGTAATGAAAAGACTTAATATAGTATAAAAAATAACAGAAAGAGTTTCTTGTCGATTCTCCTTTTAGTATTTCCAAAACGGCATTTGCGAGTGGCAAAAAAGGCAGCAAACCGGCAAAATGCGCCTTGATTTTAGATAAGTGTGTATAATGCATATTAGATTGAATAAAAAAAAATTGTGTTTGATTTCGATCTGGGTTCGATTCCGCTGCCACGTGCGCGGATTCAATTTCTAATATAATTATTATAGCTTTCGAGTAATTATTTACAAAATGTGTGTTTTTCTGAAGCGAAAAATTGTTTTAGTTGGGTGTCATCTCTACAAAAATTAAGATATTTGTATATAAATATACTGGTTGCACAAATTTCTTTTTATAAACTCATTCCCTATCGTATTATTTTATGTAAAAATTTATTTCTATGCCTTAGTTAGTTGACATTATGAGGGAGTATTTGATTAATTATTTCTAGTTTTACTTAGATAAATCGATAAATGCTAATGCGAAGATATTTAATTTTATAAAAACCAATGACTTTTATTTATACTATGTAACTCGCACTATCATTGCTAGTAATTATAAGTTAATAAAAAAGCTTATTTTAGATAGGTAATTCAACATATAAAGCACTTACGTTTCCTCCTTTTTCACCTTTTTTCCCTCCTAGTAACTAGAAACGAAATGCATATTTTCAAAATCAGCAATAAGCACAAAATTTAAGGGTTCTTATGGGTGGGCAAGCACGCTAGCAACTGGAAGATCATGGGTTCGATTCCCATAACCAGTATAGTTCCAAAATGTCAAATTAATTTATGTAGATTATTCATAAATTATAATTTAAGACATATCACAGTAAACAAATTTACAGCAAACCTATTTCGAGTTTACAAGGCCGTGCGGCTGTGGTTCGAATCTGGGCGCGTACCAATGAGTTTTTTCGGCTTAAGTACATAACTATCACTGACTCCGTACCTCGGAGAGCACATTAAGCCGTCGATCCTAAGTGCCATCTATAGATGGCAGTCGTTATTATCCGTGCGCAATGAGTATAGTATAATACCTTTTAAAACTGAGTCATTTTCTGTGCTGCCATTTACGTTTTTGAAAAACTTAGATAATAATAAATAAATATTATTCCGAATTAGGTAGAAATTCTTTGAATTGATTCAGGACGCGCCAGATGGTCACGTCACTTGGTGGTTAGAGCTTCGCGAGTTACGATTACCAGTAACCTAATAAATAATAAATTAATAGTAATGAGATAAAATAACAAGTCTTTTTCAAATTTGTTTTTTTTTATGCAACGTGAAAGTTTAAAATAAATAACAATATTTTTTATATAAATTGACCATTTACTCTGGGTTTTCGATGTGCATTAGCTACCAATATTTTTGTGTTAATAATTTTATTAACTAATACGTTTTCAGACTAGATGTAAATAAATCATTTGAAACTACTCGAATATTTAGTTTCACTTCTGTACTACATCTGTGACAACAAGTAGGTCAAATTAAAAAAAAAATATTCGTTAAAATGCAATTAACAAATTATTTCGGTGAACTGCAAACAATTCTCATTATCTATACAAAAAATGTGTGCACCAAAATAAATAAATAAATCGTTAATAATAATAATCATAAAGCTATAATGTAAATACAAAATTAATTAAAATTATCTGAGAATCCAAATTTAAACAAATAAAAGTTATTATTATGACGAAGTAAAATAAAATTAATTTGCCTGATATTATTTAATTACACCAACAGCTGTCCACACCCAGTATTTTTGAAGGGACTGTCTGGTCTGGCAGCGATCATCTTCTGGATGCTGTTGTTACAAACACCCGGTATGTATTTTAACGATATTTGGAAATCAACATGAAAAATACTTACGCTGGGTTTATCGTCTTTGTCACAGTCATCTTCTCCGGACTTCTAAAAAGAAATGCAGATCTCAAAAATTTGTGATAGTTATATTTTTGCGAACCAAAAATATAATGTACGTACACAAAAACCTAGAAGCATTAACTAAGGTGACTAACGCCCATAAAATTAATACTAAAAGTAAATTCCTAGACTTTAAAAAGGCAAGCAACTCCTTTATGGACAATTGTATAGGTTTTTACAATAAATATGTATAATTCCGTCAAGGAATATTTTAATTATGATAAAATAATGGTCATGACTATAATAGTTTTAAACATTATATAATGGAGAAGAATTAATATAGTTTGAAAAATAACGCAAAAAGTTTCTGGACGATTCTTCTACTAGTATTTCCAAACCGGAGGTAAATGCTTTCGATTCCGCTGCCAGCAGCACGAATTCAGATTTCTATTATAATTTTCGAGTATTATGTACAAAATGTATGTTTTTCTGCATCGAAAAATAGTTTTAGCTAGGTCTAGGTCTGATATCTAGAAAACTTAATATACTTCTTGGTTTGCGAATTTTTTTTTTTAAATATAAACTGATAATTCAATGAATTCATATACATACAAAATATTCCTTTACTCTGCTCAGTTGAAAACACTAGGGCTTGATTAATTATTTCTAGTTTTACTTGCATAATTGCGTTTACTCGATAAATGCTAATGCAAAGATACTTGCTTTTATAGAAAACATTTGACTTTTATTCATACTACACAACTGGCACTATCATTGCTGGTAACTATAAGTTAATAAAAAAAATGCAAATTTTAGAAAATTCAACATATTATGCACTTACGTTTCCTCCTTTTCCACCTTTTTTTCCTCCAAGTAACTAAAAAGGAAATGCATATTTTCAAAATCAAAATTCCATACAGAATTCACTGGTCCCCGTGGCTCAGTGGGTAAGCAAGCTAGAAAATGGAAGACCATGGGTTTGATTCTCATAACCAGCATGACTGTATCCAAAATGTTTAATCTAATCAGTTTATGTAGAAAACTCGTAATTTATATTTTATAACGTATCACACTAAATAAATTTACCGTGTCGTGATAGCCCGAGCGCAGCGAACCTGTTTTGATTTACAAAAACGTGCGGCCGTGGTACGAATCCGGGCGTGTACCAGTTTTTTTTATTTAAGTACATAAATATCACTGACTACGTATATCGTGCGTCGGTCCCGAGTGCCATCCACTAATGGCAGTCGTTAGAACCCATTAACCCACATTGGAGCAGCGTTGTGGATTAAGCTGCAAGCCCCCTCACCCTGAGGGGAGGCTTAAGCCCCTGCGGTGGGGTATAATGGGCTGGTGGAAATTTACCGTTGCACGATTTAAACCAATGCTGAATTTGGACAGTGGATAAGGATAACATAAAATTTATACCAGTGTTTGATACGGCGGCGATTCTATATATTATTATTTTTTTTATAAATAGTACAAAGTGTTTGGCATCTCTCGAAGCCCATTATTACGAAAAGATAAAATATTATGTCTTATTCAAATTTGTTTTTTTTTAATATAGCGTGAAACTTTAAAATAGATAACCCCATCGTGGCTAATTGCATTGCTTTTAACAATAAATATGTATTATTCCGTTAAGGAATATTTAAACGATAATAAAGTATGGTTATTACTGTAGTATAGTTTTAACCATTATGTAATGAAAAGACTTAATATAGTATAAAAAATAACAGAAAGAGTTTCTTGTCGATTCTCCTTTTAGTATTTCCAAAACGGCATTTGCGAGTGGCAAAAAAGGCAGCAAACCGGCAAAATGCGCCTTGATTTTAGATAAGTGTGTATAATGCATATTAGATTGAATAAAAAAAAATTGTGTTTGATTTCGATCTGGGTTCGATTCCGCTGCCACGTGCGCGGATTCAATTTCTAATATAATTATTATAGCTTTCGAGTAATTATTTACAAAATGTGTGTTTTTCTGAAGCGAAAAATTGTTTTAGTTGGGTGTCATCTCTACAAAAATTAAGATATTTGTATATAAATATACTGGTTGCACAAATTTCTTTTTATAAACTCATTCCCTATCATATTATTTTATGTAAAAATTTATTTCTATGCCTTAGTTAGTTGACATTATGAGGGAGTATTTGATTAATTATTTCTAGTTTTACTTAGATAAATCGATAAATGCTTATGCGAAGATATTTAATTTTATAAATACCATTGACTTTTATTTATACTATGTAACTCGCACTATCATTGCTAGTAATTATAAGTTAATAAAAAAGCTTATTTTAGATAGGTAATTCAACATATTAAGCACTTACGTTTCCTCCTTTTTCACCTTTTTTCCCTCCTAGTAACTAGAAACGAAATGCATATTTTCAAAATCAGCAATAAGCACAAAATTTAAGGGTTCTTATGGGTGGGCAAGCACGCTAGCAACTGGAAGATCATGGGTTCGATTCCCATAACCAGTATAGTTCCAAAATGTCAAATTAATTTATGTAGATTATTCATAAATTATAATTTAAGACATATCACAGTAAACAAATTTACAGCGAACCTATTTCGAGTTTACAAGGCCGTGCGGCTGTGGTTCGAATCTGGGCGCGTACCAATGAGTTTTTTCGGCTTAAGTACATAACTATCACTGACTCCGTACCTCGGAGAGCACATTAAGCCGTCGATCCTAAGTGCCATCTATAGATGGCAGTCGTTATTATCCGTGCGCAATGAGTATAGTATAATACCTTTTAAAACTGAGTCATTTTCTGTGCTGCCATTTACGTTTTTGAAAAACTTAGATAATAATAAATAAATATTATTCCGAATTAGGTAGAAATTCTTTGAATTGATTCAGGACGCGCCAGATGGTCACGTCACTTGGTGGTTAGAGCTTCGCGAGTTACGATTACCAGTAACCTAATAAATAATAAATTAATAGTAATGAGATAAAATAACAAGTCTTTTTCAAATTTGTTTTTTTTTATGCAACGTGAAAGTTTAAAATAAATAACAATATTTTTTATATAAATTGACCATTTACTCTGGGTTTTCGATGTGCATTAGCTACCAATATTTTTGTGTTAATAATTTTATTAACTAATACGTTTTCAGACTAGATGTAAATAAATCATTTGAAACTACTCGAATATTTAGTTTCACTTCTGTACTACATCTGTGACAACAAGTAGGTCAAATTAAAAAAAAAATATTCGTTAAAATGCAATTAACAAATTATTTCGGTGAACTGCAAACAACTCTCATTATCTATACAAAAAATGTGTGCACCAAAATAAATAAATAAATCGTTAATAATAATAATAATCATAAAGCTATAATGTAAATACAAAATTAATTAAAATTATCTGAGAATCCAAATTTAAACAAATAAAAGTTATTATTATGACGAAGTAAAATAAAATTAATTTGCCTGATATTATTTAATTACACCAACAGCTGTCCACACCCAGTATTTTTTGAAGGGACTGTCTGGTCTGGCAGCGATCATCTTCTGGATGCTGTTGTTACAAACACCCGGTATGTATTTTAACGATATTTGGAAATCAACATGAAAAATACTTACGCTGGGTTTATCGTCTTTGTCACAGTCATCTTCTCCGGACTTCTAAAAAGAAATGCAGATCTCAAAAATTTGTGATAGTTATATTTTTGCGAACCAAAAATATAATGTACGTACACAAAAACCTAGAAGCATTAACTAAGGTGACTAACGCCCATAAAATTAATACTAAAAGTAAATTCCTAGACTTTAAAAAGGCAAGCAACTCCTTTATGGACAATTGTATAGGTTTTTACAATAAATATGTTTCTGGACGATTCTTCTACTAGTATTTCCAAACCGGAGGTAAATGCTTTCGATTCCGCTGCCAGCAGCACGAATTCAGATTTCTATTATAATTTTCGAGTATTATGTACAAAATGTATGTTTTTCTGCATCGAAAAATAGTTTTAGCTAGGTCTAGGTCTGATCTCTAGAAAACTTAATATACTTCTTGGTTTGCGAATTTTTTTTTTTAAATATAAACTGATAATTCAATGAATTCATATACATACAAAATATTCCTTTACTCTGCTCAGTTGAAAACACTAGGGCTTGATTAATTATTTCTAGTTTTACTTGCATAATTGCGTTTACTCGATAAATGCTAATGCAAAGATACTTGCTTTTATAGAAAACATTTGACTTTTATTCATACTACACAAATCGCACTATCATTGCTGGTAACTATAAGTTAATAAAAAAAATGCAAATTTTAGAAAATTCAACATATTATACACTTACGTTTCCTCCTTTTCCACCTTTTTTTCCTCCAAGTAACTAAAAAGGAAATGCATATTTTCAAAATCAAAATTCCATACAGAATTCACTGGTCCCCGTGGCTCAGTGGGTAAGCAAGCTAGAAAATGGAAGACCATGGGTTTGATTCTCATAACCAGCATGACTGTATCCAAAATGTCTAATCTAATCAGTTTATGTAGAAAACTCGTAATTTATATTTTATAACGTATCACACTAAATAAATTTATCGTGTCGTGATAGCCCGAGCGCAGCGAACCTGTTTTGATTTACAAAAACGTGCGGCTGTGGTACGAATCCGGGCGTGTACCAGTTTTTTTTTATTCAAGTACATAAATATCACTGACTACGTATATCGCGTGTCGGTCCCGAGTGCCATCCACTAATGGCAGTCGTTAGAATCCATTAACCCACACTGGAGCAGCGTTGTGGATTAAGCTGCAAGCCCCCTCACCCTGAGGGGAGGCTTAAGCCCCTGCGGTGGGGCATAATGGGCTGGTGGAAATTTACCGTTGCACGATTTAAACCAATGCTGAATTTGGACAGTGGATGAGGATAACATAAAATTTATACCAGTGTTTGATACGGCGGCGATTCTATATATTATTATTTTTTTTATAAATAGTACAAAGTGTTTGGCATCTCTCGAAGCCCATTATTACGAAAAGATAAAATATTATGTCTTATTCAAATTTGTTTTTTTTTTTAATATAGCGTGAAACTTTAAAATAGATAACCCCATCGTGGCTAATTGCATTGCTTTTAACAATAAATATGTATTATTCCGTTAAGGAATATTTAAACGATAATAAAGTATGGTTATTACTGTAGTATAGTTTTAACCATTATGTAATGAAAAGACTTAATATAGTATAAAAAATAACAGAAAGAGTTTCTTGTCGATTCTCCTTTTAGTATTTCCAAAACGGCATTTGCGAGTGGCAAAAAAGGCAGCAAACCGGCAAAATGCGCCTTGATTTTAGATAAGTGTGTATAATGCATATTAGATTGAATAAAAAAAAATTGTGTTTGATTTCGATCTGGGTTCGATTCCGCTGCCACGTGCGCGGATTCAATTTCTAATATAATTATTATAGCTTTCGAGTAATTATTTACAAAATGTGTGTTTTTCTGAAGCGAAAAATTGTTTTAGTTGGGTGTCATCTCTACAAAAATTAAGATATTTGTATATAAATATACTGGTTGCACAAATTTCTTTTTATAAACTCATTCCCTATCGTATTATTTTATGTAAAAATTTATTTCTATGCCTTAGTTAGTTGACATTATGAGGGAGTATTTGATTAATTATTTCTAGTTTTACTTAGATAAATCGATAAATGCTAATGCGAAGATATTTAATTTTATAAAAACCAATGACTTTTATTTATACTATGTAACTCGCACTATCATTGCTAGTAATTATAAGTTAATAAAAAAGCTTATTTTAGATAGGTAATTCAACATATTAAGCACTTACGTTTCCTCCTTTTTCACCTTTTTTCCCTCCTAGTAACTAGAAACGAAATGCATATTTTCAAAATCAGCAATAAGCACAAAATTTAAGGGTTCTTATGGGTGGGCAAGCACGCTAGCAACTGGAAGATCATGGGTTCGATTCCCATAACCAGTATAGTTCCAAAATGTCAAATTAATTTATGTAGATTATTCATAAATTATAATTTAAGACATATCACAGTAAACAAATTTACAGCAAACCTATTTCGAGTTTACAAGGCCGTGCGGCTGTGGTTCGAATCTGGGCGCGTACCAATGAGTTTTTTCGGCTTAAGTACATAACTATCACTGACTCCGTACCTCGGAGAGCACATTAAGCCGTCGATCCTAAGTGCCATCTATAGATGGCAGTCGTTATTATCCGTGCGCAATGAGTATAGTATAATACCTTTTAAAACTGAGTCATTTTCTGTGCTGCCATTTACGTTTTTGAAAAACTTAGATAATAATAAATAAATATTATTCCGAATTAGGTAGAAATTCTTTGAATTGATTCAGGACGCGCCAGATGGTCACGTCACTTGGTGGTTAGAGCTTCGCGAGTTACGATTACCAGTAACCTAATAAATAATAAATTAATAGTAATGAGATAAAATAACAAGTCTTTTTCAAATTTGTTTTTTTTTATGCAACGTGAAAGTTTAAAATAAATAACAATATTTTTTATATAAATTGACCATTTACTCTGGGTTTTCGATGTGCATTAGCTACCAATATTTTTGTGTTAATAATTTTATTAACTAATACGTTTTCAGACTAGATGTAAATAAATCATTTGAAACTACTCGAATATTTAGTTTCACTTCTGTACTACATCTGTGACAACAAGTAGGTCAAATTAAAAAAAAAATATTCGTTAAAATGCAATTAACAAATTATTTCGGTGAACTGCAAACAACTCTCATTATCTATACAAAAAATGTGTGCACCAAAATAAATAAATAAATCGTTAATAATAATAATCATAAAGCTATAATGTAAATACAAAATTAATTAAAATTATCTGAGAATCCAAATTTAAACAAATAAAAGTTATTATTATTACGAAGTAAAATAAAATTAATTTGCCTGATATTATTTAATTACACCAACAGCTGTCCACACCCAGTATTTTTTGAAGGGACTGTCTGGTCTGGCAGCGATCATCTTCTGGATGCTGTTGTTACAAACACCCGGTATGTATTTTAACGATATTTGGAAATCAACATGAAAAATACTTACGCTGGGTTTATCGTCTTTGTCACAGTCATCTTCTCCGGACTTCTAAAAAGAAATGCAGATCTCAAAAATTTGTGATAGTTATATTTTTGCGAACCAAAAATATAATGTACGTACACAAAAACCTAGAAGCATTAACTAAGGTGACTAACGCCCATAAAATTAATACTAAAAGTAAATTCCTAGACTTTAAAAAGGCAAGCAACTCCTTTATGGACAATTGTATAGGTTTTTACAATAAATATGTATAATTCCGTCAAGGAATATTTTAATTATGATAAAATAATGGTCATGACTATAATAGTTTTAAACATTATATAATGGAGAAGAATTAATATAGTTTGAAAAATAACGCAAAAAGTTTCTGGACGATTCTTCTACTAGTATTTCCAAACCGGAGGTAAATGCTTTCGATTCCGCTGCCAGCAGCACGAATTCAGATTTCTATTATAATTTTCGAGTATTATGTACAAAATGTATGTTTTTCTGCATCGAAAAATAGTTTTAGCTAGGTCTAGGTCTGATCTCTAGAAAACTTAATATACTTCTTGGTTTGCGATTTTTTTTTTTAAATATAAACTGATAATTCAATGAATTCATATACATACAAAATATTCCTTTACTCTGCTCAGTTGAAAACACTAGGGCTTGATTAATTATTTCTAGTTTTACTTGCATAATTGCGTTTACTCGATAAATGCTAATGCAAAGATACTTGCTTTTATAGAAAACATTTGACTTTTATTCATACTACACAACTGGCACTATCATTGCTGGTAACTATAAGTTAATAAAAAAAATGCAAATTTTAGAAAATTCAACATATTATGCACTTACGTTTCCTCCTTTTCCACCTTTTTTTCCTCCAAGTAACTAAAAAGGAAATGCATATTTTCAAAATCAAAATTCCATACAGAATTCACTGGTCCCCGTGGCTCAGTGGGTAAGCAAGCTAGAAAATGGAAGACCATGGGTTTGATTCTCATAACCAGCATGACTGTATCCAAAATGTCTAATCTAATCAGTTTATGTAGAAAACTCGTAATTTATATTTTATAACGTATCACACTAAATAAATTTACCGTGTCGTGATAGCCCGAGCGCAGCGAACCTGTTTTGATTTACAAAAACGTGCGGCCGTGGTACGAATCCGGGCGTGTACCAGTTTTTTTTATTTAAGTACATAAATATCACTGACTACGTATATCGTGCGTCGGTCCCGAGTGCCATCCACTAATGGCAGTCGTTAGAACCCATTAACCCACACTGGAGCAGCGTTGTGGATTAAGCTGCAAGCCCCCTCACCCTGAGGGGAGGCTTAAGCCCCTGCGGTGGGGTATAATGGGCTGGTGGAAATTTACCGTTGCACGATTTAAACCAATGCTGAATTTGGACAGTGGATAAGGATAACATAAAATTTATACCAGTGTTTGATACGGCGGCGATTCTATATATTATTATTTTTTTTATAAATAGTACAAAGTGTTTGGCATCTCTCGAAGCCCATTATTACGAAAAGATAAAATATTATGTCTTATTCAAATTTGTTTTTTTTTTAATATAGCGTGAAACTTTAAAATAGATAACCCCATCGTGGCTAATTGCATTGCTTTTAACAATAAATATGTATTATTCCGTTAAGGAATATTTAAACGATAATAAAGTATGGTTATTACTGTAGTATAGTTTTAACCATTATGTAATGAAAAGACTTAATATAGTATAAAAAATAACAGAAAGAGTTTCTTGTCGATTCTCCTTTTAGTATTTCCAAAACGGCATTTGCGAGTGGCAAAAAAGGCAGCAAACCGGCAAAATGCGCCTTGATTTTAGATAAGTGTGTATAATGCATATTAGATTGAATAAAAAAAAAATTGTGTTTGATTTCGATCTGGGTTCGATTCCGCTGCCACGTGCGCGGATTCAATTTCTAATATAATTATTATAGCTTTCGAGTAATTATTTACAAAATGTGTGTTTTTCTGAAGCGAAAAATTGTTTTAGTTGGGTGTCATCTCTACAAAAATTAAGATATTTGTATATAAATATACTGGTTGCACAAATTTCTTTTTATAAACTCATTCCCTATCATATTATTTTATGTAAAAATTTATTTCTATGCCTTAGTTAGTTGACATTATGAGGGAGTATTTGATTAATTATTTCTAGTTTTACTTAGATAAATCGATAAATGCTTATGCGAAGATATTTAATTTTATAAATACCATTGACTTTTATTTATACTATGTAACTCGCACTATCATTGCTAGTAATTATAAGTTAATAAAAAAGCTTATTTTAGATAGGTAATTCAACATATTAAGCACTTACGTTTCCTCCTTTTTCACCTTTTTTCCCTCCTAGTAACTAGAAACGAAATGCATATTTTCAAAATCAGCAATAAGCACAAAATTTAAGGGTTCTTATGGGTGGGCAAGCACGCTAGCAACTGGAAGATCATGGGTTCGATTCCCATAACCAGTATAGTTCCAAAATGTCAAATTAATTTATGTAGATTATTCATAAATTATAATTTAAGACATATCACAGTAAACAAATTTACAGCAAACCTATTTCGAGTTTACAAGGCCGTGCGGCTGTGGTTCGAATCTGGGCGCGTACCAATGAGTTTTTTCGGCTTAAGTACATAACTATCACTGACTCCGTACCTCGGAGAGCACATTAAGCCGTCGATCCTAAGTGCCATCTATAGATGGCAGTCGTTATTATCCGTGCGCAATGAGTATAATATAATACCTTTTAAAACTGAGTCATTTTCTGTGCTGCCATTTACGTTTTTGAAAAACTTAGATAATAATAAATAAATATTATTCCGAATTAGGTAGAAATTCTTTGAATTGATTCAGGACGCGCCAGATGGTCACGTCACTTGGTGGTTAGAGCTTCGCGAGTTACGATTACCAGTAACCTAATAAATAATAAATTAATAGTAATGAGATAAAATAACAAGTCTTTTTCAAATTTGTTTTTTTTTATGCAACGTGAAAGTTTAAAATAAATAACAATATTTTTTATATAAATTGACCATTTACTCTGGGTTTTCGATGTGCATTAGCTACCAATATTTTTGTGTTAATAATTTTATTAACTAATACGTTTTCAGACTAGATCTAAATAAATCATTTGAAACTACTCGAATATTTAGTTTCACTTCTGTACTACATCTGTGACAATAAGAAGGACAATTTAAAAAAAAAATCGTAAAAATGCAATAAAAAAATTAATTCGGTGAACTGCAAACAACTCTCATTATCTATACAAAAAATGTGTGCACCAAAATAAATAAATAAATCGTTAATAATAATAATAATAATCATAAAGCTATAATGTAAATATTAAATTAATTAAAATTATCTGAGAATCCAAATTTAAACAAATAAAAGTTATTATTATTACGAAGTAAAATAAAATGAATTTGCCTGATATTATTTAATTACACCAACAGCTGTCCCCACCCAGTATTTTTTGAAGGGACTGTCTGGTCTGGCAGCGATCATCTTCTGGATGCTGTTGTTACAAACACCCGGTATGTATTTTAACGATATTTGGAAATCAACATGAAAAATACTTACGCCGGGTTTATCGTCTTTGTCACAGTCATCTTCTCCGGACTTCTAAAAAGAAATGCAGATCTCAAAAATTTGTGATAGTTATATTTTTGCGAACCAAAAATATAATGTACGTACACAAAAACCTAGAAGCATTAACTAAGGTGACTAACGCCCATAAAATTAATACTAAAAGTAAATTCCTAGACTTTAAAAAGGCAAGCAACTCCTTTATGGACAATTGTATAGGTTTTTACAATAAATATGTATAATTCCGTCAAGGAATATTTTAATTATGATAAAATAATGGTCATGACTATAATAGTTTTAAACATTATATAATGGAGAAGAATTAATATAGTTTGAAAAATAACGCAAAAAGTTTCTGGACGATTCTTCTACTAGTATTTCCAAACCGGAGGTAAATGCTTTCGATTCCGCTGCCAGCAGCACGAATTCAGATTTCTATTATAATTTTCGAGTATTATGTACAAAATGTATGTTTTTCTGCATCGAAAAATAGTTTTAGCTAGGTCTAGGTCTGATATCTAGAAAACTTAATATACTTCTTGGTTTGCGAATTTTTTTTTTTAAATATAAACTGATAATTCAATGAATTCATATACATACAAAATATTCCTTTACTCTGCTCAGTTGAAAACACTAGGGCTTGATTAATTATTTCTAGTTTTACTTGCATAATTGCGTTTACTCGATAAATGCTAATGCAAAGATACTTGCTTTTATAGAAAACATTTGACTTTTATTCATACTACACAAATCGCACTATCATTGCTGGTAACTATAAGTTAATAAAAAAAATGCAAATTTTAGAAAATTCAACATATTATGCACTTACGTTTCCTTCTTTTCCACCTTTTTTTCCTCCAAGTAACTAAAAAGGAAATGCATATTTTCAAAATCATTATTCCATACAGAATTCACTGGTCCCCGTGGCTCAGTGGGTAAGCAAGCTAGAAAATGGAAGACCATGGGTTTGATTCTCATAACCAGCATGACTGTATCCAAAATGTCTAATCTAATCAGTTTATGTAGAAAACTCGTAATTTATATTTTATAACGTATCACACTAAATAAATTTACCGTGTCGTGATAGCCCGAGCGCAGCGAACCTGTTTTGATTTACAAAAACGTGCGGCCGTGGTACGAATCCGGGCGTGTACCAGTTTTTTTTATTGAAGTACATAAATATCACTGACTACGTATATCGTGCGTCGGTCCCGAGTGCCATCCACTAATGGCAGTCGTTAGAACCCATTAACCCACACTGGAGCAGCGTTGTGGATTAAGCTGCAAGCCCCCTCACCCTGAGGGGAGGCTTAAGCCCCTGCGGTGGGGCATAATGGGCTGGTGGAAATTTACCGTTGCACGATTTAAACCAATGCTGAATTTGGACAGTGGATAAGGATAACATAAAATTTATACCAGTGTTTGATACGGCGGCGATTCTATATATTATTATTTTTTTTATAAATAGTACAAAGTGTTTGGCATCTCTCGAAGCCCATTATTACGAAAAGATAAAATATTATGTCTTATTCAAATTTGTTTTTTTTTTAATGTAGCGTGAAACTTTAAAATAGATAACCCCATCGTGGCTAATTGCATTGCTTTTAACAATAAATATGTATTATTCCGTTAAGGAATATTTAAACGATAATAAAGTATGGTTATTACTGTAGTATAGTTTTAACCATTATGTAATGAAAAGACTTAATATAGTATAAAAAATAACAGAAAGAGTTTCTTGTCGATTCTCCTTCTAGTATTTCCAAAACGGCATTTGCGAGTGGCAAAAATGGCAGCAAACCGGCAAAATGCGCCTTGATTTTAGATAAGTGTGTATAATGCATATTAGATTGAATAAAAAAAAATTGTGTTTGATTTCGATCTGGGTTCGATTCCGCTGCCACGTGCGCGGATTCAATTTCTAATATAATTATTATAGCTTTCGAGTAATTATTTACAAAATGTGTGTTTTTCTGAAGCGAAAAATTGTTTTAGTTGGGTGTCATCTCTACAAAAATTAAGATATTTGTATATAAATATACTGGTTGCACAAATTTCTTTTTATAAACTCATTCCCTATCGTATTATTTTATGTAAAAATTTATTTCTATGCCTTAGTTAGTTGACATTATGAGGGAGTATTTGATTAATTATTTCTAGTTTTACTTAGATAAATCGATAAATGCTAATGCGAAGATATTTAATTTTATAAAAACCAATGACTTTTATTTATACTATGTAACTCGCACTATCATTGCTAGTAATTATAAGTTAATAAAAAAGCTTATTTTAGATAGGTAATTCAACATATAAAGCACTTACGTTTCCTCCTTTTTCACCTTTTTTCCCTCCTAGTAACTAGAAACGAAATGCATATTTTCAAAATCAGCAATAAGCACAAAATTTAAGGGTTCTTATGGGTGGGCAAGCACGCTAGCAACTGGAAGATCATGGGTTCGATTCCCATAACCAGTATAGTTCCAAAATGTCAAATTAATTTATGTAGATTATTCATAAATTATAATTTAAGACATATCACAGTAAACAAATTTACAGCAAACCTATTTCGAGTTTACAAGGCCGTGCGGCTGTGGTTCGAATCTGGGCGCGTACCAATGAGTTTTTTCGGCTTAAGTACATAACTATCACTGACTCCGTACCTCGGAGAGCACATTAAGCCGTCGATCCTAAGTGCCATCTATAGATGGCAGTCGTTATTATCCGTGCGCAATGAGTATAATATAATACCTTTTAAAACTGAGTCATTTTCTGTGCTGCCATTTACGTTTTTGAAAAACTTAGATAATAATAAATAAATATTATTCCGAATTAGGTAGAAATTCTTTGAATTGATTCAGGACGCGCCAGATGGTCACGTCACTTGGTGGTTAGAGCTTCGCGAGTTACGATTACCAGTAACCTAATAAATAATAAATTAATAGTAATGAGATAAAATAACAAGTCTTTTTCAAATTTGTTTTTTTTTATGCAACGTGAAAGTTTAAAATAAATAACAATATTTTTTATATAAATTGACCATTTACTCTGGGTTTTCGATGTGCATTAGCTACCAATATTTTTGTGTTAATAATTTTATTAACTAATACGTTTTCAGACTAGATCTAAATAAATCATTTGAAACTACTCGAATATTTAGTTTCACTTCTGTACTACATCTGTGACAACAAGTAGGTCAAATTAAAAAAAAAATATTCGTTAAAATGCAATTAACAAATTATTTCGGTGAACTGCAAACAACTCTCATTATCTATACAAAAAATGTGTGCACCAAAATAAATAAATAAATCGTTAATAATAATAATCATAAAGCTATAATGTAAATACAAAATTAATTAAAATTATCTGAGAATCCAAATTTAAACAAATAAAAGTTATTATTATTACGAAGTAAAATAAAATTAATTTGCCTGATATTATTTAATTACACCAACAGCTGTCCACACCCAGTATTTTTTGAAGGGACTGTCTGGTCTGGCAGCGATCATCTTCTGGATGCTGTTGTTACAAACACCCGGTATGTATTTTAACGATATTTGGAAATCAACATGAAAAATACTTACGCTGGGTTTATCGTCTTTGTCACAGTCATCTTCTCCGGACTTCTAAAAAGAAATGCAGATCTCAAAAATTTGTGATAGTTATATTTTTGCGAACCAAAAATATAATGTACGTACACAAAAACCTAGAAGCATTAACTAAGGTGACTAACGCCCATAAAATTAATACTAAAAGTAAATTCCTAGACTTTAAAAAGGCAAGCAACTCCTTTATGGACAATTGTATAGGTTTTTACAATAAATATGTATAATTCCGTCAAGGAATATTTTAATTATGATAAAATAATGGTCATGACTATAATAGTTTTAAACATTATATAATGGAGAAGAATTAATATAGTTTGAAAAATAACGCAAAAAGTTTCTGGACGATTCTTCTACTAGTATTTCCAAACCGGAGGTAAATGCTTTCGATTCCGCTGCCAGCAGCACGAATTCAGATTTCTATTATAATTTTCGAGTATTATGTACAAAATGTATGTTTTTCTGCATCGAAAAATAGTTTTAGCTAGGTCTAGGTCTGATATCTAGAAAACTTAATATACTTCTTGGTTTGCGAATTTTTTTTTTAAATATAAACTGATAATTCAATGAATTCATATACATACAAAATATTCCTTTACTCTGCTCAGTTGAAAACACTAGGGCTTGATTAATTATTTCTAGTTTTACTTGCATAATTGCGTTTACTCGATAAATGCTAATGCAAAGATACTTGCTTTTATAGAAAACATTTGACTTTTATTCATACTACACAACTGGCACTATCATTGCTGGTAACTATAAGTTAATAAAAAAAATGCAAATTTTAGAAAATTCAACATATTATGCACTTACGTTTCCTCCTTTTCCACCTTTTTTTCCTCCAAGTAACTAAAAAGGAAATGCATATTTTCAAAATCAAAATTCCATACAGAATTCACTGGTCCCCGTGGCTCAGTGGGTAAGCAAGCTAGAAAATGGAAGACCATGGGTTTGATTCTCATAACCAGCATGACTGTATCCAAAATGTCTAATCTAATCAGTTTATGTAGAAAACTCGTAATTTATATTTTATAACGTATCACACTAAATAAATTTACCGTGTCGTGATAGCCCGAGCGCAGCGAACCTGTTTTGATTTACAAAAACGTGCGGCCGTGGTACGAATCCGGGCGTGTACCAGTTTTTTTTATTTAAGTACATAAATATCACTGACTACGTATATCGTGCGTCGGTCCCGAGTGCCATCCACTAATGGCAGTCGTTAGAACCCATTAACCCACACTGGAGCAGCGTTGTGGATTAAGCTGCAAGCCCCCTCACCCTGAGGGGAGGCTTAAGCCCCTGCGGTGGGGTATAATGGGCTGGTGGAAATTTACCGTTGCACGATTTAAACCAATGCTGAATTTGGACAGTGGATAAGGATAACATAAAATTTATACCAGTGTTTGATACGGCGGCGATTCTATATATTATTATTTTTTTTATAAATAGTACAAAGTGTTTGGCATCTCTCGAAGCCCATTATTACGAAAAGATAAAATATTATGTCTTATTCAAATTTGTTTTTTTTTTAATATAGCGTGAAACTTTAAAATAGATAACCCCATCGTGGCTAATTGCATTGCTTTTAACAATAAATATGTATTATTCCGTTAAGGAATATTTAAACGATAATAAAGTATGGTTATTACTGTAGTATAGTTTTAACCATTATGTAATGAAAAGACTTAATATAGTATAAAAAATAACAGAAAGAGTTTCTTGTCGATTCTCCTTTTAGTATTTCCAAAACGGCATTTGCGAGTGGCAAAAAAGGCAGCAAACCGGCAAAATGCGCCTTGATTTTAGATAAGTGTGTATAATGCATATTAGATTGAATAAAAAAAAATTGTGTTTGATTTCGATCTGGGTTCGATTCCGCTGCCACGTGCGCGGATTCAATTTCTAATATAATTATTATAGCTTTCGAGTAATTATTTACAAAATGTGTGTTTTTCTGAAGCGAAAAATTGTTTTAGTTGGGTGTCATCTCTACAAAAATTAAGATATTTGTATATAAATATACTGGTTGCACAAATTTCTTTTTATAAACTCATTCCCTATCGTATTATTTTATGTAAAAATTTATTTCTATGCCTTAGTTAGTTGACATTATGAGGGAGTATTTGATTAATTATTTCTAGTTTTACTTAGATAAATCGATAAATGCTAATGCGAAGATATTTAATTTTATAAAAACCAATGACTTTTATTTATACTATGTAACTCGCACTATCATTGCTAGTAATTATAAGTTAATAAAAAAGCTTATTTTAGATAGGTAATTCAACATATAAAGCACTTACGTTTCCTCCTTTTTCACCTTTTTTCCCTCCTAGTAACTAGAAACGAAATGCATATTTTCAAAATCAGCAATAAGCACAAAATTTAAGGGTTCTTATGGGTGGGCAAGCACGCTAGCAACTGGAAGATCATGGGTTCGATTCCCATAACCAGTATAGTTCCAAAATGTCAAATTAATTTATGTAGATTATTCATAAATTATAATTTAAGACATATCACAGTAAACAAATTTACAGCAAACCTATTTCGAGTTTACAAGGCCGTGCGGCTGTGGTTCGAATCTGGGCGCGTACCAATGAGTTTTTTCGGCTTAAGTACATAACTATCACTGACTCCGTACCTCGGAGAGCACATTAAGCCGTCGATCCTAAGTGCCATCTATAGATGGCAGTCGTTATTATCCGTGCGCAATGAGTATAGTATAATACCTTTTAAAACTGAGTCATTTTCTGTGCTGCCATTTACGTTTTTGAAAAACTTAGATAATAATAAATAAATATTATTCCGAATTAGGTAGAAATTCTTTGAATTGATTCAGGACGCGCCAGATGGTCACGTCACTTGGTGGTTAGAGCTTCGCGAGTTACGATTACCAGTAACCTAATAAATAATAAATTAATAGTAATGAGATAAAATAACAAGTCTTTTTCAAATTTGTTTTTTTTTATGCAACGTGAAAGTTTAAAATAAATAACAATATTTTTTATATAAATTGACCATTTACTCTGGGTTTTCGATGTGCATTAGCTACCAATATTTTTGTGTTAATAATTTTATTAACTAATACGTTTTCAGACTAGATGTAAATAAATCATTTGAAACTACTCGAATATTTAGTTTCACTTCTGTACTACATCTGTGACAACAAGTAGGTCAAATTAAAAAAAAAATATTCGTTAAAATGCAATTAACAAATTATTTCGGTGAACTGCAAACAACTCTCATTATCTATACAAAAAATGTGTGCACCAAAATAAATAAATAAATCGTTATTAATAATAATCATAAAGCTATAATGTAAATACAAAATTAATTAAAATTATCTGAGAATCCAAATTTAAACAAATAAAAGTTATTATTATTACGAAGTAAAATAAAATTAATTTGCCTGATATTATTTAATTACACCAACAGCTGTCCACACCCAGTATTTTTTGAAGGGACTGTCTGGTCTGGCAGCGATCATCTTCTGGATGCTGTTGTTACAAACACCCGGTATGTATTTTAACGATATTTGGAAATCAACATGAAAAATACTTACGCTGGGTTTATCGTCTTTGTCACAGTCATCTTCTCCGGACTTCTAAAAAGAAATGCAGATCTCAAAAATTTGTGATAGTTATATTTTTGCGAACCAAAAATATAATGTACGTACACAAAAACCTAGAAGCATTAACTAAGGTGACTAACGCCCATAAAATTAATACTAAAAGTAAATTCCTAGACTTTAAAAAGGCAAGCAACTCCTTTATGGACAATTGTATAGGTTTTTACAATAAATATGTATAATTCCGTCAAGGAATATTTTAATTATGATAAAATAATGGTCATGACTATAATAGTTTTAAACATTATATAATGGAGAAGAATTAATATAGTTTGAAAAATAACGCAAAAAGTTTCTGGACGATTCTTCTACTAGTATTTCCAAACCGGAGGTAAATGCTTTCGATTCCGCTGCCAGCAGCACGAATTCAGATTTCTATTATAATTTTCGAGTATTATGTACAAAATGTATGTTTTTCTGCATCGAAAAATAGTTTTAGCTAGGTCTAGGTCTGATCTCTAGAAAACTTAATATACTTCTTGGTTTGCGATTTTTTTTTTTAAATATAAACTGATAATTCAATGAATTCATATACATACAAAATATTCCTTTACTCTGCTCAGTTGAAAACACTAGGGCTTGATTAATTATTTCTAGTTTTACTTGCATAATTGCGTTTACTCGATAAATGCTAATGCAAAGATACTTGCTTTTATAGAAAACATTTGACTTTTATTCATACTACACAAATCGCACTATCATTGCTGGTAACTATAAGTTAATAAAAAAAATGCAAATTTTAGAAAATTCAACATATTATACACTTACGTTTCCTCCTTTTCCACCTTTTTTTCCTCCAAGTAACTAAAAAGGAAATGCATATTTTCAAAATCAAAATTCCATACAGAATTCACTGGTCCCCGTGGCTCAGTGGGTAAGCAAGCTAGAAAATGGAAGACCATGGGTTTGATTCTCATAACCAGCATGACTGTATCCAAAATGTCTAATCTAATCAGTTTATGTAGAAAACTCGTAATTTATATTTTATAACGTATCACACTAAATAAATTTATCGTGTCGTGATAGCCCGAGCGCAGCGAACCTGTTTTGATTTACAAAAACGTGCGGCTGTGGTACGAATCCGGGCGTGTACCAGTTTTTTTTTATTCAAGTACATAAATATCACTGACTACGTATATCGCGTGTCGGTCCCGAGTGCCATCCACTAATGGCAGTCGTTAGAATCCATTAACCCACACTGGAGCAGCGTTGTGGATTAAGCTGCAAGCCCCCTCACCCTGAGGGGAGGCTTAAGCCCCTGCGGTGGGGCATAATGGGCTGGTGGAAATTTACCGTTGCACGATTTAAACCAATGCTGAATTTGGACAGTGGATGAGGATAACATAAAATTTATACCAGTGTTTGATACGGCGGCGATTCTATATATTATTATTTTTTTTATAAATAGTACAAAGTGTTTGGCATCTCTCGAAGCCCATTATTACGAAAAGATAAAATATTATGTCTTATTCAAATTTGTTTTTTTTTTTAATATAGCGTGAAACTTTAAAATAGATAACCCCATCGTGGCTAATTGCATTGCTTTTAACAATAAATATGTATTATTCCGTTAAGGAATATTTAAACGATAATAAAGTATGGTTATTACTGTAGTATAGTTTTAACCATTATGTAATGAAAAGACTTAATATAGTATAAAAAATAACAGAAAGAGTTTCTTGTCGATTCTCCTTTTAGTATTTCCAAAACGGCATTTAATTTTGCGAGTGGCAAAAAAGGCAGCAAACCGGCAAAATGCGCCTTGATTTTAGATAAGTGTGTATAATGCATATTAGATTGAATAAAAAAAAATTGTGTTTGATTTCGATCTGGGTTCGATTCCGCTGCCACGTGCGCGGATTCAATTTCTAATATAATTATTATAGCTTTCGAGTAATTATTTACAAAATGTGTGTTTTTCTGAAGCGAAAAATTGTTTTAGTTGGGTGTCATCTCTACAAAAATTAAGATATTTGTATATAAATATACTGGTTGCACAAATTTCTTTTTATAAACTCATTCCCTATCGTATTATTTTATGTAAAAATTTATTTCTATGCCTTAGTTAGTTGACATTATGAGGGAGTATTTGATTAATTATTTCTAGTTTTACTTAGATAAATCGATAAATGCTAATGCGAAGATATTTAATTTTATAAAAACCAATGACTTTTATTTATACTATGTAACTCGCACTATCATTGCTAGTAATTATAAGTTAATAAAAAAGCTTATTTTAGATAGGTAATTCAACATATTAAGCACTTACGTTTCCTCCTTTTTCACCTTTTTTCCCTCCTAGTAACTAGAAACGAAATGCATATTTTCAAAATCAGCAATAAGCACAAAATTTAAGGGTTCTTATGGGTGGGCAAGCACGCTAGCAACTGGAAGATCATGGGTTCGATTCCCATAACCAGTATAGTTCCAAAATGTCAAATTAATTTATGTAGATTATTCATAAATTATAATTTAAGACATATCACAGTAAACAAATTTACAGCAAACCTATTTCGAGTTTACAAGGCCGTGCGGCTGTGGTTCGAATCTGGGCGCGTACCAATGAGTTTTTTCGGCTTAAGTACATAACTATCACTGACTCCGTACCTCGGAGAGCACATTAAGCCGTCGATCCTAAGTGCCATCTATAGATGGCAGTCGTTATTATCCGTGCGCAATGAGTATAGTATAATACCTTTTAAAACTGAGTCATTTTCTGTGCTGCCATTTACGTTTTTGAAAAACTTAGATAATAATAAATAAATATTATTCCGAATTAGGTAGAAATTCTTTGAATTGATTCAGGACGCGCCAGATGGTCACGTCACTTGGTGGTTAGAGCTTCGCGAGTTACGATTACCAGTAACCTAATAAATAATAAATTAATAGTAATGAGATAAAATAACAAGTCTTTTTCAAATTTGTTTTTTTTTATGCAACGTGAAAGTTTAAAATAAATAACAATATTTTTTATATAAATTGACCATTTACTCTGGGTTTTCGATGTGCATTAGCTACCAATATTTTTGTGTTAATAATTTTATTAACTAATACGTTTTCAGACTAGATGTAAATAAATCATTTGAAACTACTCGAATATTTAGTTTCACTTCTGTACTACATCTGTGACAATAAGAAGGACAATTTAAAAAAAAAATATTCGTTAAAATGCAATTAACAAATTATTTCGGTGAACTGCAAACAACTCTCATTATCTATACAAAAAATGTGTGCACCAAAATAAATAAATAAATCGTTAATAATAATAATCATAAAGCTATAATGTAAATACAAAATTAATTAAAATTATCTGAGAATCCAAATTTAAACAAATAAAAGTTATTATTATTACGAAGTAAAATAAAATTAATTTGCCTGATATTATTTAATTACACCAACAGCTGTCCACACCCAGTATTTTTTGAAGGGACTGTCTGGTCTGGCAGCGATCATCTTCTGGATGCTGTTGTTACAAACACCCGGTATGTATTTTAACGATATTTGGAAATCAACATGAAAAATACTTACGCTGGGTTTATCGTCTTTGTCACAGTCATCTTCTCCGGACTTCTAAAAAGAAATGCAGATCTCAAAAATTTGTGATAGTTATATTTTTGCGAACCAAAAATATAATGTACGTACACAAAAACCTAGAAGCATTAACTAAGGTGACTAACGCCCATAAAATTAATACTAAAAGTAAATTCCTAGACTTTAAAAAGGCAAGCAACTCCTTTATGGACAATTGTATAGGTTTTTACAATAAATATGTATAATTCCGTCAAGGAATATTTTAATTATGATAAAATAATGGTCATGACTATAATAGTTTTAAACATTATATAATGGAGAAGAATTAATATAGTTTGAAAAATAACGCAAAAAGTTTCTGGACGATTCTTCTACTAGTATTTCCAAACCGGAGGTAAATGCTTTCGATTCCGCTGCCAGCAGCACGAATTCAGATTTCTATTATAATTTTCGAGTATTATGTACAAAATGTATGTTTTTCTGCATCGAAAAATAGTTTTAGCTAGGTCTAGGTCTGATCTCTAGAAAACTTAATATACTTCTTGGTTTGCGATTTTTTTTTTAAATATAAACTGATAATTCAATGAATTCATATACATACAAAATATTCCTTTACTCTGCTCAGTTGAAAACACTAGGGCTTGATTAATTATTTCTAGTTTTACTTGCATAATTGCGTTTACTCGATAAATGCTAATGCAAAGATACTTGCTTTTATAGAAAACATTTGACTTTTATTCATACTACACAACTGGCACTATCATTGCTGGTAACTATAAGTTAATAAAAAAAATGCAAATTTTAGAAAATTCAACATATTATGCACTTACGTTTCCTCCTTTTCCACCTTTTTTTCCTCCAAGTAACTAAAAAGGAAATGCATATTTTCAAAATCAAAATTCCATACAGAATTCACTGGTCCCCGTGGCTCAGTGGGTAAGCAAGCTAGAAAATGGAAGACCATGGGTTTGATTCTCATAACCAGCATGACTGTATCCAAAATGTCTAATCTAATCAGTTTATGTAGAAAACTCGTAATTTATATTTTATAACGTATCACACTAAATAAATTTACCGTGTCGTGATAGCCCGAGCGCAGCGAACCTGTTTTGATTTACAAAAACGTGCGGCCGTGGTACGAATCCGGGCGTGTACCAGTTTTTTTTATTTAAGTACATAAATATCACTGACTACGTATATCGTGCGTCGGTCCCGAGTGCCATCCACTAATGGCAGTAGTTAGAACCCATTAACCCACACTGGAGCAGCGTTGTGGATTAAGCTGCAAGCCCCCTCACCCTGAGGGGAGGCTTAAGCCCCTGCGGTGGGGTATAATGGGCTGGTGGAAATTTACCGTTGCACGATTTAAACCAATGCTGAATTTGGACAGTGGATAAGGATAACATAAAATTTATACCAGTGTTTGATACGGCGGCGATTCTATATATTATTATTTTTTTTATAAATAGTACAAAGTGTTTGGCATCTCTCGAAGCCCATTATTACGAAAAGATAAAATATTATGTCTTATTCAAATTTGTTTTTTTTTTAATATAGCGTGAAACTTTAAAATAGATAACCCCATCGTGGCTAATTGCATTGCTTTTAACAATAAATATGTATTATTCCGTTAAGGAATATTTAAACGATAATAAAGTATGGTTATTACTGTAGTATAGTTTTAACCATTATGTAATGAAAAGACTTAATATAGTATAAAAAATAACAGAAAGAGTTTCTTGTCGATTCTCCTTTTAGTATTTCCAAAACGGCATTTGCGAGTGGCAAAAAAGGCAGCAAACCGGCAAAATGCGCCTTGATTTTAGATAAGTGTGTATAATGCATATTAGATTGAATAAAAAAAAATTGTGTTTGATTTCGATCTGGGTTCGATTCCGCTGCCACGTGCGCGGATTCAATTTCTAATATAATTATTATAGCTTTCGAGTAATTATTTACAAAATGTGTGTTTTTCTGAAGCGAAAAATTGTTTTAGTTGGGTGTCATCTCTACAAAAATTAAGATATTTGTATATAAATATACTGGTTGCACAAATTTCTTTTTATAAACTCATTCCCTATCATATTATTTTATGTAAAAATTTATTTCTATGCCTTAGTTAGTTGACATTATGAGGGAGTATTTGATTAATTATTTCTAGTTTTACTTAGATAAATCGATAAATGCTTATGCGAAGATATTTAATTTTATAAATACCATTGACTTTTATTTATACTATGTAACTCGCACTATCATTGCTAGTAATTATAAGTTAATAAAAAAGCTTATTTTAGATAGGTAATTCAACATATTAAGCACTTACGTTTCCTCCTTTTTCACCTTTTTTCCCTCCTAGTAACTAGAAACGAAATGCATATTTTCAAAATCAGCAATAAGCACAAAATTTAAGGGTTCTTATGGGTGGGCAAGCACGCTAGCAACTGGAAGATCATGGGTTCGATTCCCATAACCAGTATAGTTCCAAAATGTCAAATTAATTTATGTAGATTATTCATAAATTATAATTTAAGACATATCACAGTAAACAAATTTACAGCGAACCTATTTCGAGTTTACAAGGCCGTGCGGCTGTGGTTCGAATCTGGGCGCGTACCAATGAGTTTTTTCGGCTTAAGTACATAACTATCACTGACTCCGTACCTCGGAGAGCACATTAAGCCGTCGATCCTAAGTGCCATCTATAGATGGCAGTCGTTATTATCCGTGCGCAATGAGTATAGTATAATACCTTTTAAAACTGAGTCATTTTCTGTGCTGCCATTTACGTTTTTGAAAAACTTAGATAATAATAAATAAATATTATTCCGAATTAGGTAGAAATTCTTTGAATTGATTCAGGACGCGCCAGATGGTCACGTCACTTGGTGGTTAGAGCTTCGCGAGTTACGATTACCAGTAACCTAATAAATAATAAATTAATAGTAATGAGATAAAATAACAAGTCTTTTTCAAATTTGTTTTTTTTTATGCAACGTGAAAGTTTAAAATAAATAACAATATTTTTTATATAAATTGACCATTTACTCTGGGTTTTCGATGTGCATTAGCTACCAATATTTTTGTGTTAATAATTTTATTAACTAATACGTTTTCAGACTAGATCTAAATAAATCATTTGAAACTACTCGAATATTTAGTTTCACTTCTGTACTACATCTGTGACAATAAGAAGGACAATTTAAAAAAAAAATCGTAAAAATGCAATAAAAAAATTAATTCGGTGAACTGCAAACAACTCTCATTATCTATACAAAAAATGTGTGCACCAAAATAAATAAATAAATCGTTAATAATAATAATAATCATAAAGCTATAATGTAAATATTAAATTAATTAAAATTATCTGAGAATCCAAATTTAAACAAATAAAAGTTATTATTATTACGAAGTAAAATAAAATGAATTTGCCTGATATTATTTAATTACACCAACAGCTGTCCCCACCCAGTATTTTTTGAAGGGACTGTCTGGTCTGGCAGCGATCATCTTCTGGATGCTGTTGTTACAAACACCCGGTATGTATTTTAACGATATTTGGAAATCAACATGAAAAATACTTACGCCGGGTTTATCGTCTTTGTCACAGTCATCTTCTCCGGACTTCTAAAAGGAAATGCAGATCTCAAAAATTTGTGATCGTTATATTTTTGCGAACCAAAAATATAATGTACGTACACAAAAACCTAGAAGCATTAACTAAGGTGACTAACGCCCATAAAATTAATACTAAAAGTAAATTCTTAGACTTTAAAAAGGCAAGCAACTCCTTTATGGACAATTGTATAGGTTTTTACAATAAATATGTATAATTCCGTCAAGGAATATTTTAATTATGATAAAATAATGGTCATTACTATAATAGTTTTAAACATTATATAATGGAGAAGAATTAATATAGTTTGAAAATTGGTTTGCGAAATTTTTTTAAATATAAACTGATAATTCAATGAATTCATATACATACAAAATATTCCTTTACTCTGCTCAGTTGAAAACACTAGGGCTTGATTAATTATTTCTAGTTTTACTTGCATAATTGCGTTTACTCGATAAATGCTAATGCAAAGATACTTGCTTTTATAGAAAACATTTGACTTTTATTCATACTACACAACTGGCACTATCATTGCTGGTAACTATAAGTTAATAAAAAAAATGCAAATTTTAGAAAATTCAACATATTATGCACTTACGTTTCCTCCTTTTCCACCTTTTTTTCCTCCAAGTAACTAAAAAGGAAATGCATATTTTCAAAATCAAAATTCCATACAGAATTCACTGGTCCCCGTGGCTCAGTGGGTAAGCAAGCTAGAAAATGGAAGACCATGGGTTTGATTCTCATAACCAGCATGACTGTATCCAAAATGTCTAATCTAATCAGTTTATGTAGAAAACTCGTAATTTATATTTTATAACGTATCACACTAAATAAATTTACCGTGTCGTGATAGCCCGAGCGCAGCGAACCTGTTTTGATTTACAAAAACGTGCGGCCGTGGTACGAATCCGGGCGTGTACCAGTTTTTTTTATTTAAATACATAAATATCACTGACTACGTATATCGTGCGTCGGTCCCGAGTGCCATCCACTAATGGCAGTCGTTAGAACCCATTAACCCACACTGGAGCAGCGTTGTGGATTAAGCTGCAAGCCCCCTCACCCTGAGGGGAGGCTTAAGCCCCTGCGGTGGGGCATAATGGGCTGGTGGAAATTTACCGTTGCACGATTTAAACCAATGCTGAATTTGGACAGTGGATAAGGATAACATAAAATTTATACCAGTGTTTGATACGGCGGCGATTCTATATATTATTATTTTTTTTATAAATAGTACAAAGTGTCTGGAATCCCTCGAAGCCAATTATTACGTAAAGATTAAATAACAGGCCTTTTTCAATTTTTTTTTTTATGTAACGTGAAAGATTAATAGTTAACAATATTTTTGTGTGAATAATTTTAATAACTAATACGTTTTCAGACTAGATGTAAATAAATCTTTTAAAATTACTCGAATATTTAGTTCTACTTCTGTAATATATCTGTCACAAGAAATAAATAAATATACCGTATGACCATATAAAATAAATATATTAATAATAATAATAAAATGCATATTTTCAAAATCAGAAATTGGCACAAAATTTACAGGTCCTCGTGGCTCAGTGCGTAAGTAAGCTAGAAAGTGGAAGATCATGGATTTAAGTCTCATAACCAGCATGTTTTCAAAATGTCTGATCAATTTATGTAGAAAACTCAGAAATTACATTTTATAACGTATGACACAAATTTGATGACTGGTACACGTGCGGCCGTGGTACGAATCCGCACGTGTACCAGTTTTTTTGACTTAAGTACATAAATATCACTGACTCCATGTTTCGGAGAATAGGTTAAATCGTCGCGTCGTCGGTCCGGAGTGCCATCAACAAACGGCAGTCATTAGAATCCATTAAAGCTGCAAGCCCCCTCACCTGGAGGCGAGGTCTAAGCCCCTGCAGTAGGGCATAAAGAGCTGGTAGAAATTTACTGTTGCACGATTTAAACCAATGCTGAATTTGGACTGTGGATGTAGATAACATAACATATATACCAGTGTTTGGTACGGCGGCGATTCTATATAATTTTATTTTTGTATAAATAGTACAAAGTGTTTGGCATCTTTTGAAGCCAATTATTACGAAGAGATTAAATTACAGACCTTTTTCAAATTTGTTTTTTATGTAACGTGAAAGAATTGTAACTAGTAACGACATTACTAGTAACTATTAGTAAATAAAAAAAGCTAATTTTAGAAAATTCAATATATTATGCACTTACGTTTTCTCCTTTTTCACCTTTTTTCCCTCCTAGTAACTAGAAACGAAACGTAAATTTTCAAAATCAGAAATCAGTACAAAATTTACGGGTTCTCGTTTCTCAGTGGACAAGCACGCTAGAAAGAAGAACCAGCATGTATCCAAAATGTCTAATCAAATTATGTAGAATATTTGTAAATTATAATATATTTTAAAACATATCACGGTACTTAAATTTACCGTGTCGTTAAAGCCCGAACGCACCGAACCTATTTCGAGTTTAGAAGGCCGTGCTATATTTCGAATCTGGGCGTGAACAAATGAGTTTTTTTTGACTTAAGTACATAACTATCACTGACCCCGTGCCTCAGAGAGCACGTTAAGCCGTCGGTCCAAAGTGCTATCTACAGATGGTAGTCGTTATTATCCGTACGCGATGAGTATAGTATAATACCTTTTAAAACTGAGTCATTTTCAGTGCTGGCATTTACCGTTTTTTGAAAAACTTAGATAATAATAAATAAATTTTATTCCGAATTAGGTAGAAATTCTTTGAAATGATTCAGGACGCGCCAGATGGTCACGTCACGTGGTGGTTAGAGCTTCTCGCGTTACGATTACCAGTAACCAAATCATAGGAGTATAATTTACCTACTAGAACAGCCGATGCGAACAAAATCGGCATTTGTTATATTATTACAAAACTTCAGCTAATTCTATCTACACTTACTACTTGTTAGTTCCATGTTTGTTACGCACACGATGACACATCTTAATTTTTAGTCTATGACAAATGACGCAACATGACGCCGTTGATTGAAAAGTAATAACAGGCTCCTGAACCTAATTATTTAATTAGTACGGATTGATACGGATAACATCCTCACTAGGGTTACATGTGTTTGTTTTCGTTTGCAATTGTTACCTTGATTTCTATTTTTGTTATATCATTAATATTTGTTAACTTTGTCGTTACGTTGTGTATTTATTTTTTAAAGTTTTATTTCATATAGAGCTGTATTTTTTTATATATTGTTTAAAACGAGTGTCAAGAAAGGTAGAATTCTGCCTACCCGTACCCGTGAAATCGTGTTAACCGTGGACAAGAGTGCAAAGTCACTAAACCAAAAGCTACGCATGTTGTAACATTTTATCAGTGAGCGGCCACACTGAATGTCTCTTTTGTCACGCGTGACTCAGTTCCTGAAGGTATTATACAATACTCATTGTGCATAGATAATAGAATCTGCCACTCCGCACTGGAGCAGCTTGGTGGATTTAGCTCCAAGCACCCTTACCCTGAGAGGATGTTTAAGCCGCTGCAGTGGAGCATAATGGGCTGAAAGAAATATACCGTTGCACGATTTAAACCAATGCTAAATTCGGACTGTGGATGTAGATAACATAACATATATCCCAGGTGTTTGGTACGGCGGCGATTCTATATCTTTTATATTTCTTATAAATAGTACAAAGTATTTGGAACCCATCGAAGCCAATTGTTACGAAGAGATAAAATAACACGTTTTTTTTTTAATTTGTTTATTTTATGCAACGTAAAAGTTTTAAATAGTTAACAATATTTTTTATATAAATTGACCATTTACTCTGGGTTTTCGATGTGCAACAGCTACCAATATTTTTGTTATAATAATTTTATTATCTGTGACAAGGTAAACTTTCAGAAAATATTCGTAAAAATGTAATTAACAAATGTACCGTAAGCACACACATTGCACATACATATGTTAAACTGGCTTCGGTGGACTCCAAAGAACTCTCATTATCTTTTTGGGGAATCAACATGAAAAATACTTACGCCGGATTTATCGTCTGTGTCACAATCATCTTCTCCGGATTTCTAAAAAGAAATACAAATCTAAAAAATCTACAAATGTTAGGTATATTATGTTACAAAAAACGTAGAAGCATTATCTAAGGTAGGTGAATGTCACAACATTAATGCTAGAAGTAAACAATGTCTAGACTTTAAAAGGCAAGCAACTCCTTTATGGGCGATTGTATTTGTTTTTACAGCAAATACACTTCCTTATAAAATGTATAAATGTACAACTCATAAAAACTTATTATTCCGTCAAGGGTTATTTATATAATGATAAAGTAGGTACGGCCATTACTGCAATAGTTTCAAGCATTACATAATAAAAAAGAATTAATACAGTTTGAAAAATAATAATAAAATAATCCTCCCAAGTAGCAATTTTAGTTGTAGGTAGGTCTCAAATAAGTTATATAACCTTTTTTTAGAATTTTTCAAAAGTAAATGTTATACCGAAATAACCTCATAATAAACCCCGCATAAACTTATGATAGCCAAGAGGGCCCATTGTAATAATCTCCGCTAGGTTAGGGACTTAGCGGAGATTATTACCACGGGCCCTTTTAACCTAAAACAGACTAGACAAATAACTTAAAGGCATACTTGTAAACCTAGATGGACCCGTAAATTAACTATTTTATAACTCGGTAAGATGTAGTTTTACCTAATTAGAACCTTAATGAAGTCTATACTTAGTCATGAACTAGTTATAATCAGTATTTACCACAACATTCTTGTTCAGAATTGGGTTATCGTCAAGTCAAAATTGAAACTTATTATCGAGTTTTCAAATTAAATTTTAGAAATAAAGTTATAAATTAGTTAAAATTTGTTTCATACGACAATGGCTTCCATTTTGTAATAGGTACTATATCATTTTAATATGTTGTATTTCATGTAGGACGGAAAAACGTGTATAAAATTGACACACTTGTGTAAATTCTATTGCGACTACCAGGTTACTGTAAAATTTTATACAATAATAAGCTTATAATATAAGCGGAACCTCATTAACAGGCATATTTAAATTATTTTACGCTTATACGGATTTTGAAAATACATAACAAATGTATACTAGTTCGAACTGACATATAATCAATTGTAAGAGTGCAAAGGCGCTTTGAATAACGGTTTAGCTAAAAAACTACATAATTAGTGTAAACTAGCTGACCCGGTGAACTTCGTACCGCCTCAGAACTCAGAACAGTCTAAAACGTACATGTGTTGTAGACCCATGCCCCTGGTAGCCCATAACTACAATCCTTATTCTAAGAACTTGCTTTTACGTGATATCTACGTAAAGCGAAACACCACCTCAAAATCATCCCAACCAATTTAGAGAAACAGCCCCCTGGTGGCCCATGACCGCAAACCTTATCAAAGAACACGCTCTTAGATATAACGCAAAAACTGCTTACTGATCCAGCCGTTTTAAAGAAATGTATGTATTGCACCGCCCTCTGGTGGCTCATAGCCGCAATCTTTATCTAAGAACCCGCTCTTAAATGGTATTTATGTAACGCAAAAAACTTGATCAAGAACCTCAGAGCTTTTTTATAAAAACTTTCTATCGCAATGCCCCCTGGTGGCCTATGACCGCAAACTTTCATCTACGAACACGCTCATAGGTGATATGTTTATAACTCAAAAAACCGCGTAGAGATCCTCTCAACCGTTTTAGAGAAATGTGTTCATTGCAACATTCCCTAGTAGCTCATAGCCGCAATCCTTATCTAAAAACCTGCCTTTAAGAGTAACATAGAAAATTACCTATTTAACATAGAAAAAAACCAAATCAAAATCAGGCCAGTCGTATCGAAGATACACATTACGATACATATTACGATACACATAAACCATAAAACCTATCTAAAAACCTGTTTTGGAATGCTATCTAAATACAAAATTTCATATAAATCGTTAGAGCTGTTTCCGAGATAGCCTATAAAAGAGAAAGAATTTAATTACCGAACGCACTTTGTTTGACAGGCACGAACAGTTTGTATGGGAAAATGAAGTTGTTGTTTTTACTATATTGTCGTTTTTTTTTTGCAATTTCTTTACATTTTCTCACCTTTTAAACCTTCCTTGGACTTCCAGAAATATTTCAACACCAAAATTAGCCAAACCGGTCCAGCCGTTTTTAGTTTTAGTGAGACATGTAAACAGCTTTATTTCATTTTTATATATAAGATAATGTAATGTTTTTGTGAGATCCTGTCACAATAAAGAACTAAAAATGGCGACCTTAGATCAAAGCGCTTACTATGATAGCTTTGCAAATAACTCATAGATAACCTGCAGAATACCAACGCACGAAATTCACCTCAAAATAACCTGTAAGTAATTTTTTGCCCACCCGTTTACGTACTCACAAAATGCTTACTTGGTTATCAAACAGTTATTAAAAAAGCTAATAAGGCATAAATGAAGTATGTTCTGGAAGAGTCGTTTAAAGATATGGCAATGCGCTTCAGGTCATATTCAGTAATTCGAATGTCTTAAAAATAACGTAATTATTACCTTTTCGGAACTTAGAAGTTTTAGAACTTATAGCTCTAGAAAACTATTGACGATTGCATTATATTAACTCCTTGACAAAGGCCTAAATTTAATTGAAATACAACGTGTTAAATATGCCAATTCCTTAATATAACTTTTATATGACAAAAAGCCATTTTTGAAAAACTATCATCTAGGATGATTGCTACTTGGGCTATATCTTCGTTCCTTTTGCTGTGAAGATGACGGGCTGTTGGAGCCTCGAGGCCAGAAATTTATTTAGGAGCATCGGTCGCCGACTTAAGGAAAGCAGGTGTGACCTCCGCTCTGGGTCGTTTCTGGTGCAGAAGCTCGCCATAGCGATCCAACACAGTAATGCCGCGAGCGTTATGGGAACCTTTGCGTCGGGTTCGCCAAGGACTGATTATTTTTAGCTTTTTAGACTGTATATATATCGTAATATCTTTGTAGATTATAATGTATATTTTTATAAGTACCTAGTTAATTTTAGTTTTTAATTAGTTTTTATTTTAATATTAATTTAATACTCTCCAGGGAGCAAAATATTATAATAGGTAAAAGTTTGAAAAATAACAGGGAGTTTCTTGCTAATTCTCCTCCTAGTATTTCCAAAAGGGGGGAGGGGCGGGGGGGAGGGGGTGAAAGAAGGGTCTCGAATCGTCTAATAAAGAATTAGGCATAACTCCGCAACGGAAAGTCTAGGTAAGATATTTGTACGCCCTCATGTAGATGTTGAGGTGCTCTAAACTCTACTCTACTCTTCATTACTCTAGGAGGTAGATTGAGCGGAAAAGAAAGCTGTCAAATAGTGGTCTTAAGTTGGGAGTAAGAAAAGCGTTTTTACAAAATTACGGTAGTGTGCATATAGCGATACTACCTACCCCAATTTTTTTTAAGTGACGATAAAGCTTTTCGTTTTAAGATACTATTTTAACATTAGTACTTACAGCTGGATCTTTTGTAGCACCACCAAGCAACTAAAAAAAGAAATACATTTTGTTAAATTGAAAATCTCTACATAATATTCGATTCATTATTACTACTTTATTATTACTCTACAATGCGGCGGTAATTACAGATTTGAATCCTAAGCTGATATGGTTTTTACCTGGTGACTTTTCAACCAAAATCCAAATTTTATTTTCGTATTTTTTGGTAAATATAATAAAATATTTGTAGTATTTTTACGATTCCATACATCTGAGATGGATAAATGGAACTTTATGCCTGTCTGTCTGTCCGTCACTCTGGTCTAGGGCCATTTCCTCCAAATACACAGATGAAAAATTCAAATAGGAAAATACCAAATAACACAGTTTCGGCCATATAAATAAAATAAAAGAAATATCTTTTAGGCGGTTAATTTTGAGGGTAAATAAAAAAATAAAAATATTTTGAAATAAAATAAAAAATAAAAAAGTGCATCATCCGACATATCAATTACGAGAAATATTTTTTTATTATTTGAAAATGCATAGTTTAAAAGCCATTAAAGAAAATAAACGAAAATCAAGCTCCCCTTTTATTTCTGAAACAATAAAAGCCAAGTTCTGGGAAAAACATTGTATACCTCATAGTTTAGCGATACGCAATAAACAAGTTTTTATTTTGAGGAAAATTGACTGGCCCAGTGGTTATAGCCCTAGCTGCGGAACCGAAGGTCCTGGGGTTCGATTTCTGCTGTGTGCATGACAGTGCCACAGGGCACCACTGTATCTTCTTATCTTATCTTATTTGATTGGGGTGGGCTTACCCTACACTGCGACCTATTTAGATCTATTGTGTCCCCATCCATCGACCCTACGAGGGCTGCTATTTAAGTTTTGTCGTTTGAAGAAAAAAACACAACTATAACCTTATAATATTATTTATTGTTTTTCAAAGTATTCACCTCTAAGTTTAATACATTTTTTCATTCGCTGGAACCAGTTATTAAAACACTTATTCCAGTCCAAAGTGGGTGTGTTCAAAATGGCCGACTTGAAAGCGTCGACTGCTTTTTCACCAGACTGGAATCTTGGCCCACGAAGAGTTTTCTTAATTTTAGGAAATGTAAAGAAATCGTTAGGGCTTAGGTCAGCACTGTACGGGGGATGGTCAAGAATTTGTACGTTTTCCTGCTTCAAATAATCAATTGTTTTACCAGCGGTATGCGAGCTTGCGTTGTCATGGTGTAGGATGATGCGTCGCTTTAAGTTAGATTTCCGAACTTTGGCGATCACTTGTGGTAAACAAATAGTGGTATACCACTCTGCATTAACCGTTTTACGATTTTCAAGTGCAATCGTTGCAACATGACCGGTTTTCGCTACGAACGTAGCCACCATCTTCTTCGAAGTGCTTCGAGAGCTAACAACTTTAGTCGGCTTTGATTCATCTTGGAAGACCCAGGTTGTAGATTGCTGTTTGGAATCAGGGTCGTAAGCATAGATCCAAGATTCGTCACCACTGATAATGTCGTAGACGTGATTTGACTCTCCTCGCTTGAACCTTTGAAGAGTTTTCTTACACCATCTGACGCGGGCTGCTTTATGATCATCGGAAAGCAAATGCGGGATCCATCGGCAAACTAGCTTTCTCACACCAAGCTCCTCATGCAAGATCTTATGAATGGTTGTCCCTGAGATGCCTAATAACGCCTCTATCTCCCGATATGTCACATGACGATCTTCGAGTATCAGTTGTCGAACAGCAACGATGTTTTCTTCAGTAAAGGCGGATTTTGGACGTCCTTCACGAGATTTGTCACTAAGACTAGTATTTCCACGCTGGAATTCTAAATACCAGCGTTCGACAGTTCGCAGACATGGGGCTTCATCACTGAACACAGATCTTAACTCCTCGAAACACTGAAGCCGAGTTAGGCCTCTCCGATAGTTGTAAAAAATTATAGCACGAACGTTTTCCTTCAAGAGATTCATTTTCGTACTCGACCTGACAGATTCAAAACAATGCTGTGACTAAATAGTTGCATCAATCCTAATTCTTTCAATTGTTTTGATATTCTAAATTCAAGCAAATTTGAACATTGAAGACTTCTAAATTAAAATTTGGCGGGAAATATTTAAACGACAGAACTTAAAAGGCATGCCAGGTACTAATTGTCATTCTCAAGTACGCTTTTCATGTATTGTATGATTTGACCAATTCGCATGTCGCAGAACTCATCCGGTTTGGGATAGCATATCCTTAGATGCTTCATACGTGATGCCCCACTCTATGCTAAGTTGCTTGCTGGATCACGAGAACGAAGGCGTGCCCATGTCTATTTGTACTTATAAAATCCTTTATCTCATCTTTTTTATTTACAATTTGTCTTTTTCGAATACAAATCAGACACTTGGCATTGAATTCAATGCTTTAAGAATAATAAGCAGATACGATTTTTCAAACTTATTTCCATTGCCGTCCGAAATATTTACAGTAAATGTCAAAGTGTGTTTGTTAGTTTGTCCTTCTTTTACGCAGCAACAAAACAGACGCGAGGGGATTTTATAAATAGATATAGTTAGTATAGTTAGTATATGAGCTTCGTGAGTCTGTTCATGAGTGACATAAGTTACTTTTCATTCCAAAAAAAGGCACGGTTCCTGTGTAATGTTCTTCATGCTAAACCGGTTGAACGGATTTTGATGAAATTTAGTACGAAGATGTCTTAGGTTTGGAATAACAAGTAGGATAAAATTCATCCTAGAAAAATAAACAGTTCCTCTGGGATAATTATTCTTCATATTAAAGTGGCTAAGTGGATTTCTAAACTTCAGCGTGATCGATAAATTCAAAATACCTACATAACAATTGTTTAATACGTGACAAATTTAAAACGACAACCCTTAATGATCACTTGTGATATTTGCTGAAAAGATGTGTAATTTTTTTTTTTAAATATATTTTTATGGTTGAATAAACTCTGTTTTCTGTTATTATTTAATATTACTTACACCAGCCTGGGAAGAAACGATGACGCCCACCTGAAAATAGAATATGTGCAGTAATTACATACGTATAAAGTCAAGGTGAAGTGTTTTTATGTCTCAAGTTAATTTACAAATTTCGTTCATTCTGTTTATTTTATAAATAAAATTGACGACAGCTTAGCCTAATGAGTAGCGACCCTGGCTACGAAGCTGGGGGTCCCGGGTTCGAATCCCAGGTCGGGTCAGTATTTATATGATGAATATTCATACTGGTACCGGGTCTTGGTTGTTATATGTATGTGGTGTCTTCGGTTGGTACCCAAAATACAAGCTTATGCTTAGTTTGGGACCTAGACGTTGTTGTGATGTACGTCATTATTAAAAAAAAAAAAAGAATTTAACAAATGTAAAAAAAAAAATCACTCAACTCTATTCATGACCAAAAATATAAAACTTGATATCACATGAAAGCGTGTTATGTTTATGTCCGTGAAAAGGCCTATACGATTTTTATATTATTCGAAACAAATATTTCTTTTTTATTGTTATATCCTGTGAATGTAAAGTTTTGTTTTTGAGATGCTGATGTAGAAGACGGCATACGAGAATATTCGGCATGTGAAGTAATAGAGGGCCCAAAGCTGAACCTTTCGATACGCCCATCACGACCAAAAGTTAAACTACAATTAATACTGATGATAAAAAATACAGTACCTATGCATTCTTTTAAACAGAGAAATAAATTAAATTTTCATGAATTTCATTTATATGAACTCCATGAAATATTTAATGAAATATACAAAAATATTAAATCTGCGGAAGATAAAAAAATTCGAAATCAGCAACAGAGCTTCTGCATCAAATATTTTGTCCTTTAATTTTTTCTCTTGTGTATCTTAACGCACAATATGCAATTAATGTATTATTTTTTTATTATAATGTAATTTGTATTATTGGCAACTTAATTATTTAACCTAATGAAGAATTGCAGAATATCCGACCTTTTGTCCATCCTTATGGAAAATTGGAAAAAAAATATATTCCTGTACACTTGAAAAACAGATATTTATTTACAATTGTTTTATTTATTTATGAATTTATAGATATTTCTAGTTTTTTTTTGAGTTTGTTGTGCTTAAATAAATGTCCTTTCTCTTTTTGCTTCTTCTTTTTGAGTTACTTGATTTTAATCGAATTATTTGAATTTTAGCTATGAACGTTTATTCTACGCACAGAATCCTTCGCCGTCCAAATAATTAAAGTTCATAATTTATTTATAACTCACCAGTAGGACCAAAACTGCGACTTTAAGACCCATCATTTTTCCTTCAGCAGAATGCTCACTGAAAGCCCAGAACTCCAACCGCTTCTTTTATAGCCAAAACTTTAATGACGAACTGTTTATTCAAGTGTTCCGATTGAGACAATTATTGTTTATCAAGTTTTAATAATTTATATTCATGGCAAATTACATCGACTTTAAAATGTCAATGGTTAATGTCAAATTCGTCGCAACTGCCTCCACGTGGAATATAATCATTTAAATGAATTTCATTAAATTGTCTTATATAATTAAACATATCGATGTACTATTTAAATTCATAGCATTTTTTTCTGGTTTCGGGTAGTTTTGACCATACAGTGGAAATTCTAAACCAGAATAAGAAAATATTACCCATAAGGGCGAGGATTCATTGTTTGTCAGTTAGTTTACTTCGTCATTTTCGAACGATTTTGAATTTAAAAAAGCAAATAATTCTTTAAAACTCAGGATCTTAGATAGCAAAATAATTCAGAGATAAGACAGACCATACGTCATTAGCATTGTTCATTTTAAACTTATTGTTGAACAAATGAAATTTAATTTCTGAATACTTGTTCAGCTAATACCTATGAATTTTACATGTGCGTCACACTAAATTCTACTTCATAAAATATTTCAAAACATCAACTGGTGAATGTTTATTCTGTGACGTATATTTTTGACGTGAAAGCTCCTTTAGGCGCGACATAATCAGCAGTGAAGGAAACGTATCCATAACGCGTCACGCACAGGTCGGTGACGCTGCATCACGTGTACTCGTTTACTATGTAAATCGTTTCAAAAATTACATTTTATTATTATGTACTGGCGACCCGCCCCGGCTTCTCATAGGAAGTAGAGCATTTTTGCGTACATTTTTTTCTTTCGTAGTGTCGTACCAGCTTGTTACGTTGAACTATGTTCCTCTTACTTGGATTATTTTTAATGTGTTTTATTTACGATTCTGCAAATATTTGAAAAAGTGAAGGAAATATACACAAAAACTAACTAAAATATTTCTTTGTTATACAACATTGATAACTTTTGTTTAATTACATCACGCATGTTGCGTTGGTGTGTTACCGCTTAAATTTATTTGGTTGCGCGATAGTTTAAATTTGGTGATAACTCTTAAGATATTAATTTAAATTGTATGGTGTAAAAGGCAATTGTAATTTGCATGAAATGCTTTAAGGAAAGTAACGTATTTTATTTTACAAGGATCAATATTGTATCCGTGTAAATAGTTTTCCAAATACCTCATTATATGTGACCATTTTTTCAAACATTAAAATTTTTTAATGTAAACTATCTTTAAAAGATAGACATAATTCCATCGTGGACTTTTTTATAGACCTATAAAAAAGAAACAATTCTTACATAAATTGTTTTATAATATCTCAAAGAAATTAGATAGCGTTTTCGATGAGAGCTCCCAGTCGGTTTATTTTTTCCGAATTCTTCAACAATAATCGTCATATTGAAATCAATTTACACAGTTTTTAACTTAGTTAAGTTTAGACAGACACTTATACAGATGCAAGAGGACTTTGTTTTATAATATGTAGTGATAGTGAGCAATGTTTACTATAACATATTAAAACAGATACCAAAACCCTACAATGTCTTTTGAAAAGTGATTCTTACTCTTGGCTCAATGAAGCTTCTCTAAAGCACATCCGACCATAATTCTTTTACTTATTTAATAAGAATATATGATTATTATTTTCGATACAGATATTGAGTCGTTTTACTCTGTATTTGTTATTTTTAATTTTTAACTTTTTTGCAGTATTTAGTGAATCCTGAAACTCTGGTACAGCCAGTAAAGCAACAGGAGGTACAATTTGCGGTTTTCAACTGATTGAACGACAGAAAAAAGAAATGGCCGTTGTTCCATCAGTTGAAGAAGGTAATTGAAGGACAGGCAATAATGGGATACTCTCAATAGTCGGACCCTCAAGTCTCGAAGAAAGTATCGAGCTTCCATTCACGGCTCTTATTCACATCAGCGAGATAAAAAGCTGCAGAACCAAAGGTCGTAGGTTCGATTACCGTGCGAAACAAATATTTGCATGTTCAGTGCCCGGGTGTAAAATTTCTATATATGTATTGAAAAAAAAAATCTATAAAAAATCCATCTAGTCCCAAAGTAAGCAAGTATTATGCTTGTGTTATGGGTTACTAGACAACTGATATGCATACTTAAATACTTTTTCTTAAATTAATATATACATAGATAAATATTTATTTATTTAGCTTATCATGTAAGGGTACAAAACAGTAAGGTAGGTAAATAGCACTTGACCGTTTTTAGAGTTCTATATATAGGAATCTGTTTCAAATTTATAAGGCCGTGAGGCCGTGGTTCGAATCCGGGCGTGTACCAATGAGTTTTTCTGACTTGAGTACATAATTATCACTGACTCCGTACTTCGGAGAGCGCGATAAGCAGTCGGTCCTAGTTGCTGTCAATAGATGGCAGTCGTTACAATCCAGCAACCTGCACTGGAGCAGTCACCTTGGGGCGAGGCCTAAGCCTTTGCAGTGGGGTATAATGGGCTGATGGAATGAAATTAAGACAAATGGGACAAAACGTGACCCTTTTAATTGCACCCTGTCTATTCTTCCGTATGTCTGTCAGCGTTTATGCTCGGAGGCTATTAGCACTAAATAGATTTTGGGGTGAGGTGCAATACGTGTAACTAAGACAGTAATTATTTGAAAAAGTAAAGGATATACCTATATACATAAAAAATTACTACAATATTTCTTTGTTATACAACATTGATAACTTAATTAAAGATCAATATCATCATCATCATCACCAGCCCGTGTCTCTCCACTGCAGGATATAGGCCTCTCCCAAGGCTCGCCACCACACACGGTCCTCCGCCTTTCGCATCCAACTACCCCCGGTATGGTGCTTTAGGTCATCTGTCCACCTGGCCGGGGGGCGTCCAACGCTTCGCTTTCCGGTACGTGGCCTCCATTCGAGAACTCGTCTACCCCATCGGTTATCGGTTCTACGGCAAATATGACCGGCCCATTTCCACTTCAGCCTGCTGATCGCTTCGGGTATGTCGACAACTTTAGTTCTTTGACGGATTTCAGTGTTTCTGATTTTATCCATCAAAGAAACACCGAGCATAGCCCGCTCCATAGCACGCTGAGCGACTTTGAATTTATGGATCAGTTCTGCCGTGAGAGTCCACGTTTCGGCACCGTACGTCATTGTAGGTAGGACGCATTGGTTGAAGACCTTGGTCTTCAGACATTGTGGTAGTGGCGACGAGAACAGATGACGAAGCTTCCCGAAAGCAGCCCAGCCCAGCTGAATTCTTCGGTCAACTTCTTTGTTGAAGTTGTGTTTGCCTAACTGAACAGTCTGTCCTAAATAGACATAGTCTTGCACAACTTCTAGAGTCGCACCCTCTACGGTTACCGGTCTCGGGAGAATATGTTCGTTGAACATGACTTTCGTCTTGTCCAAGTTCATCCCGAGCCCCACCCGCCGAGAGGCGACATTGAGGCCGTTAACCATTCCGCTGAGCTCCTCCAGCGACTCTGCCATGATGACTATGTCGTCAGCAAAACGAAGGTGAGAGATGTATTCGCCGTTGACATTAATGCCACGATATTTCCAGTCCAGCGTCATGAAAACATCTTCCAAAGCGTTGGTGAACAGTTTCGGGGATATAACATCCCCCTGTCGTACCTACTCCTCTTCGCAATTGGATACGTTCCGTTTGCTGGTCCTGGACCTGGACAGTCATTGTCACGGCTTCGTATAGACACCTCAACACCTCAATGTAACGACAGTCAATTCGGCATCGCTGCAAGGATTCCAGAACAGCCCAAGTCTCGACGAAGTCGAAGGCTTTCTCGTAGTCTACAAAGGCTAGGCACAGAGGTTGATTATACTCTTCTGTTTTCTGTATAATCTGCCTCAGTGTATGTTTGTGGTCTACGGTGCTGTAGCCTTTTCGAAACCCGGCCTGCTCAGGGGGCTGAAATTCGTCAAATCTTAGGGCCAGGCGATTCGTGACGACTCTCGAAAGATCAATATCGTATTCGTGTAAATATTTTTCCAATCACCTCATGTGACCATTTTTCAAAACATTGAAATAGTTATAGTAGGCTATCATTTTAGCCGTCGTCGGTCCCGGGTGCGATCAACAGATCGCAGTCGTTAAAATCTATCGATCCGCACTAGAGCAGCGTGGTGGATTAAGTTCCAAGTCCTGTTACTGTGGGGGAAGGCCTCAACCCATGCAGTGGGGCATGATGGGCTAGTGGAATGGAATGGAGACATTAAAAAAAATTCAAGGCACATGAATCTTTAGAAATGGTACTTACGTATTTGAACGTACTTACTTAAATACTTAAACTTAAATATTTGAACAAATCAATAATTGTTGAGACGTGCGCTCCAGAGCTTCTAAGAATATGTGTCATCCACGTTTAACTTTAGGGTACTGTTGGCTAAGAAAATTCGAAACCAATTTAAGTTAATACAATTTACATTGACATTTTGGTCATGAAAATTCATTCCGATTATTAAACCACTCACTGTCTGACACACATTTGGCCAGTTTTTATGGTTACCCCACCACGCTCAGACCCTCGATCAATGATGGACAGGACTATATAATAGATTTTTATGGATATCCCACCTCGCTCAGAGCATTGATCAATGATGAATAAGACTTTATGATATATTTTTATGATAACCCCACCTCTCTCATACCATCGATCAATGATGGACAGGACTTTGATATATTTTTATGGTTACCCCCACCTCGCTCAGGGCATCAATGAATGATGGACAGGACTTTATAATATATGTTTATGGTTGCCCCACCACGCTCAAAGTATCGATCAATGATGGACAAGATTTTATGATATATTTTATGGTTACCCCACCTCACTCAGAGCATTGATCAATGATGGACAAGAATATATAATATATTTTTATAGTTGCCCCATCACGCTCAAAGTATCGATCAATGAAGGCCAGGATTTTATGATATATTTTATTATTACCCCACCTCGCTTAGAGCATTGATCAATTATCATCATCATCATCATCATCAGCCCATTTTTACCCCACTGCAGGGGCTTAGGCCTCCCCTAGGGTGAGGAGGGGGGCTTGGAGCTTAAGTCCACCACGCTGCTTCACTGCGGGTTGGGAACTGTAACGACCGCCATCTATTGACAGCGTCCGGGACCGACTGCTTAATGTGCCCTCCAAAGCACGGTGTCAGTGTTATTGTGTACTTAAGTCAGAAAAACTCATTGGTAGACGCCCGGATTCGAACCATGGCCCTTTGGGGCCTTATAAATTTGAGACAGGTTCGTTGCGCTCTGGGCTATCACGATATCCAATTGATCAATGATGAACAGGATTTTATGGTGTGGTTAAACAGGATTTTATGGTTGCCTCACCTCTCTCAGAGCATCGATCAATAATGGACAGGACTTTATGATATATTTTTATGGTTACCCCACCTCGCTCAGAGCATCGATCAATGATGGACAGGACTTTGAAATATTTTTATGGTTACCCCCACCTCACTCAGAGCATCAATCAATGATGAACAGGACTTAATAATATATTTTTATGGTTACCCCTCCTTGCTCAGAGCATTAATCAGTGATGGACAGGACTTAATAATATATTTTTATGGTTGCCCCACCACGCTCAGAACATCGATCAATGATGGACAGGACTTTGAAATATTTTTATGGTTACCCCCACCTCACTCAGAGCATCAATCAATGATGAACAGGACTTAATAATATATTTTTATGGTTACCCCTCCTTGCTCAGAGCATTAATCAGTGATGGACAGGACTTAATAATATATTTTTATGGTTGCCCCACCACGCTCAGAACATCGATCAATGATGGACAGACCTCTACGATAGATTTTTATGGTTACCCCCCCTCGTTTAGAGCGTTGATCAATGATGGACAGGACTTTATAATATATTTTTATGGTTGCCCCACTACGCTCAGAGCATCGACCAATGATGGACAGAACTCTATGATAGATTTTTATGGTTACCCCACCTCGTTTAGAGCGTTGATCAATGATGGACAGGATTTTATGATTTATTTTTATAGTTGCCCCACCTTACTCAGAGCATCGATCAATGATGGACAGGACTTTATGATTTATTTTTATAGTTGCCCCACCTTACTCAGAGCATCGATCAATGATGGACAGGACTTTATAATATATTTTCTTTCATCAACTCATATTTGAAATTAAACAAACCCGTATTATTTTAATTTTCATTTATTAACAACGCTCACGTTAAGCACAAGAAAGGCAGCAGATGACATTTTCTTTATAATAAATCAATAATTATTTGTATTCATAATTTAATTATAACATTAGCTTTTCTTAGATATTTCTTATTAACATTGTGAGCTTAGGTAGCGGTAGCGTTGTTTTTTAGTTTATTGCAATATTTTTTATATTTTTATCTATAAATATAAAAAATATTTACAAATTTTTTAGCTCTATAACACGCCGCCGAGCAGTTTCGATAGCAGGCCTCCAAGACCTCCAGCTCCCTTACCACCTCCCTGTTTGTTTTTGCAGCTTCTCGCTATTTCCTTGCACTCATTATTGTCATAAGGTTTAAAACCTGAAATTCAAATTTAATATAATATATCTAATATTAGTAAAATTCAAACACTTATTGCGTGTGTGATTCAGTTCATTCACATTTTTTTTCTGGCACCAGGCTGGTACGGTTTTTTATTACAGTATCTTAGTCAATGGCGTGGATGGTAAAGTAGAAAAATATGAAGATATATACCTTATATAAAGTCTAGATGTTTTACCAAGTGGTTTTCGACCGATTAGTCGAATGGTTAAACATAGGTTGCGGATTCAAATATTTGTGTGCGAACATGTTTTTAATCCCCTTGCGGGAATAAAAGAGTGGACTGTATTTGGCTGATTTAATATACTTATTAACAAAAAGGTAGTTATATGAACAATCCAAATCAATTAATTGAAATCCAAAGGTGAAGAGAAGTATTCCAAAAGTCCCCAATTCGAGGGTATTTTTATAATATGTTGCAGCTGTCAAGGCTCGCTGTCTAACCGCTCACGCTTGACATCTATCAATCTCCAACACACTCCCGGCGTTGAACTCGTTCAAGACGATGGCAGGGGGCAGATGTTGGGAAAGGCGCGCCGTAGTACTCCTTTCCTTGTGCGAATGTCGGCGACTCTGGCTACTCCATCCTGACCCGGAATGGTCCGAATCACGCGGCCAAGGAGCCACATGAGCGGTGGCGCCGTCTTGTCCCGGATGAGCACCAATGAGCCCTCTTCCAGTGTTCCATCTGATTGAAGCCATTTCGTCTTTTGCTGGAGCCACCCAACATAGTCAGCAGCGAAGCGTTGCCAAAAGTGTTGCTTTAGGCCTTCGATCCGTCGGAAACGGCTCAAACTGGAGATGGCGACCGTGGTGACGTCCTTGTGCGGTACAAACATAAGAGATCTCCCAATAAGAAAATGAGCGGGAATTAGAGGAGTAAGGTCAAAAGGATCAGGAGAAAGAGGTGTGAGAGGTCTTGAATTTAATATAGCTTCAATCTGAGTTAAGCACGTAGACATTTCCTCAAATGTTAAATTAGTGGTACTTAAAATACGCCTCAGATGATGTTTGATTGCCTTTACGGCAGACTCCCACAACCCACCGAAGTGTGGGGTATACGCTGGAATAAAAGAAAACTCTATGCCTTGTTCGGCTTGGGCTAGCGGAGAAAGTTCTTTGAGTAAGGCTGACAATTCGTTAAATGTCCCCACGAACGATGTTCCATTGTCGGAAACTATAGATTGTGGCTTACCCCTGCGAGCAATAAATCGATTTAATGATGCTAAAAATGCCTCCTTTGTCAAATCCGAGACGAGCTCCAGATGCAGCCCTTTTGTCGCTAAACACACAAAAACACAAATGTAGCACTTAATTAGTTGGCATCCTCTGCCTTTTCGATTAGCAATCAGTATTGGCCCGGCATAGTCAACACCCGTGTGGAGGAAAGGAAATTCTAATTCAAGACGCTGTTGTGGCAAATTTCCCATAATGGGCTGTACTGTCTTGCCTTTGAATCTACAGCATTTTACGCAGGCCCTATACGTTTTCCTTGCAAGATTTCTACCACCTAAGGCCCAGTAATTTTGTCTCACCGTCGATAATAGCAGCTGTGGACCAGCATGAAAGAGCTGTCTGTGTGTTGTCTCGAAGATGAGTTTACACATGTGGTGTTTACTATCAATAAGTATTGGATGCTTTACGTTAAAATCGTAACATGAGTTACTTAATCTACCACCTACCCGTAGCAGACCATCGGAATCGATGAACGGTGAGAGTGACAGTAACCTGTTTTTGCGTGGCAATTGTTTGCCTGATTGTAATAAGGTGTATTCGTTTAGAAATGACTCTTGTTGAGATGTTTTTAATAAATGATGACGTGCATTGGTTAGTTCCGATGAAGTCAAGGAACCATTTTTTTTTATAATATTAGTTTTATGGCAATTGTATATAAACCTATAGACATAAGCAATTATACGTTGTAATTTATCTAAATTCGAATATTTATCTATCTGCAGTAAATTAATTTTTAGATTCGTAGTAATATATAATGTATGTACAGTTTCCAGTAAGTCTAATTGTTTTCGAGTGTCTGGCATAATAGGCCATTGAGATTCAGGCGACTGTAAATAGGATGGACCTGACCACCACATGGATGATGCGACTAGCAATTCAGCATTATGTCCTCTGGACACGAGGTCTGCGGGATTCTCTTTGGAAGGGACATAACGCCACGCATGCTTCCCACAGACTTCCTGTGTCTCAGAAACGCGATGACGAACAAAGGGTTCAAGCTGAGCTGATGACGATGCAAGCCAGCCAAGCACTATTGTTGAATCGCACCAAAGTATGCATTTATTGTAGGTTAAAGTAACAGACTCTAACACCTTCGCACATAATCTTGCTCCCAATAAGGCAGCGCATAACTCCAAACGTGGAATTGTTGTAATCTTAATCGGCGCGACCTTACTTTTGGAGGCTAAAAGGTGAACAAAGATTTTGCCAGTGTCAACCACCGAGCGTACGTACACACACGCACCGTAAGCCTTTTCCGATGCATCTGTAAATATGTGAAACTCTAATTGTGTAGGTGAGTTACATGTGATCCATCTCTGTATGTGTATGTTGTTCAAATTAGACAAAGTTTCTATAATTGTTATCCATTGTTTTTTAATGTCTGTTGGTAATTCTTCATCCCATGAACATTTAGTTAACCATAACCTTTGCATTAAAATTTTTGCCTCCACTATGCAAGGTGATATTAAACCAAGTGGATCGAACACTTGGTCTATAGTGGATAAAATATGACGTTTATTTATAATTTTATGATTTGAGGAAATTTTTATTGAAAATGTAAGTGAATCTGAAGTACAGTTCCAATATAACCCTAACGTTTTTGATAATTCATTTTCACTCAAATTCACGATGTGTAAAGTGTTTTTACTACCTGTAATTTTGTATAAAATTTCTATATTATTCGAATGCCATTTTCGAAGATTAAACTTTGCCGTCTGTAACTTAGAGATGACCTGTTGACATAATTCTATGGTCTCTTCTATCGTATTAGCCCCAGACAAAAAATCATCAACATAAAAGTCATGCCTGATAGCACGTGATGCATTCTTGTCTGTGGTTTCCATTGACAAATGTTGTAAACATTTTGTAGATAAATAAGGCGCAGACGCAGTTCCGTAACTTAATGTATTTAATGTGTAAGATTTTAACTGATGTGATGTATCAGATCTCCATAGGATCTGTTGTAATGAACGTTGTGATTTACAAACTTGTATCTGCCTATACATTTTCTCAATGTCGGCTGTGACAACAAATTGATGTTGACGAAATCGTAACAAAATTGAGAATAAATCGTCTTGGACACGTGGGCCCACCATTTGAATATTATTAAAAGATATTCCAGAGGTTGTACTAGCCGAAGCATCAAACACAACCCGCAGCTTGGTTGTTGAGCTATTTTCGTTGAGGACACCATGATGTGGCATATAGTAGTTTGTAGTTTCATGTGATAATGCATTATTTTCACTCATGTGTCCCAAGATTAGATATTCGTTAATAATATCCGTGTACATAAGTTTTAATGTTGGGTTTTGTTCTAAGCGCCGCTCTAATGCCAAGAATCGACGCTCAGCCATGTAATATGAGTTACCTAAGACCTCTGGTGACTCTTTTAGAGGTATTTTAACCACAAATCTACCATCTTCATTCTGTCTTGTAGTTGTAATGAAGTTATGTTCACATGCCTGTTCTTCAAGTGTGAAATGGTGTTTAGAAGAAACTGTGTCCAACTCCCAGAAGCGGGTAAGATCTACCTCAGTGTGAGTGGATTGGCTTAGCATACAAACGGACGTGTTGTTAGTTGGCTGGTGTATGACCCCAGTTATGACCCAGCCCAGTTTGGTATCAACCAGGACGGGTTTGTGTTTACCTAATGGAATACGATGTGACCCAATAACGCTCCAGAATATGTCTGCTCCCACCAAGATGTCGATAGCAGATGGCACATTAAATGAAGGATCGGCCAAGACAATTCCTGTTGGTAAAGGTAAGTTGTGTATGTTTATATTACAAGTAGGTATAGATGATGTTATTTTTGGTAGTACGAAGCAATCAATGTTCACCGTGTAGCCCCCATTATAAGACTCCATTGTAAGAGAGCATGAAGTGGAGCTGTCCGATATTTGATTGTTAATGCCTGCCACCTTTGAATGTTTTTTGTTTATAACCGCCTGAATTTTGTTACAGAAAGTGCGTGATACGAAATGAGCTGTACTTGCATTGTCCAGCAATATTCTGGCTGTGTGATGCTTCCCCTTGCTGTCCATCACTTTAACCAGTGCCGTGGAAAGCAATACATGACGAGATAAAACAGGCTGCATGTTATTAGCAGATAGCGCAATCATGTTTTGAGAAGACGATGGCTGTGTGTCTTGTTCTACATTATGCAATAAAGTATTATGTTTATTATTACAATATTTACAATGGGTGAGGTTGCACTCCTTGTCGGTGTGACCTGCACGTAGGCAATTCATACATACTTTAAATTGTTTTGCCTTCTGTATCCGTTCTTCTACCGATAGGCTGCGAAATGACTGACAGCCGTATAGGTAGTGTGTTTGTTTACATAATGGACAGAGTATTTTATTTTTACCAGTCGATATGATAATACTTTTTTCTTTTGTTTCTAAATAATTACTTTTATTTTTAATGTTTTTTGCTTCCTCAAGGCTTTCCAAAAAATCTGCTCTGTTTGTTAAAAATTTTATAAATATTTGTAAGGTAGGTGGATCGGACAACATTGTCCTGTGTTCCTCCCATTCCCTACTAGTGACATTATCTAATTTTGTTGCCATCATGTGTATTACTAATGTATCCCAATGATGTGTGGGTTGGTCAAGCGTTGCCAATGCTCGGAGATTTTTGTTTGTAGTGTCAACAATACGACGTAATGCCCTACTCGATTCTTTGTGAATAGATTCTACATTGAACAATGCTTGCACATGATTGTTGACAAGTAATCTCTTGTTATCATACCTGTTACATAACAATTTCCATGCATGTTTATAATTTTCAGTTTTAAAATCTAAACTTTTTATGATCAAGGCAGCGCTTCCTTGTAGAGAAGCTCTTAAATAGTGAAATTTATTTATATCATCAATATTTATGTTTTCGTGAATTAATGAAGTAAATGTATCGCGATACTCAAGCCAATACTGATATGCTCCGCTAAAATGTGGTAAATCTATTTTAGGTAATCTGATGCTGGACTGAGTGCCCGGTGTGTGTGCTGAGACATTGCTAGCATCGTGGAAGCTCACCTCGGATACACCGCTGCCAGCTGGCTGATATTTTCGGAGCAAGTCGCGGGCTGATGCAACCAAACCATAATAAATGCGTTCATATTCCTCACGAGATGAATATTGCTCGTCTGGGTTGTCCACGATAGATTCCAACTCCGTCTGTAACTGATCATATTCACTGTATGAATGTTCTATTTTTTCAAGACGAACTTTAAGTTCAGAAAGCTGTAAATCACTCAAAATATCGCTACTTTTAGATATTTTCAAATATGAATTAAATTGTGTGATTTTTGCTTTACATGATGCTCGTTTTTTAATTAATTCTTTAATTCTTGGATCAGACATAATGTTGCAATACTTTTGTATATGACAATAGAATTAAAATATTTGTAGTAAATTAAGTTGCAAAATAAACCACTCTGTACATAAATAGGTATTAGCAATGTTTTTAAGCTATGCAAGGCGTTTTTAAGCAATGATTCTATAATTCACTTGGTACTATGCTCAATTCTTTGTAAATAATGATAACATGCGCTAATTACAATGAAATGATGCTGAATATTTCTTACAAATTAAATGCTTGATTGACTATTGTTTGATTCTATGATTTAAGCTATTTTTAAGTGCAGGTAAGCGTGAAATGTGAATGGAAAATATAAATGGATTGGATGAATAAGATGATGCAAGGCAATTTAAGGAAAATGGAAAGATCTCACAGTGTTTTGTAGCTGTAGACTCGAAGCTCGATGTAGTAGGTAGTCCGAGGGCAGGTAAGCATCAGTTTGTGTTCCCAAGTAGACGGGACCGATGTTTCCCTTGTAGATCGAGTTAGTAGGCACGAGTTGCATGTGGCAAAGACCTATGCAATGATGTAGGCTGCCGATGCGAAGACCCGTGTGATGATGATGACGATCTTCAGATGTTCAATCAATGATAAGGCGGATTGCCCATAAACCACTGCTAGCCGCCTCCAGAAAACGTCGTGTGGATGTGGGTTTCGTGTGCAAATGCTCCAGTTTTCTTCGCAAATTTAGCGACGACGACCTTTGACCTCTACGTACGTGACGAATATATTGGCGGTTTTTTGTTAACGACGGTTCGTATGGACCATGTTTTTAATCCCCTTGCGGGAATAAAAGAGTGGACTGTATTTGGCTGATTTAATATACTTATTAACAAAAAGGTAGTTATATGAACAATCCAAATCAATTAATTGAAATCCAAAGGTGAAGAGAAGTATTCCAAAAGTCCCCAATTCGAGGGTATTTTTATAATATGTTGCAGCTGTCAAGGCTCGCTGTCTAACCGCTCACGCTTGACATCTATCAATCTCCAACAAACATGTCTATTTGTTCCTTGTCTGGTCGTATAATATATTTATATAAAAATATCTAAGTAGGTATATAATATCAAGTGCCTAGTTGTCATAATACATGCTCTGCTTTTCTTGGGACTAGATGGCAGTGTGTGGAATGTCCCGGGTATTATTATTAATAATAGTACGTATAGGTATTTATATAATATTTTTTAATGAAAATGCATAGTAAAAATATAGCTTTACAAAACTAGTAGGATCAAAGAGATAATTTTGATATAGGGATGTTAAAGTTATTCGCACCAATCTGCATAGATTTCTATTTGGGGGTGTAAAAGCCTAGGCAGCAGTTTTATGTTAGTGAAATTGACCAGCTTTACAGATATTTATTGGTTTCATTATCATGAACTAATAGAATCATAATAATTTGATTCTTTTATGTAAATTACAATTCAATAGACATTGTGACTAACTTCATTTTTATGCTTTCGTCTTGTGGAAAGCAGGGGCATATTTTATGCTTAACCATCCAGATGGCAGCACAGGAACAATTTCAACGGCAGATGAATTTTCATAAATATATTGTAACTTCGTAAGTGGAAAGAATAAATATTTCAAGAGATTGTTGCAAAAAGATGCTAGTCAATCCTATTGCGACTAAATCAAACTCTATTACCGAAAATTATACTTACCAAGGAGTTTTTCGATGAATTCGAACAAGCCTGCAATTTAAGAAATGAACGTTTATTAACAATTATATAAATTACTATATATAAATATTATTTATTTTATGAGATTGTAGATAGTATCCACATAATTATAAGTATAATGTAAAGTGATACTAATTCGTGAAAGAAGACTGCAGATGGTAATAAATATGTGCTCAAATAAACAGGAAACAATATCGTGATTATTTTTTGTAAGTGTATAGTCTGACACAAATGGCCGTATAATTAAAGGAAACATTTTGTCACAAGTGGCCGCTTAATTAAAAGAAATATTCTGCTACTAGTGTTAAGTTAAAAACAATGTAATTCAACCGCAAGTTATTAGCTATTGAACTTTGTTTATTACGAAAACTGATGAGATTAGATTTCTAATGTACTGCTATCAATGTACTACTATACTCAGGCAGACTAACAGAAAAGGTTATTTTACCGCAAATTAATAGTCATTGGAACGTGCTGCTTATTGCGCTCAAAGCACATATTTCAATAGACCTTCTTATTTTTGTTTGTTGTTTGTTGTGATGATATCTTGTTTTTGATGATAACTGTTTGCGTTACTGTAACTGTCGTATCGGGAAAAATTACTGTTAGTTATTTTAAATTCCCATCTTTAGAACTTCTATAATAATATACTAGAAACTATGAAAATGAAGTGCCAATTCCACGAGAAAGACCGTTTTACTCGTTGAAATTACTGAAGTTTCCCATCAACTATATGTTGCTTTTACAAAATCTAACGCAAAAAACGATGAATATTACAATTGACTCACAGGATTGAACATTCCTAAAGTAACACAATATTCTGACAAAAATAGAGACAGCATAGAACATTAATTGAGAGTGAGAAAATAGACTACATTCAATGTGAGAACAACAAACCATTTAGAATTTTTTGTTATAAGGTAAAGCAGACCTGTGCGAAATTTTCGAATTTGAAATAATTTTTTTGATAATTTTGCTGTGTCACTAAACAGTGTCAATCTCGGACGCCAGCAAACTGTTCATGATATGCTTTTAAAAAAGAAAGATTCTTGTATTGAAACCGGTTCACTTGAAACATTCTATTTGAAATTAAAGACACCATTTGCATTCTTAGATATCACAACTGAAGAATGAACAAAATTCCAAAGTCGTGACAAGGAACAACATGAAAACATCTATACAGTAGAAATACTTCATAACATTGCAAAGTGCAGTATAATATCTAAAATGGAAGTGAATCTTTTGATGAAAATTTCGTCGAGAAATGAAAGTGTATTCACTGCTATATAATGAATAACATTTCTGTTGGTGGCGTTGATACTGAGAACGCACAAATTTCTCAAAGTGATATTTAAACAATAAAACATAAGGTACGCGTACTAAATGTTTAACCAAAATAAGAATAATAATAGGGTCCCCGTGGTACCCTATGGGTACGGTACTCTAAATAACTGCAAAACTATGCAGAGTGACTATTACTATTTCTCAACAAGGATTAGAATCACTTTAACGAAGAAATTGTTTATAATAATATTTTCAAATGTTACCGCAAAAAAAAAAAATACTTGATAAGTTGACTCACCATCGAGGATGTTGTCTCCAGCTGAAAACAAACGAGGAAAAATTGTCAGTGTTTACGTTTTTGAAAATTCTGGCTTTAATTTAGGCTGATCCAACATGACAACATGTGTACCTAAGGGAGGTAGTAATGCCTTCAATAAAATATACGTAGATATTAATATTATTAAACTAAATTTGTTTGTGAAGAAAAGTGTCGCAAGTAAAGTAGTTTTAACGAGGACAAAAAAAGATCAATGTTCATGTAAATTTTTGTAGAAAACATGTTTTAAATTTTAAACATTATTCCTTGCGTCATATGAGTTTCGACAAATTAATTCAGAATTTTATGGGTACATAATATGTTTATCATCGAGGAGTATTAATTGAAATAAAATAAAAACTTACATCCTTCTTGAGAGTGATTTCCAATGCAACCGCACATTATGGCCACTGGAGGAAATAAGGTTCATTAATACATAGTACAAAAAATTAATATTAAACTACGGACTATTTTGTCTATTAAAACACAACGAAAACGTAAAATTTTTGAAAAGATTGATCACTGATAATGAGAAGTGGATTACTTACTATAGGAACGTACTTACGCAAAAGGTCGTGATCAAAGAGCGGCCGAGTTTATTTTTATTTTATTTTATATTTATGGGGAAACAAACAGCATTTTAGTTCACATATCAATAGAACATATAGCTTGTACAATAGCCAATACAGTTTCCACATTTTACATAACTTGGCGAGCAGTGTCAACTTTTATTTTAATCAAAAATAATGTTTGATACATAATTTAAAAATAAATTACAAAGTTATTATTAAATTTAAGATAAATTATCAAAAAAGTTACTTCAATCCAACACAATTAGCTATTTGACAAGGGCAGGTGAATGGTATTTATAATACATTCTTGACTGAGTCCACATACTAAGTTTACAATTAAAAATGTCAATATGGATAAAATAATCATTATAGGTTTCTACTACAGATTGCACAGATTGTGGCTAAATCCAAATGTTGAGTGTATGGTGGGATTCGAAAGGCATCGTTCATTATGAGAGTTTGCCGCCGCATAAGTACAACCATAGATTGGATGTTTAGCGACTTTTAGTGATAACTCGAATTCAAGACACACACATCTTTAGCCTACAACGTGGCAACCAACCATCGAGCAAAACGGCACATAAATACTATATTAAATTTTTTTGAACTTGTATATAAAATAGGATAAGACTTTCACCCATCTTTCCATAGAATAAATTAATTTGACAGCAGCGTTTGGTTTTAATAGAATCAGTTCACAGTATCGACATTTCGCATTGTCGGGGGGCTGAAACCGGTGTGCAGAGATTTCTCGGGGGTGAGAAGCGCCGCACGGGAACCTTGTGCACTGAAACTCGAACTAAAACTCCCCATCATACACCAGCTGACTATAGTATGAGTGGTTAGACGGTAAACGCAGAAGAAGGTTACTATACTCGGCGCTGTCACAGTCAAAAGTTATTATTTTAATAGCTTTTGATCGTTTAATTTTTAACCCACTTTCCACTTTTTAATTAACAGCTTTTTTATTTTCCCCTGTTTACACTTTTTTAAATTTCATTTTAGTACCATTATTTGTCTTAGCTGCAGCACCTTGTTTAAACCTAAATTGTATTTTGTTTACGAAACTATATACTAATATACCGACATATATCGTTCCTATTGTTAACATGGGTTAACCCTTAAAAAGGAAAGCCGGTTGCGATAATTTAGGCGGTAGACATCTTGTCATTGATACTGCGATGACCTATTGTTTTTACATTAACGGACCCTAAACACGAGAATAGACCATTGCAATAATAGGTGTCTATATTGCCCGGAATCTTAGATTATTGCGGCCACCCTTCTTCTTTATGGGTCCCCTTTCACCATTGTGTATATGTATTCAATCAATTCAGTCAATTTAAATACATTTGCAGCTAAGACTGTCTTTTCACGAGGGTGCTTCTAAACAGTCAACGGTACCGAAGTGAAATTTTTGAAAATTTTGAAACACCCCAGCAATATTTTGGGAGGATTTGAGAAACAAAATAATTTTGTCTTTGAAAAAACTATTTTTTTACAATCATTGTCATTTAACATTCCGAAAAACCACCCAGTGTGGTCAACACAAGAAAATCCGTAATTAAGCAACACCATTGCACAGCAGTTCATAAATGACACCTACTTAGAACCTTTAAAATTAAGGGACCAAGACGAAAAATGTGTTATGCCTGGATGAAAGACTGATGCGTGCCAAAGGGCCTGACCAGGAAAAGTCAGGGGGTTTTGAAATAAACGAAAAAAAAACCTTTAAAATTCCATCTCTATAGCGTTAATAATCTTCGAGTGTGACACTCGAACAGACAGACAGACGAACGGATAGAACAATTCTATTCCGTATATGGCCGTATACTAGGGTCACATAAACAGGAATAGTAACTGGCATAAACTAGTTGACAAAGTAATGGACTATAACTTACTTTGTTTGTAGCCGTTCGCGTAGTCCTTCGTTGTAATTTTGTAATCAGGTTTCTTGCATGCTGTAAAAAAATATTTTATGTATAAAACTCTAAACATATATTTCCAGATATTTTGCAAATATCTATTTCCATTGCAGTATCTACAGCCATTCACTAAGTTGAATTGTGACTAACTAACGTGATTCGGATGTTAAATACCAAGTTTCACTATTTTCCCCCTAAGGGGTAAAATTTTTGTAAATGCCGAAATAGGTTTCTTAATTGCAAACCATAAGGCCAAATAATAAAATTCATAGTTCTAACTTTGAGAACTACGGATGTCCTATATAAAGTTTAATTCTTTGCTTTCTTTGTTTTACGCTCCAAAAATCTTGAAACATAAATTTAGTTTCTAACCCAAAGAGCAAATATCATACGATTTCATACTGTTAACTAAAAATGTAACTTCCTGGTCGATATTTTTTTATCCAGTCACCACTTATCATCAGTCTAGTCCAACATAAGGTACAGCGCTCTAACGTGTATTATCAAAATAATTTAAGACGCTTTTATTTTTTCATATTCGTTACTACGATTTCTCTAAATACATCAATCTATTGCTTCAATTGAATTTCATTTTCAGATATTACACTTTATTGGTTTATTTGAAAGTAGAAAAAAAAACGAGAGACCCGTATTTTGTCATATTTCGATATAACATTTCCTAGTCGTTTCAGCGAATTTAGAAGTTGTTTATTACATAGACGTCATTTCTATCTATTTCTTGCTTAGTTTTTGTATTTGCACTATGCAAAGAAATTTTTAACGTTTTAATAGTAATGTTTGTTTGACGTTATAAAACTTTAATAAAACAATGACGTCATAACCCTTATTTATGAACATTGCGTTCATTTCATAAACTATTGAAAAAAATATTATATTCATTTATATATATATTTTCGAGCAGCTGCAAAAATCCAACAAACGCTCTTCTTTCTGCTACAAAACATAAAATGTCAATTATGCTGACCTATTTATTGCTCTACATGTATCTCTTCTACCGGCAATTGGTCTACTTTTACATGTTTATTGACTCCATTCAATGTTCAGATAACATTTTTTTTTAGATTACCAAATTGAAATAAAAATTTTACTTACTTTCGCCTATGCCCATCATTTCGTTCATACAGTCAAGGAGGACCCCGGGGGTACCTGAGTAAAATAAGGAATACAATTATTTGTCGATACCATTATTTGTGACTCCTTTACTATTCGTGTCAACCCTTATCGTAAAAAATTACAACCTTAACGATGTGTTATATCTAGAAAACCTGTGAGGCGCTCTCTTAAACGATACCTTCGACGTTATAAAGGTTCTTTATTTGTTCCTTGTGGGGCTTCGTATAGGTCACACAAGTGTACGTATCAGAAATCTTCGATTTACTGCTTGTCCCGAAAATTATTTCTTTTCGGAACAGCAGTTTCCTTCTGTCTTTTTCTTCTTAAATTTCTGTTTCTGCACTCTTTTTAAGTTCTTTGGGATAAAATCTCTAAAAACAAACCTGAAACGTGATTGGCTGGCTAATAACGACGCTCGTCAACCGTTATGCTTATTCCCCGCAACAGTTCGATATTCGATCGGTACATTTATAATCTCCGTCTGACATACGTGAAGTTGCACATTCACACTAAGCTAAGCAAAGATAAGAAAAACCAACAACGTCAAAATGTATTTATAACACTTACCATCTACTCCGTCGGATCCTGGAAGCAGAGAAAAAAATGAAATTAGCTACTTCCACACAACTTGACACTTCAATGAGGCATACTTGTATAGTTTTAAATTTTGTGTAAATTCAATGATAATTTTTGTTACATTTATTCTGTTAACTCCTCATTTCAATAGACAATGAGAGAATTTAACGATGTTTTCAACTTCTTTTGCATAAAATGAATTGTGTGTTAATTTAACATACCATTGCCTTCGTTAACTTTGCCATACTCGTTGCTGCATTCGTAGGTGGCTTCTTCCATGACTTTTTTCATTCCGTCGCAATCCATGTTTCCACCTAATCCCATGTCTTTACCGAAGCCTTTCTTGCAGATTTTAGCTGCATTTGGCACAGCGGTACCTGTCAATATCGTACATTGTATTTTTATAATTGTGGACCCTATTATTGTTTTAGTACACATACTGTTCAATATTATATTTTTCATTTACAAAAAAGAAATTCTGCAGCCACTCATTTAATTTCCAATAACTATAATTATTTTGCAAATTCAGTATTATGTTTTTCTTTGCTTAAGGCTATTCCTTGCTTATTAATAATTTTAATAGTTGATTTTAAATTGATTTTACTTATTATTTCTTTTATTTTGTATCTTTGTTTTGCACAATTTTTCGGTAACATTACCAATGTCGTGTTTGCCCTTAATTTGGCATATATGTTATAACACTATTGGTATATGTACAATATCTACATAAATAAAAGTACAATTGTACAATGCATAATAAAATAGTGATTTGCACATTATACGAATATACTTTTAATCTAAGATTATATATTTTGATCAAAATATATAGCTGTCACAATAGTTTCTGGTTTGGAATTAAAGTGAGAGTTTGTCTCCATTACATAGCCATCCTTGCATGAGACAAACATTCGTATGCCCAATCCTTAGCTGGCCGTCGAATTGCTACATATCTATATATTGCAAAAATATTTAAGTAATATTACTTTTAAAACAAAATTACCTGGAGCATTGCCCAGAATTCCCAATCCACCCGTTAATCCTGAAATAGACAAATAACATTAATAAAACGTTGCTGTCTAGTCAAAAAACTATTTACTTGTAATATGGGAGATCCCAGTGTCATTTAACTCTGGTAGATCGCCCCACAATCAGTTATTTGTACTTGTAATAGGAAAATACTGCATTTTGGTTTATTTTTATTTATTGTAAATATTTTCTTTATTAAACTGGGATAAAAGTTTTTGACACATTTTTATTTTTAATTTCGGAATTTCAAAATCGAACCAATCTGTATTTTCCTCCTAAAATAAAATGTTTTAATTTTATGTCTTGGTAAATTTTTTCCGTTTAGTAAAATATCTCTGTGACGTCATTTAGGTAGATGTTTACAACTGTGTTTACTCTTTGCAAAATAGTTGTAATATTTTTATTGATTCATGAGTATTATAATTTAATTTGTAATAGTGACTTTACCTCAAAATTTTTTGTTTACTTTTGGTTTTGGTTTTTTTAATCTAGAAAGCAACGCAATAAGCTCAACCGTCTAGGTGACGTCACAGGGACAATTTTAACGCCTTCAAATGAATTTTCATAAATATCTGAGAAAGTGAATAGAAAAACATGATGTTTTTAGAGATTACTATTACATAGAATATTTAAATTTTAATTACCATCAGTGCAACTTCTTAATACTTCATTAAATTATTATGAGCAGTATTTACGCATTTTATAAAAGTTTGTTATACCCACGGGTGTATAACAAACATGAATAAAAATATTGACTTGTGATAACAAAAATATGAGCAAAAAAATATACCCACACCGTAGACAAAATATATACCGATTGATGTTTTGAAATATTTATTCACTATGAAGTAAAATTTTGTTTGACCGATATTGGTCCAAGATTCGTGTACTCGAAAAAAACATAAAGATTGTGAAATTACCATTCATGTGTGGTTTAAGAAAATGTTAGTATAGAACTATGATGATGACGTACGATTGGTTAAATTAATGAGTCTAAATTTTTGTGTATTAATAGATGGCAGTCGTTGAAATCCACCATACCCGCACTGGAGAACTGGATAACCTACCTTTAGATCCAAGGCCGCAGAGAACGAATTGAGAAAGTGCGGCGAATACTGTTGAAAATAGAAAAATCAGTTATCTATACATAAATGTTAAAATATTAAATTGTATATCAATATTAGCTTTCCGCTCGCGGCTCTGCCCGCGTGGATTACAAAGTTGTAGCGGGGCAGCTAAAGGGTCAGATCCATTTTATCATGAAGAATAGCTATCCCACAGGAACTCTATGTTTTCCAAAATAAAATTTATTTTATGTATTATACCAAGGTGTTGACACCTTTGTACTAAATTTCATCAATATTCATTCAGCAGCTATAGCGTAGCATGAGAAATAGTTATCCCCCAGGAACCGTGCCTTTTTCTTCAAGATAAAAAATGACTTATCTCACCTTTGACAACGTCCTCTTCGAGTCAGTCCTTTCAGATCAGTCGTTTGAGAATCGGATCAGTCGTTTCGGAGAATAGCTTGGACGAACAGACAAACACACAGACAAAAAGCAATCTATATCACTTTTGATGACATCCTCTTTATGTCTGAGAAGTCTCATTGCAATCGATTTAATTGTTTAGAAGATTAGCCAGGACAAACACACAGACAAAAAGTTACCTATGTTACTCTTGACTACTTTCTTTTATGTTTGCAAAGTTACATTATAATCGGTTCAACCTTTTAGGGGGTTAGATTGAACAGACAGATAGAAGTATAGACAGACAAACAAAAGTAGCCTATGACATTCTGCTTTCCACGTCTGTGAAGTTTCATCGAAATTGAAAAGACAACCTTCTTTATACGTCTACAAAGTTTAAATAAAATATTTCAACTGCTTTCGAGTTTAGTTCACAGACAGATAGACAGACAGACAAAAAGTAGTCTATGTCATCCCCGATAATGCCCTCTGTACGTGTGCAAAGTTTCATTGAAATCGGTTTAGCCGTTTCGGAGATTAGCCGGAACAGACAGACAGACACTACGACTTTATTTATATAGATTATTTATAGTGAGAATCATAAGAGAAATGATATATGTACCTATATGGGAGATAACGCTTGGAAATTTGTTGCAAACAACCATACCGTATCACTGCATCATAACGATCTGAAGAAAGGACATAAAACAGACTTGTAATACTCGGATCACTAATAGACAGGTAGGCAAGGAACGTGCATAACTTCTTCTGCCTTAATTTCATTAATAAATCTTTGCACTTGTTCCAAAAGGCCTAACTCACTAACTAAAAAAAGTCCAACCAAAGTCGGTAATTTAGATTTTTAAATAATTGCGTCGTGCATCATCTGTTCTCTTTTTGTCCGTTGTGTGGTGACACCCAGTGTAGCAGTTCCGGTCACGTAATAATATAGTCGAAAAACCTTTTTAATCGCTTTTTTCGATTAAACGACTCTTTCTTGCAGAAAATGTTTAATAGTAGATATTTTTTTATAAAAATAATTTTATTGCAATGTTTCCATGCACTATAAAATGTTGTCTATGCTTAATGTTTCAACTTACACTTGAAGATAGCCGTTCCAACTGCAACGAAAGAGACAAAACACTTATTTATTAAATAACATTTTGCAGCAAATGAAATTAGTCTTCTAAAGGTTTATTATATGTGATTTAAACGAGAAAAAACCGGCCAAGTGCGAATCGGACTCACACTTGGCCAAAGGGTTCCATACCACCATACATTATAAAAAAACGAGCGCGACGTTCATCGAACTTAACCATTAATCGTCATGATTATGTCATTTAAGAATTATTGTATAGAATTATTTCGTTAGTTATTTAGAAGGCATTCGATTCTCTCTGAGTAATCCAAAAAGTACCAACATGAGTGCACTGATAGCTAGTGACAATTTTTATTACTTATTTTATTACAGTGAACCTTTGACTTTTAGTATCGATTGTGAAGAGAATAAGCTCTGCAAAGGCAAGCGTATATTGTACCTAGTAACACAATGTAGTTTTCATCATTAAATGTGTTTTTTTTTAATTGTTTTTTACAATAACATAACAAAGGTAAAATGCATCTAGTTTTTGCTTATTGGCTAAACGCTATCTGTCATTTTCTAAGGAATTTTTACAAAATGTTTACGTATAAAAGTACATTTTATAAGTTAATCTATTACTCGTCAAATAATACAGTCTAGTTAGCTGTGATAGTTCTCCTTTTAACTACGTTATATATACTCCTGTCATAATTTTTTTCCACATATCCAAAAACAACGGTTTAGCTGGTAGAGAGGTGGAGGGACACATGACTATAACAAAAACTAGAACTTCAGGAGTGCGTATCTCAACAACTGTTGACTTAAAAAAAAAAAATGTGTTTGAAACTTTGATTATAATTTTTTAAGATCTATCGTTTGATACTTCTTGCGTTAATATACGATGAATTTTTTTTCGTACTTCAGTTACATATATGGCGACCTATCCCAAAAAAATCTTTTTTTTTAATTTCACTACATCGTTGTGTAGCGGTTCATAGATTACACCTACCTTCCAAATTTCATCTATAAATTGCCAATAGTTTCCGAGAAAAAACCCCAGACAGACGGACGGACGGACATGGCGAAACTATAAGGGTTCCTTTTTTGCCATTTGGCTACGAAACCCTAAAAAAGAAGATGGAAATGTTGGATTAGATACATGCAAGAATGGTCGAATGAACTTAAACTAAATAGTAAATTAAATAAACACTTACCTCCGGGTAGTATTGCGTTTAAGATTTTCTTGAGGACGGTACCAACTGAAAATTTATACAAATATAAAGGTAAATGAATGGGTTTGCATTTCCTATAAGAGTTGACATCTGTCTGACTATATTACTTATTGAAAGAAGGGAAAGTTGTCATGTTTTTAACCGCGCCTCGGCAACCAGCAGAATGTCGTAGTAAAACAAAAGTGAAAGCGTAGATAAAACAAATTTAATAAGACTTTATACTGGGTCGGGGAAAAAGTTTCTTCGCATTTTATATGAAATCTCAAGAATTTTTTTTTTTCAAGGTTTATTTACATTTATATACAATATATATGTGCCATATTTTTCGACGGCTATCTGCTATTTTGTGGGTAGTGACATGGTCCCGTTACTATAGGAATTTTGGGACTTCTGATCAAAAAAAAAAAACGTGACAAGTAGTTTTGGCAGTCCTCTCTTGACGTTAACCTGATGCTATCTAAAGCATTCTGAAGAGACCGAAACAGGTGGAAATCTGAAGGTGCAAGATCAGGGCTATATGGCGGATGCATTAACACCTCCCAGCCAAACTCTTTTAATTTTTTCTGAGTGACTAAAAATGTGTGAGGTCTAGCGTTATCGTGATGAAAGACGACAACACCCTTTCTGTTTATAAATTCCGGCCGCTTTCTCTCAATTTCTTGCTTTAGTTTCATCAGTTATTCACAATAGAGATCCGAAACGATGGTTCTGTCCAGCCATAAAAGCTTATAATGAACAATACCCTTCGATTTCCACCATACACACAGCATCACCACACTGCAAGTTAGCCCGGGTTTCGCTACAGTCTGTGAAGCCTGACTGACCTTTGACCACGACCTTTTTCGCACGTTCTTATCATACTTGATCTACTTTTTATCATCAGTTAGTCTCAATAAAGAATCGTAAATGAGTACATGGTTTATTAGGTTTCTTTCAGTGAGCTCTGGTGGCTCCCAAATATCGAGCTTTTTTATATACCAGTTTCTTTCAAATGGGTCAAAACTGTTTAGTGGTCCATTCCCAGATCTTCAGCTATGTCGTAACTACTGAAATGCCGTTCTTGCTCCACTTTTTCAGAAACAGCGTCCATTTTAGCCATGACATGGCGACCACAGCGAGGTGCATTTTTGACATCAAAATTCCCGGATTGAAAACGTTTAAACCTATTTTGTGTTATTCTTACTGACACCGCGTTAGGGCCATAAACGTCACAATTTTTTTTCGCAGGTTGCGTTGCATTTTTCCATTTCTATAATAGAATTTTAAAATGTATCGAATTTCTTCATTAGATTCACTCATTTTGACAAAAAGAAAAACAAATGAAAACCGACAGGAAACAATATTTAGAATTTTTTTTTTTTTGTAGTGTAACCTTTTTAATAGTATACCCAACCAACCAACCAACCAGATGCGACTAGTACAGCCAAAGAGATCTTAAAAATATATACAAATTATATGCGAAAAGACTTTTTCCCCGACCTAATACAAAAAGTACTTGCGTACCTGAGTGCGGTGATTCTACTGGTAACGTTTCGTGCCACTACTAGGTATTTTATATGATTCAACATTAATGTTCGAAGTGGCGTTCCGCTACCTGATTGGCTGGACGTGTTTGACAATTTTGTGTTTTGAAGAAACCGAAACAAATGAAAATCTGAGAGTGAAAGGTCAGAGCTACATGGTAGTTACATTAGCACTTCCTAACAAAAGTCTCTAAATTTTTCCTGAGTGGTTAAACACGTGTGTTATCGCGTTATCATTTTTTCTATTGATCGGTTCCGGCCTTTTTTCTCAATCGCATGCAAAAGCTCACAATGAACGATGCTCTTCCCGTCTCACCATAAACTTAACACCACATTGTTGTGCGTTAACCTTAATATTTTGCGTAATTTCTTATTCATTATTAATTTCTCATCAGCAGTGATCAATGTTTTCAATAATGGTACGCTTTCATTATTTGTATTATTATTTGTATAGGTACCCAGAGTTTTTCAAATAAGTCCAAATTTTTATATGGTTAATGCCCAGTTTTTCAACAATGTCGTAATTACTAATATGCCGATCTTATTCCGCTTCTTTATAAATGGCACCAATTTTCCTCGTAACGGAACGACCAGAGCGAACTATATAAATTAACAATAAAATTTCCTGATTGAAAACGCTAAAACCAATTTTATGACAATTTTCTTTGGAATTTGTGTTACGTTTTCCCCTTTTTTATAATAAAATTCCATTCCATGGTGAAGGTAGCGATTTTCGTAGACACTTTCACTCATTTCCAAAGACAAAGCGAAAGTGACGGAAACTAGTTTTTTCTTTGTTTTAATTTTACTCATGAACTTTAACTCTGAATTGCATTAAAGCCAACCAGGTACAAAGAGTAAAACCAAAAATTTTGATTAAAACTTCATATCTACAAAATACAAAATGAATTACTCCCCGACCTATTATAATGTCGTTCGAGTGTTGAAGTTATTTATTGTTATGTACTATGTTATATCAAACTTACGATTGAAAACGAGTACTGAGACATCATCGACCGTGGCTGGTATCTCTGTTTAAAAATGAAATAAAACAAATTATATGGGTAGTTACTTTCGTACAGGGAAAATAAAAAAAAAATTTAATACTTACTGAGGTTGAGAAGATCTTTCAAGAGTGCGTTAAGTAGGTTTGTGGTACCTGTGAATTGTAAATGAATTATATTATATTTAAATTCATTTCTGTTTATTTTTGCGCATTTCTAATTTTCCAAAATATTTCTTATTTTAGAATTGACGCATACTGCCCGAGCACATGACTCAGTAGTTGAATATTGGTAAAACTGTTAAAGGACCCCCTCTCAGTTTTTCCAAGTGTGAAATGCGAGTGATTTTGATAGATTTATTAAGTATATTATAATATTAATAAATAACTCATAGACAATAGAACTAACAAAATTGGTCTAGGACCAATATGAACGAACTTACCTGAACGAGAGCAATTTAAATGTACCAGAAGCAAATTTACAATATTATATTACCATAAAATAAAGATCTAAACTGTTGCGGTGTTTTTCTTTCTTTCATATCGTTTCGTTTGTGACACTTATATTATTTAATTGTTTCTTCAATACACGGTCGTAAAATTAATTTTCATTACTCATACTCGGAAAGTACGCTTGAAGTTACCTGATCAGAGGGATGAAAACGGTACTTTTTGTCCCTGGGAAACAATTTCCCCCGCTATCAATAGAATTTAAAAAAAAAACTATACAAGCTATGTCCCAACTTTTTATACAGCAACTTTATTAAATTGCGCTGTAAAATTGTAATAAAAAAATTTAATAACAACAATTATTTTGTAATATGACTATATATATATCATTTACTTTTAAATAAATTATCTTTTAATTTACATAGTTCTGAACTAAATATTTACCATCATCAATGATAAAAAATACTGGCTGGCGGAATGTCACAGTATATGAAACAAAAGGCGAGAAAGCGGAAATTCGATGTTAAGTTGTTTCATCGAGTACTAATTATTTACATATACCTATACAAATATTTACATAAAATGAGTTCATCAAATTCAAATATGGATTTAACGAGTTTTTTTTACTTTCCTCATATTCGTAATGAAAAGTAAAATATTTACCTCGGTTGAAAGACCTATTTAGGTACTCGAACTATTGGCGCTCTCGCTACGCTCGAACGTTCCTGCGTCAAACCATCTCGTGCCTAAATAGGTCCTTTTCATTCCTTGTATAACAATCTACTATTCATTCATCAAGGAATAACTCTGGATCTCCTCTAATTCATATACCTACATAAACGATAAAAAAATTCAAAATATTTATTGAACCTCGACTGTTTAAAAAAATCACTCACCCTTGGGTGAACCGTCGTAAGTCTCTGTAATATAGAACAGTAAATTAATACTTAGTTTTTATGTTAATATTCAAAACGATTAACAATAGTAATTGCATTTATGACACTTACGTAAAAGTTTCCCGAGAATCTGAAAGAGATATAATACTGTTAGAATACAACTAAAAAGTCCAAATAGAAAAGTTGCCGAAGTTAATTCAAGACCACGCTGATTATAGATCGCGCCAAATTTCTTGTACGCTCTGGTGTCGAAGCGAGTAATGCTTCCCTTAAGGAAGGCGTTGCCGTACTCGGTAAGAATTTCGGTTTCGGGTTAGGCATCCGGTTGGCATTACTCTTAGTCAGGCATTGAAAAAATGGTGCTTAAGTGACCCGTGGTTTATTACTTACTAGCGACCCGCCCCGGCTCCGTACGGGTATCAGAGCTTAAATGCCTACATTTTTTTCTTGCTTGCTTGTTGCGTCCAGCGTGTGTATTAGATTTAAATGTCGATTCTACTTGGAATATATTTAAAGTGTTTTATTTCCCATTCTGCAAATATTTTAAAAAGCAAAGAATATATAATTAAAAACAAACTAAAATATTTGTTTGTATACACTCGTGTAAACTTATGCTTAATTACATCAAGCTTAAATTTATTTTGTCGCGCGATAGTCCTTATTTTGCGACCTACGATATTAATTTAAATCGTTTAGTTTAAAGGGCAATAAAACTGTACGTGAAATTCTTCAGGATCTTTATGCTCGCAATTAAGTTGTTCAAGCTCATTATACGTATTTGACTGAACGTAGTACGAACTTAATATAAAGAACGCGTACAGCTTGAAAAACTAAACAATTCAAATAAGCAGGTCGCGCCAACTAACGGTTATCGAGAAAAAAACTTCATAACACGGACAATCTAAGCGCTTTACTACTGTTAAGATAATCTAATACCATTCCGAGACAGCTAGTCAACCGCCAACAATTTATTTAAAAATGATCACGTGACATGAAATTCCACTAATATTTCAATCCAAAGAATAGTCTGTCGTTGACCTTACATCATATGAATACACATCCGAACAGAAGCCAAGCTGCATAGAAACGACCCGCTGTAGGTGATCTCTCACCGACTGGTTCACGTACGCTCCGGCCGGGGGAAAAACTGGTTTGAATCAGTTCAGTAGACGTATAAACGACAGGGCTGCGGCGCACGCATTCAACGCAATTCGTAAAGAATTTCCGGGTGATTTTGTTGACAAATTATGGATTTTACCACTACAGTGTTTAAAATAAAATAAGATTATATCGAATAAAGTAGTGAAACATAAAAAAAAAACAAAAAACTTGTTTAGGGTTAATTATTTATAATTTATTTTATTTTAGGATATGTCAAATTACACTAATTAATTATTTTTAAAATACACATTTTACTATGTATTTACATTCGTTTATTTTTCTCACTTTTTTTAACGTGTAACAGGCGTCAACTATATGAATAGGAATGAATTTTGTATGTTGTTAGAGAGCTTGGACTCATGTGCTTAAATTAGCTCTTTCACGAGTAGAGTTTCTTCAATTTTTCGATTTGTGAAACAGTTTTTTGATGTTTCATTGAGATAGTAAGTAAATCCGATTAAGTCAAAATATATTACTTTCATATTGTAATAAAATTTTGTATTAGTGTTTTTGTTGGTTGCTATAAAATAAACAAGGTAAGCGACCAAATAAACGAGACTTCGAACATGTTTTTCTCGGTGACCGTTAGTTTATGCCATCTGCTGACTTGAAATATTTTGTTAAGTTCAGTAAACTCTACATGCTCTTTAACTTTGACTAACATGATGTATAGAAGCTTCCAATGAGGAAGCCGTAGTTTGTTGAAGGTTTGGTGAAATACGTCCAAATAAAAGTACTACAAATTATTGTCACTTGACAAGTCTAAGTACGTTTTAGGGTTATATTAAGTAATTCAACGTGGAAACCACCAAAGAACTACAAAGAAGTTTTTGATCTAATGCACCAGTGAGACAAGAAGTCATAATATAAATAAACTTGATGTTTATCAAAGGTTTTATAATTACTGCAATCAATTTTCATCGACATTTATGTAACGCATTCTTATCGTTTTGAGCATGTTTTTTTTGGATGGAGATATAAAAAATGGCGACAAGGAAATAAAGCAAATTGATTTGTGGAAATTGAATACCGATTGGAAATTCCAGTTCCCGTAAATCTAATCCCGATATTTTGAGATATTGGTTATAGTCCGGTATCCCAGTATTTTCCAGACTCAAGATCTCGGTTTGTAATTAAATATACCATTCGACAGGGTTCTGAAAACTTAAAACGGTGGAGTAAAAAGTCATTTTTGAGAAAATGATCCTTGCGCCATTAACCGTTTAGTCTTAGTCAATCAAGACGTTTGGTGAATGTGAAATTGTCATTTTAAGACACATTTCGTTATCTATTACAACATATCTAGTATTTTTATGATTTTTAGGGTTCCATACCCAAAGGGTACCAATGGGAACACTATGACTAAGCTGTCGCTGTCCGTCCGTCTGTCGCAGGGCTGTATCGTCCGAACCGTGATGGGTGGACACTTGATATTTTCACAGAATATGTATTAGGTACTATAGCCAAATATAACAAAAAATAATGAATTTTACATTAAATAAAAAATTAAAGGCGGTCCGCAAATAATAAACGTGTTTTTTTTTATATTGTACGGTGGTACGGGACCCTTTGTGTGCGCATAGACTCGTACTTATACGATTTTATAGTAATATCAGAATACTTACGCCTCCGTTTTTGCCACCATCTAAAAGCTGAAATAAGGAAAAAAACATTTTTTTATCTGTTTTAAATGTACACTTAAATATTTTGTTTTAATATGACTTTAAAAATAATATAATAATTGTAAAGTATCTTGTAAAGTCTTAAATAGTTCGATAGCCGAGTGATAGCGAACCCGTTTCTTGTTTAGAAGACCGTATTTCGAATTCCAAGGCACGTACTAATGAGTTTTTTCTAACTTATGTGCATAATTATCACTAACTACACCTCCCAGAGCATACGGTCTGGATAAAATCCACTAACTTGCACTGGAGCAGCGTGGTGGATTAAGCTCCAAGTCCCCTCTTCAGGGAGAAGCGTAAGCCTCTGCAGTGAGGTGTTTTAATTAACTTAATTTAATTTAAATTAATAGGCCGATAGTAAAGTCTCAAAGGCAAACAAACAATTAAAAAAAAATTGCAAATTCAGCATATAATTTACTTACACCACCCAGAAGGCCTCCTCCTGATTTCTAAAAAAAAAAACAAATTAATGAAATAAAATATCAATACATAATTGAAAGTTCTCAGCGGGCAAGTACATACCTACAAAAAGGAAAATTCTGTATTCCATTCTCGTGACCAGTATGGATTGAAATATACTAATGCATTTTTGAATACTTTTCATAAATATTACATAATAATTAAATTGGATAGAAGAACATTTATACCGAGTGTTTAGTATTGCGATCAAATATTTCCATAAAATTATATATGACGTGACATTATTGACAGAAAGTAGCCACCTTTAAACATCATACACCACATAAACCAATACAGAATACTATTAATTATATACTTTTTGGGCGTTACTCCACGAGATCAGTCGGCACTGTGAAAAATGAAGTTATAGTGCAAAAACTGGCTAAAAACGTGATAAATACTTATATATGAATAGTAATTGTAGTCACTAAGACATAAAATAAATTAAACCGTTTTTATTTAAAAATAAAAAGCAGTATAAATTGGATAAACGGTAATTTTGATGAGAGAGCGAGCAGTCCGTTAAAACACTCGGGACATGTTTTTGGTACTGAGGCGGGATGCGCCTAGGTGCCTACCGCCCTATGAAAGTGCGAGTTCACTACGAGCCCTTTTCTGCGTTCGCTGTTTAACCACTCATACTCTAGCTAGCTGGTGTAAGGTGGCGAGTTTGAGTCCGCAAAATCCTCGTGCGCCGGTCCTCAACCCCGCGAAATTGCATATGGCATTTTCGATATTGTGAAGTGACATTTCTGACTCTATTAAAACCAAACGCTGCTGTCAATTTTATTTACTCTATGCACCGCCCGAACTCCACTGCTCGCGCGATCACCCGTCATTAAATCAATCCGCCATGTCACCTTCCCGAATTTTTTTCAAGTCCTTGTTGCTAATTAAGTGCATACATATTATATACCTTTAAAAACTATAATAAAATAGCTTATAAACGTAATTTTTTTTAAATGCAATATATCAGTATTTAAAAAGTTATAGAAAATAACCCAAAAAAATGCCAGGCAAGATTACTTTACTTTACTACAAAAAAAAAAAATCCGTGTGTACTAAATTGTTATCAGAAATAAAATCCACTTCTCTATTTTATATGAAAACGATACCAAAAATGTCTTAATAGTAAAACTACATCAGTGAGAATTTTTTGTTTGAAGCGCGGCGGATGCAAACTTTGCGTACCCCAGCTCCACCACTACGGGGCGGTACTACTGGAAACCGGAATCAATCTGAATAGTTTCATCCAGGAAACACGTGTGCCAAGTTCCATGCTTATGTCACAAAGTGAAGGGTTTCCTTACAAGAGGTGTAAATAGGTCCCCGACTATAAAGAACGCGTACAACTTAACGAACTAAACAAATAGTTTCCGATAAGCAGGTGGCGCCAACTAACGGTTCCCGAGAAAAAGTATTTTATAATACGGACAATGTTAGTGCTTGGTTACCCTACTGTTAAGATCTAATACTACTCCGAGACAGGTGGTCAACCGCCAACCATAAATTTAAAAATGATCACGTGACATTAAATCCCACTAATATTTCAATCCAAAGAATAGTCTGTCGTTGACCTTAAATTTGCTGTTTCACGAGTAGGGTTTCTCCAATTTTTTGATTTGTGAAATACTTTTTTGATGTTTTATTGAGTTAGTAAGTAAACCTGACTAAGTCAAAATATTACTTTCATAATGTAATAAAATTTTGTATTAGTGTTTTAGTTGGTTGCTATAAAATAAAAATAAAGCAATCCAATAAACGAGATTTTAAACATGTTTTTCTCGGTTACCGCTAGTTTGCGCCATCTGCACACTCGAAACAGTTTGTTAAGTTCAGTAAACTCTACACGCTCTACAAGTTGACTAACATGGTGTATAGAAATTTCCAATGAGGAAGCCGTAATTTGTTGAAAGTTTTTGAAATACGTCCAAATAAAAGTACTATAAATTATTGTCACTTGACAAGTCAGAGTACGTTTTAGGGTTATATTAAGTAATTCAACGTGGAAACCACCAAAGAACTGCAAAGAAGTTTTTGATCTAATGCATCATTGAGGCAAGAAGTCATAATATAAATAAACTTACTGTTTATCAAAGGTTTTATAATTACTGCAATCAATTTTCATCGACATTTATGTAACGCATTCTTATAGTTTTGAGCATGTTTTTTTTTGGATGGAGATATAAAAAATGGCGACAAGAAAATAATGCAAATTGATTTGTGGAAATTGAATATCGATTGGAAATTCCGGTTCCCGTAAATCTAATCCCGATATTTTGAGATATTGGTTTTAGTCCGGTATCCCAGTATTTTCCAGTCTCAAGATCTCGGTTTGCAATTACACACACATCAAAAAAGTCTAAGCAACACATACTATTTAAAATTATTAATCAATTATTACATCATTTCTTACCAAGTAGGTAATACCTAAGTAAGTTTTTTGATCTAGCGGACATACTGGATTGTTGTGAAAAAAAAATCAAGTATCATTTGTTTTTTTTTCACAAATTCAAAAGCGAAGGCATTTGTTCGAATTTTATAGCGTTTTCTTTGCTTATTAAAATTTAGTATTCTGTATCAATTTTATGATTTAAACAACAATTTGAAAAAAGTTCTGAACAAATTTGGATTTTATGGCATTTTTTACGTTATGGAGCGACGTCATTTGAAAGCAGATGAAATGCAAAGAGCTGTAGGGATGTTCAAGCGGGAAGAAGTCAATCTCAGGTATCTCGGTATTTTGGTGTCAACAGAAGCGTTATTTGCTGTCTTCGTCAGCGTTACAATAACACGGGAGATCCTGCTGAGCAACACCCAGGTCGAGGAAGGTGTCCAACCACACGGCAAGATCGATACATACCACTGTCTGCAAGACGCCAGCCGATGTTAACCGCCTGAGAGATAGGTTTAAGGCTACAAAATTCAAGTGGTGTTGTTGTTAGCTGCCAAACTGTGCGAAATCAACTGCATGAGTATGGCCTATGAGCACGACGGCCAATTAGGTGCCCACCGATACGTCACGGAAATCGCGCTCGTCGAAATGGATGTTGTAGGGAACATATTACATGGACCCGGGAACAATGGGATAAAATTCTATTTTGTGATGAGTCTCGATTTGGATTCAAGCCTGATTCTAGAAGGGTAAGAGTGTACCGTCGTCCTGGAAACACTGAAAGATTGAAGTGCATTCAGGAAGTGTATCCATACAACGGCTCAACAGTTATGGCATAGGCGGGTATTATGAAGAACAGACGAACTGAGCTCGTTTTTGTAAATGGAAACATGAACGCTGTAAATTACGTTGAGGATGTTCTAAGGCCTTATATCCGTCCATTCGCACAAACGCTTGGCTCCGATTTCACGTTTATGCATCACAATGCGCCTTCGCATACAGCTTTGCACACCCGGGAGTACGTAGCAAGAGAAAACATCCTGGTATTGCCTTGGCCTGCACAATCGCCAGACCTCAACCCCATCGAGCATACATGGGACATGCTCCAGAGACGTGTTTTAAAGAACTTGGATGGAGTGACGACAACCCAACAACTGATGGACTTACTAAAATTTCATTGGGAGCAATTGCCGTAGGATAACATTAACAGTCTCATCGATTCTATGAATAATCGGTGCCAGCAAGTTCGCCATAACAGAGGAGGCCACACTTCGTATTAATTTATGCAATTTTTGTACAACCATTTAATTTTAGTTTAAGTTTAGTTGATTAGGCACCTTACTTTGTACTACGTACATAAAGTACATACTCGTAATTATTGTTAATTAAAATTATTAAAAAATAAATATAAAAAAACAATCGTTGGTTAATATCAAAAAATTTAAAATAATATAATTGAGAAAATACTAAGGATTTAATGCGAAAACACATTGCAAAATTTCAATTTGTATGTGTTGCTTAAACTTTTTTGACGTCTGTGTCTGTATATACCATTCGACAGGGTTCTAAAAACTTAAAAAATGTAATTGTAAAATGTCATTTTTTAAGTAAAATGTTATTTTTGAGAAAATAATCCTTGCGTTTAAACATTTAAACATTTAGTCTTAGTCAATCAAGACGTTTGGTGAATGTGAAATTGTCATTTTAAGACACATTTCGTTATCTATTACAACATACTAGTATTTTTATGATTTTTAGGGTTCCATACCCAAAGGGTACCAATGGGAACACTATGACTAAGCTGTCGCTGTCCGTCCGTCTGTCAGAGGGCTGTATCGTCCGAACCGTGATGGATGGACACTTGAAATTTTCACAGAATGTGTATTAGATACTATAGCCAAATATAACAAAAAATAATGAATTTTAAATTAAATAAAAAATTAAAGGAGGTCCCCATACAACAAACGTGTTTTTTTTATATATATTGTACGATGGTAGGGAACCCTTTGGGTACGTGTCGACTCGTACTTATACGGTTATATAGTAAATGCAGAATACTTACGCCACCACCTAAAAGCTGAAATAAGGACAAAAAAAAATTACTAATCTGTTTTAAAAATACACTTAAATATTTTGTTTTAATATGACTTTAAAATTAATATAATAATTGTAAAGTATCTTGTAAAGTCTTAAATAGTTCGATAGCCGAGTGGTAGCGAACCCGCTTCCTGTTTAGAAGGTAGTGGTTCGAATACCAAGACACGTTCTAATAAGTTTTTCTACACCTTGGAGAGCATACGGTCTGGATAAAATCCACTAACTCGCACTGGAGCAGCGTGGTGGATTAAGCTTCAAGTCCCCTCTTCAGGGAGAGGCCTAAGTCTCTGAAGTGAGGTGTTACAATTAACTTAATTTAATTTAAATTAATAGGCCGATAGCACAGTCTCAAAGGCAAACAAACAACTTAAAAAAATTTGCAAATTTAGCATATAATTTACTTACATCACCCAGAAGGCCTCCTCCACTTCCATCATCTTTTTTCCCTCCTTTGCCTCCTGATTTCTAAAAAAAAACAAATTTTTGAAATTAAATATCACTACATAATTGAAAGTTCTCAGCGGGCAAGTACATACCTACAAAAAGGCAAATTCTGTATTCCATTCTCGTGACCAGTATGGATTAAAATATACTAATGCATTAATTAATTTGGATAGGAGAACAATTATATCGAGTGTATAGCGATCAAATATTTCCATAAAATTATTTTAAAAAATAGCTATCTATGTTAAATATTTCTTTATATGCAATATTGAGAACTTCTGTCTTATTTACAACACGCGAGTCGCATCGGCGGCGGCCGTCCGCCCCAGCCACTTGTCGCGCTATAGTTTTTATTTCGCGATAACTCTGAAGATATTAATTTAAATTGTAAGGTGAAAACTGCAATTATAATGTGCATTAAATGTTGAAAGTAAATAACGTATTTAATATTTGATAAGGATTAATACAGTGTTCGTATAAATTATTTTCCAATCACCTCATAATATGACATCATTATTTTAACATAAAAATAGTTATAGTAAGCTACTCATAAAATATAGATATATGCCATTGCGGATTTTTCTTTAGTCCTATGATAGAGGACCTATTCCTCTATACATTATTTTGTTATATCTCAAAAAGATTAGATTATTAAATAATTAATGAATATACCATAATACCTTGCATATAAATATATTAAACTGGCCTCGGTGGACTCCAAACAATTCTCAATATCTACAAAAATATATATGTGTACCAAAAATACGGTATGTATTTTATTTATTTTTGGGGTTCAACATGAAAAATACTTACGCCGGGTTTACCGCCGTCTTCGTCACAATCATCTCCTCCTGGCATCTAAAGAGAAATGCATATCTCAAAAAATCTCCAATTGTTATAAATTTGAAAAAAAACGTAGAAGCATTGTCTAAGGTCAGCGACAGGCACAATATTAATGCTAGAAATAAACAATTCCTAGATACCTAGACTTTCAAAGGCATGCAAATGGCTTCATGAACAATTGTATTGGTTATTATAATAAATACACTTCCTTATAAAATGTATAAGACTACAAATTGTAAAAAATATTCCGTCCATCAATTTAAATGACATATAGTATGACCATTACCGTAATAGTTTTAAGCATTATATATATAAAAAATCAATTTAGTTTGAAAAATAACAGAGAAAGTTTTTTGGCGATTCTACTCCTAGTATTTCCAAACCGGCGGTGAATGCGTCTTGACTTTTGATGTGTGTAATGCATCTTAAATCGAATAAAAAAAATTGAGTTTGATTTTACTCTGAGTTTAATTCCTCTACCACCGGCACGGATTTAGATTTCTTAAAATAATTATTATAAATTTCGAATAATTCTTGATTGCTTGATTGAATAATTTACAAAATATGTGTTTTTCTGACATGAAAAATCGTTTGAGCTAGGTCTCATCTCTGGAAAAATGTATATACTTCTACGCCTGCGAATTTTTTTTTAAATATAAACTCATAATTCAATTAATTTATATAAAAGAATATTCCTTTGCCTTGCTCAGTCGAAAACATAAGGGATGCTTTAATTAATAAATCGTTGCCTTTATTTAATAAATGCTAATGCAAAGATATTATCTTTTAGAAAAACCAATTACTTATATTTAATTATACTATATTACTCGCACTGTCGTTACTAGTAACTATAAGTTAATTGAAAAAATTCAAATTTTAGAAAATTGAACATTATATACACTTACCCCTTTCAAGGGGCCTTTTCCTCCAGGTATCTAGAAACGAAATGCATATTTTTAGATTCAGAAATCCGTACAATATTTTAGGGTTCTCGTTGCTTAGTATGCAAGCACGCTAGAAAGTGAAAGATCATGGGTTCAATTCTTATAACCAGTATGTATTCAAAATCTCTAGTTTATTTAGAATCCTTATAAATTATATTTTAAAACATATGATAGTAGTTAAATTTATCGTGTCGTGATAGCCCGACCACAGCAAACTTGTTTCGAGTTTACAAGGCCCTGCGGCTGTGGTTCGAATCTGGGCGTGTACCAATGAGTTTTTTCTGACTTAAGTACATACTGTCACTGACTCCGTGCCTCGGAGAGCACGTTAAGCTGTCGCCCCGGGTGCCATCAACAGATGACAGCCATTAAAATCCACCAACTCGCACTGGAACAGCGTGGTGGATTAGGCTCCAAGCTCCTTCACCTTAAGGGGAGGTCTAGGTCCCTGCAGGGACCTAAACTATATGATGATAAATAATGGGCTGGTGGAAATTTACCGTTGCATGATTTAAACCAATGCTGAATTTGGGCTATGAATGTGGATAATAATAATAATAATAATAATACATGGGACTTCCCACACAGCGCCATCTAGTCCCAAAGTAAGCAAGTATTATGCTTGTGTTATGGGTTACTAGACAACTGATATACATACTTAAATATTCTTTATAATATATACATATATAAATATTTTTTATATTATTATATTTTTATATTATTATTTAAATATTATTGGATAACAGAACAGTTATATATACCAGGTGTTTGATACGGCGGCGATTCTATTTATTTTATAAATAGTACAAAGTGTTTGGCATCCATCGAAGCCAATTATTACGAAGTGATAAAATAACATGCCTCTTTCAAATTTGTTTTTTTTTTTTTAAATACTGTGAAAATTTAAAATAGTTAAGAGGCCTTGTAAGTTGACCATCGTCGACAAGGCCTTCGAACCCGATCGAACGCAGCGAGCGTATATATAGGTGTTAATATGGTAATTTGAGAAATTTTTTTACCAACAAATTTGCAAACAAAAACAAAATTTAAAATTGTGAGCCGTCACGGGATGCCTGGCAGATGTGAAATATCGAGTTTGCACAAGTAATATACATAAAAGAAAAGATTACGACGGGAACTAAGTATGGCATAATGACAAATTAATTATTACGATTTTTTTACGGAAAATGATGACTATATACACTTATTTAAAATCAAAAATTCTAAAATTAAGAGTTGTATTTGAAATTGCCTCCGACGGTATTACTGTGACAATTGGTCGATGATAGCTGAAGTATGTTACAGAAGTATTAAACTTAACATTTTCAAGATATCTAATAAATACAGCATCTATTGTTGTTCCATATCTGGTAGTAGGTTCTCTTGGATTGTTGTTAAATTGCAATTGAAATTCTCATTGAAGGAACGTAATTAATGGCATTGATTCATCTTTTTCAAAATGTACATTGAAATTTCCTACTAAAATCAATGCTTGTTTATCTATATTGGTTTTAAAAATTGAACTGAACTTCTGTGACTATACGGAAATAATCTCTCGTGTAAAAATGAAATATCATTAATTAAAATAATTAGGTGAAACAAACATTTATTTTCATTAATTCGTTTCATAAAAACCTTCTCGACCGCATGCACAAAAATTGATATCCTACTCTAAAGACATAAGGTTCTTTTTCTGTTAAATTTTAGGCACGCCACTACGCTTGCGCACTACTTGTTTTGCGTTTATTCAGCATGGAACCCATATTTTAACCCCCGACGAAAAAAGAGGGGTGTTATAAGTTTGACCTGTGTGTGTATCTGTGTATCTATGTATCTGTCCGTGGCATCGTAGCTCCCAAACGGATAAACCGATTTGGTTACGGATTTTTTTATATGAAAGGTGAGTTGGTCGTGAGTGTTTTTAGCTATGTTTTATGAAAATCAGTTTAAGATGGCCGCCGCAACAAAATGGCGGACATCATGTTTTCTCACTACTCGATCAATATGGATATCAAATGAAAGGACTTGATTAGTAGAATACTATACACTATGACAAATTTCAAATCAAAGATGGCCGCCACCACGAAATGGCGAATTACATATTTTTTTCACTACTCCATCAATATGGGCATCAAATGAAAGGACTTTACTAGTAGAATACTATCCACTATGACTAACTTCAATTCCAAGATGGCTGCCACTATAAAATGGCGAATTACATATTTTTTTCACTACTCCATCAATATGGGCATCAAATGAAAGGGCTTTACTAGTAGAATACTATACACTATGACTAACTTCAATTCCAAGATGGCTGCCACTAGAAAATTAGGAATTACTTCTTTTTTTCACTACTCCATCAATATGGGTAACAAATGAAAGGGCTTGACTAGTAGAATACTATACACTATGTCAAATTTCAAATCCAAAATGGCCGCGAATACGAAATGGTTAATTACATTTTTTTCACAACTCCATCAATATAGGTATTAAATGAAAGGACTCGACTAGTAGAATAGTATACACTATGACAATTTTCAAATCCAGGATGGCCGCTACTAGAAAATGGGAAATTACTTTTTTTTCCACAAATCCCTCAAATATGGGTAACAAATGAAAGGGCTTGACTAGTAGCATAATGTTCACTATATTGAAAGGGAATGAGGAATGTTAACTAACGAAATGAAAACTAAAAATTTGAAAAATATTTTTTTGTCTGATCATGTATGAATTAGTTTAACTAAATAAAAGTTTAAAAAATTTTAAATTTAAAATTAAATTTAAAATTTAAAAAACCCCCGATATATAAAAAAAACTAACCTTTAAGAAGTGTGAAACAAGTTTGTTCATTGAATAATGATTTTTCATCCTTAAAAGTGTCGGGGACCGCTAAGTAAACTTAAAATACATAATAATTAGCGGTCCCAGATGCTTTTCAGGATGAAAAATCATTAGGCAATGAACAAACTTGTATTATTTCACACTTTTTAAAGGTTAGTTTTTTTTTGTGTCGGGGGTTTTTTAATTTTTTTTTAATTTACAGTACTAATCAAATAAATTTTAAGACAATATGTCGTAAGTACAATTACAAATATAGTATATGCCTCATACGTATAATTTTTTTGTGTTCGATATTCGCTACCAGTTTGTTAAAAAACCCTGAAAAACTGATGTTTCGTGCTTACCCAAAAACGTATGTTTAAACATTTTTTTTACTTATTTATATTATGTTGTTACCTAAATGAAACTCCTTAGACTTACTAGATAAACAGGTGATGTATGATTATGCATTAAAAAAATGTCGAATATCTTCTAATGGCTACTAAGAAATGTGCCCTCAAAAAATAGTCTTTTTCTTAGCCTAAATATTTTAATTTTATTATTTAATACATTTTCAGACTAGAAGTACATAAATGTTTTGAAAGTACATGAATATTTTTGTCTTACTTCTGTACTATATCTGTGACAAGGTAAACTTTAAGAAAATATTCGTAAAAATATAATGAATGAATATACCGTAAGACCTTGCATATAAATATATTAAACTGGCCTCGGTGGGCTCCAAACAATTCTCAATATCTACAAAAATATATATGTGTACCAAAAATACGGTATGTATTTTATTTATTTTTGGGGGTCAACATGAAAAATACTTACGCCGGGTTTACCGCCGTCTTCGTCACAATCATCTCCTCCTGGCGTCTAAAAAGAAATGCATATCTCAAAAAATCTCCAATTGTTATAAGTTTAAAAAAAACGTAGAAGCATTGTCTAAGGTCAGTGACAGGCACAATATTAATGCTAGAAATAAACAATTCCTAGATACCTAGACTTTCAAAGGCAAGCAAATGGCTTTATGAACAATTGTATTGGTTATTATAATAAATACACTTCCTTATAAAATGTATAAGACTACAAATTGTACAAAATATTCCGTCCATCAATTTAAATGACATATAGTATGACCATTACCGTAATAGTTTTAAGCATTATATAAATAAAAAATCAATTTAGTTTGAAAAATAACAGAGAAAGTTTTTTGGCGATTCTACTCCTAGTATTTCCAAACCGGCGGTAAATGCGTCTTGATTTTTGATGTGTGTAATGCATCTTATATCGAATAAAAAAATTTGAGCTTGATTTTACTCTGAGTTTAATTCCTCTACCACCAGCACGGATTTAGATTTCTTAAAATAATTATTATAAATTTCGAATAATTCTTGATTGCTTGATTGAATAATTTACAAAATATGTGTTTTTCTGACATGAAAAATCGTTTGAGCTAGGTCTCATCTCTGGAAAAATGTATATACTTCTACGCCTGCGAATTTTTTTTTAAATATAAACTCATAATTCAATTAATTTATATAAAAGAATATTCCTTTGCCTTGCTCAGTCGAAAACATAAGGGATGCTTTAATTAATAAATCGTTGCCTTTATTTAATAAATGCTAATGCAAAGATATTTTCTTTTAGAAAAACCAATGACTTATATTTAATTATACTATATTACTCGCACTGTCGTTACTAGTAACTATAAGTTAATTAAAAAAATTCAAATTTTAGAAAATTGAACATAATATACACTTACCCCTTTCAAGGGGCCTTTTCCTCCAGGTATCTAGAAACGAAATGCATATTTTTAGATTCAGAAATCCGTACAAAATTCTAGGGTTCTCGTTGCTTAATATGCAAGCACGCTAGAAAGTGAAAGATCATGGGTTCAATTCTTATAACCAGTATGTATTCAAAATGTCTAGTTTATTTAGATTTCTTATAAATTATATTTTAAAATATATGATAGTAGTTAAACTTACCGTGTCGTGACAGCCCGACCACAGCAAACTTGTTTCGAGTTTACAAGGCCCTGCGGCTGTGGTTCGAATCTGGGCGTGTACCAATGAGTTTTTTCTGACTTAAGTACATACTGTCACTGACTCCGTGCCTCGGAAAGCACGTTAAGCTGTCGTCCCGGGTGCTATCAATAGATGACAGCCGTTAAAATCCACCAAACCGCACTGGAACAGTGTGGTGGATTAAGCTCCAAGCTCCTTCACCTTAAAGGGAGGTCTTGATGTATATGTATCTGATGATAGATAAATTTGCAAACAAAAACAAAATTTAAAATTGTGAGCCGTCACGGGACGCCTGGCAGATGTGAAATATCGAGTTTGCACAAGTAATATGCATAAAAGAAAAGATTAAGACAGGAACTAAGTATGGCATAGTGACAAATTAATTATTACGATTTTTTACGGAAAATGATGACTATACACTTATTTAAAATCAAAAATTAAAAATTCTAAAATTTATTTCAAGTTGCGACAATTCAATTCTTTTAATCTATGACTTCAGTAATAGTTGTATTTGAAATTGCCTCCGACGGTATGACTGTGACAATTGGTCGATGATAACTGAAGTATGTTACAGAAGTATTAAACTTAACATTTTTAAGATATCTAATAAATAGCATCTATTGTTGGTCCATTTCTGGTAGTAGGTTCTCTTGGATTGTTAATAATTTGCAATTGAAATTCTTATTAAAGGAACGTATTTAATGGCATTGATTTACCTTTTTTAAAATATACATTCAAATTTTCTACTAAAATCAATGGTAGATTATATATATTGGTTTTAAAAATTATTGAACCTTTGTGACTATACGGAAATCATCCCATATGTAAAAATAAAATGATATCCTAAATTTTTTTTATTAGGTGAAATGTACAAAACAGAAAAATAATGGCTATTTATTTAATAAACATTTATTTTCATTAATTCATTTTATAAAAATCTTTTCGACCGTCTGCACAAGAATTGATACTCTACTCTATAGACAAAAGGTTCTTTTTCCTCTAAAGTGTAGCCATGCAACTATGCGTACGCCCTATTTTTTTTGTTTTTATTCAGCATGGAACACATTTTTTTTGCAGTACTAATCAAATAAATTTTAAGACTTATTTTTTGTAGACTTACAAATATACTAAATGCCTCGTAGGTATGATTTTTCTGTGATTGGTATTCGCTATCAGTTCGCTAAAAAAACCCCTGAAAACTGATGTTTCGTGATTACCCAATTACATATGTTTGAATAAATTTTTTACTTATTTATATTATGCTGTTACCTAAATGAAATTTTGTAGACCTACTAGATAAATAAGTGATGTATGATTATGCATTAAAAAAATGTCGAATATCTTCTAATGGCTATTGAGAAATGTTTCCTCAAAAATAGTGTTTTTCTTAACCTTAATAATTGATTTTATTATTTAATACATTTTCAGACTAGACGTACATAAATGTTTTGAAAGAACATGAATATTTTTGCCTTACTTCTGTACTATATCTGTGACAAGGTAAACTTTAAGAAAATATTCGTAAAAATATAATGAATGAATATACCGTAAGACCTTGCATATAAATATATTAAACTGGCCTCGGTGGGCTCCAAACAATTCTCAATATATATAAAATATATATAAGTGTGTACTAAAATCCGGTATGTAATTTATTTATTTTTGAAGGTCAACATGAAAAATACTTACGCTGGGTTTACCACCGTCTTTGTCACAATCATCTCCTCCTGGCATCTAAAAAGAAATGAATATCTCAAAAAATCTCCAATTGTTATAAGTTTAAAAAAAAACGTAGAAGCATTGTCTAAGGTCAGCGACAGGCACAATATTAATGCTAGAAATAAACAATTCCTAGATACCTAGACTTTCAAAGGCAAGCAAACGGCTTCATTAACAATTGTATTAGTTATTATAATAAATACACTTCCTTATAAAATGTATAAGACTACAAATTGTAAAAAATATTCCGTCCATCAATTTAAATGACATATAGTATGACCATTACCGTAATAGTTTTAAGCATTATATATATAAAAAATCAATTTAGTTTGAAAAATAACAGAGAAAGTTTTTTGGCGATTCTACTCCTAGTATTTCCAAACCGGCGGTGAATGCGTCTTGACTTTTGATGTGTGTAATGCATCTTAAATCGAATAAAAAAAATTGAGTTTGATTTTACTCTGAGTTTAATTCCTCTACCACCGGCACGGATTTAGATTTCTTAAAATAATTATTATAAATTTCGAATAATTCTTGATTGCTTGATTGAATAATTTACAAAATATGTGTTTTTCTGACATGAAAAATCGTTTGAGCTAGGTCTCATCTCTGGAAAAATGTATATACTTCTACGCCTGCGAATTTTTTTTTAAATATAAACTCATAATTCAATTAATTTATATAAAAGAATATTCCTTTGCCTTGCTCAGTCGAAAACATAAGGGATGCTTTAATTAATAAATCGTTGCCTTTATTTAATAAATGCTAATGCAAAGATATTTTCTTTTAGAAAAACCAATGACTTATATTTAATTATACTATATTACTCGCACTGTCGTTACTAGTAACTATAAGTTAATTGAAAAAATTCAAATTTTAGAAAATTGAACATTATATACACTTACCCCTTTCAAGGGGCCTTTTCCTCCAGGTATCTAGAAACGAAATGCATATTTTTAGATTCAGAAATCCGTACAATATTTTAGGGTTCTCGTTGCTTAGTATGCAAGCACGCTAGAAAGTGAAAGATCATGGGTTCAATTCTTATAACCAGTATGTATTCAAAATCTCTAGTTTATTTAGATTTCTTACAAATTATATTTTAAAACATATGATAGTAGTTAAATTTACCGTGTCGTGACATCCCGACCACAGCAAACTTGTTTCGAGTTTACAAGGCCCTGCGGCTGTGGTTCGAATCTGGGAGGGTACCAATGAGTTTTTTCTGACTTAAATACATATCGTCACTGACTCCGTGCGTCGGAGAGCATGTTAAGCTGTCGGTCCCGGGTGCCATCAACAGAAGACAGCCGTTAAAATCCACCAAACTGCACTGGAACAGCGTGGTGGATTAAGCTCCAAGCTCCTTCACCTTAAGGGGAGGTCTAGGTCCCTGCAGGGACCTAAACTACATGATGATAGATAATGGGCTGGTGGAAATTTAGCATTGCATTATTTGAACCAATGCTGAATTTGGGCTATGAATGTGGATAACAGAACAGTTATATATACCAGGTGTTTGATACGGCGGCGATTCTATTTATTTTATAAATAGTACAAAGTGTTTGGCATCCATCGAAGCCAATTATTACGAAGTGATAAAATAACATGTCTCTTTCAAATTTGTTTTTTTTTTTTTTAAATACTGTGAAAATTTAAAATAGTTAAGAGGCCTTGTAAGTTGACCATCGTCGACAAGGCCTTCGAACCCGATCGAACGCAGCGAGCGTATATATAGGTGTTAATATGGTAATTTGAGAAATTTTTTTACCAACAAATTTGCAAACAAAAACAAAATTTAAAATTGTGAGCCGTCACGGGATGCCTGGCAGATGTGAAATATCGAGTTTGCACAAGTAATATGCATAAAAGAAAAGATTACGACGGGAACTAAGTATGGCATAATGACAAATTAATTATTACGATTTTTTTACGGAAAATGATGACTATATACACTTATTTAAAATCAAAAATTCTAAAATTAAGAGTTGTATTTGAAATTGCCTCCGACGGTATTACTGTGACAATTGGTCGATGATAGCTGAAGTATGTTACAGAAGTATTAAACTTAACATTTTCAAGATATCTAATAAATACAGCATCTATTGTTGTTCCATATCTGGTAGTAGGTTCTCTTAGATTGTTGTTAAATTGCAATTGAAATTCTCATTGAAGGAACGTAATTAATGGCATTGATTCATCTTTTTCAAAATTTACATTGAAATTTCCTACTAAAATCAATGCTTGTTTATCTATATTGGTTTTAAAAATTGAACTGAACTTCTGTGACTATACGGAAATCATCCCATATGTAAAAATAAAATGATATCCTAAATTTTTTTTATTAGGTGAAATGTACAAAACAGAAAAATAATGGCTATTTATTTAATAAACATTTATTTTCATTAATTCATTTTATAAAAATATTTTCGACCGTCTGCACAAGAATTGATACTCTACTCTATAGACAAAAGGTTCTTTTTCCTCTAAAGTGTAGGCATGCAACTATGCGTACGCACTATTTTTTTGTTTTTATTCAGCTTGGAACACATTTTTTTACAGTACTAATCAAATAAATTTTAAGACATATTTTTTGTAGACTTACAAATATACTAAATGCCTCGTAGGTATGATTTTTCTGTGATTGGTTTCGCTATCAGTTCGCTAAAAAAAAACCCTGAAAACTGATGTTTCGTGATTACCCAATAACGTATGTTTGAATAAATTTTTTACTTATTTATATTATGCTGTTACCTAAATGAAATTTTGTAGACCTACTAGATAAATAAGTGATGTATGATTATGCATTAAAAAAATGTCGAATATCTTCTAATGGCTATTGAGAAATGTTTCCTCAAAAATAGTGTTTTTCTTAACCTTAATAATTGATTTTATTATTTAATACATTTTCAGACTAGACGTACATAAATGTTTTGAAAGAACATGAATATTTTTGCCTTACTTCTGTACTATATCTGTGACAAGGTAAACTTTAAGAAAATATTCGTAAAAATATAATGAATGAATATACCGTAAGACCTTGCATATAAATATATTAAACTGGCCTCGGTGGGCTCCAAACAATTCTCAATATCTACAAATATATATATATATATATACCAAAAATACGGTACATATTTTATTTATTTTTGGGGGTCAACATGAAAAATACTTACGCCGGGTTTACCGCCGTCTTCGTCACAATCACCTCCTCCTGGCGTCTAAAAAGAAATGCATATCTCAAAAAATCTCCAATTGTTATAAGTTAAAAAAAAAACGTAGAAGCATTGTCTAAGGTCAGCGACAGGCACAATATTAATGCTAGAAATAAACAATTCCTAGATACCTAGACTTTACAAAGGCAAGCAAATGACTTCATGAACAATTGTATTGGTTATTATAATAAATACACTTCCTTATAAAATGTATAAGACTACAAATTGTAAAAAATATTCCGTCCATCAATTTAAATGACATATAGTATGACCATTACCGTAATAGTTTTAAGCATTATATAAATAAAAAATCAATTTAGTTTGAAAAATAACAGAGAAAGTTTTTTGGCGATTCTACTCCTAGTATTTCCAAACCGGCGGTAAATGCGTCTTGACTTTTGATGTGTGTAATGCATCTTAAATCGAATAAAAAAAATTGAGCTTGATTTTACTCTGAGTTTAATTCCTCTACCATCAGCACGGATTTAGATTTCTTAAAATAATTATTATAATTTTCGAATAATTCTTGATTGCTTGATTGAATAATTTACAAAATATGTGTTTTTCTAACATGAAAAATCGTTTGAGCTAGGTCTCATCTCTGGAAAAATGTATATACTTCTACGCCTGCGAATTTTTTTTTTATCATAAACTCATAATTCAATTAATTTATATAAAAGAATATTCCTTTGCCTTGCTCAGTCGAAAACATAAGGGATGCTTTAATTAATAAATCGTTGCCTTTATTCAATAAATGCTAATGCAAAGATATTTTCTTTTAGAAAAACCAATGACTTCTATTTAATTATACTATATTACTCGCACTGTCGTTACTAGTAACTATAAGTTAATTTAAAAAATTCAAATTTTAGAAAATTGAACATAATGTACACTTACCCCTCCCAAGGGGCTCTTTCCTCCTCCTATTCCTCCAGGTAACTAGAAACGAAATGCATATTTTTAGATTCAGAAATCCGTACAAAATTCTAGGGTCCTCGTTGCTTAGTGTGCAAGCACGCTAGAAAGTGGAAGATCATGGGTTCAATTCTAATAACCAGTATGTATTCAAAATGTCTAGTTTATTTAGAATCCTTATAAATTATATTTTAAAATATATGATAGTAGTTAAATTTACCGTGTCGTGACAGCCCGACCACAGCAAACCTGTTTCGAGTTTACAAGGCCCTGCGGCTGTGGTTCGAATCTGGGCGTGTACCAATGAGTTTTTTCTGACTTAAGTACATACTGTCACTGACTCCGTGCCTCGGAGAGCACGTTAAGCTGTCGGTGCCGGGCGCCATCAATAGATGACAGCCGTTAAAGTCCACCAACCCGCACTGGAGCAGCGTGGTGGATTAAGCTCCAAGCTCCTTCACCTTAAGGGGAGGTCTTGATGTATATGTATATGATGATAGATAATGGCCTGGTGGAAATTTACCGTCACATGATTGAAACCAATGCTGAATTTGGGCTATGAATATGGACAACAGAACAGTTATATATACCAGGAGTTTGGTACGGCGGCGATTCTATTTATTTATAAATAGTACAAAGTGTTTGGCATCCATTGAAGTCAATTATTACGAAGTGATAAAATAACATGTCTCTTTCGAATTTGTTTTTTTTTAAATACCGTGAAAATTTAAAATAGTTAAGAGGCCTTGTAAGTTGACCATCTTCGACAAAACCTTCGAGCCCTATCGAACGCAGCGAGCGTGTACATATGTGTTAATATGGTAATTTTAGAAATTTTTTTACCAACAAATTTGCAAACAAAAACAAAATTTAAAATTGTGAGCCGTCACGGGACGCCTGGCAGATGTGAAATATCGAGTTTGCACAAGTAATATGCATAAAAAAAAAAGATTACGACGGGAACTAAGTATGGCAGAATGACAAATTAATTATTACGATTTTTTACGGAAAATGATGAGTATGCAATTATTTAAAATCAAAAATTAAAAATTCTAAAATTTATTTCAAGTTGCGACAATTCAATTGTTTTAATCTGTGACTTCAGTAATAGTTGTATTCGAAGTTGCCTCCGACGGTATTACTGTGACAATTGGTCGATGATAACTGAAGTGTGTTACAGAAGTATTAAACTTAACATTTTCAAGATATCTAATAAATACAGCATCTATTGTTGTTGTTCCATATCTGGCAGTAGGTTCTCTTGGATTGTTGATAAATTGCAATTGAAATTCTCATTGAAAGAACGTATTTAATGGCATTGATTTACCTTTTTCAAAATATACATTGAAATTTCCTACTAAAATCAATGGTAGATTATATATATTGATCATATATATTGGTTTCTAATATAATTATTATAATTTTCGAATAATTCTTGATTGCTAGTGCAATTTACAAAATATGTGTTTTTCTGACATGAAAAATAGTTCAAGCTAGGTCTCATCTCTGGAAAAATTTATATACTTCTATATCTGCGAATTTTTTTTTTTTTTAATACATAAACTCCTAATTCAATTAATTTATGTAAAAGAATATTCCTTTGCCTTGCTCAGTCGAAAACATAAGGGATGCTTTAATTAATAAATCGTTTTACTTATATAATTGCGTTTATTTAATAAATCCTAGTGCAAAGATATTTTCTTTTAGAAAAACCAATGACTCATATTTAATTATACTATATTACTCGCACTGTCGTAACTAGTAACTATAAGTTAATTTAAAAAATTCAAATTTTAGAAAATTGAACATAATGTACACTTACCCCTCCCAAGGGGCTCTTTCCTCCTCCTATTCCTCCAGGTAACTAGAAACGAAATGCATATTTTTAGATTCAGAAATCCGTACAAAATTCTAGGGTTCTCGTTGCTTAGTGTGCAAGCACGCTAGAAAGTGGAAGATCATGGGTTCAATTCTAATAACCAGTATGAATTCAAAATGTCTAGTTTATTTAGAATCCTTATAAATTATATTTTAAAACATATGATAGTAGTTAAACTTACCGTGTCGTGATAGCAGGACCACAGCAAACCTGTTTCGAGTTTACAAGACCCTGCGTCTATGGTTCGAATCTGGGCGTGTACCAATGAGTTTTTTTTTGACTAAAGTACATACTGTCACTGACTCCGTGCCTCGGAGAGCACATTTAATTCTATTTTTGAGCTTGGAGAGCTCAGAAAATAAATATTGTGCTGCAGAATATAGCTGCAGAGCCAAAGGTCTCGGGGTTCGATTTCCGCATGGAATAAATATTTGTGTGCATAGTGCCAGAGGGCACCACTGCATGCTAAGTTGCTCGCTGCATCACGAGAACGAAGGCGTGCCCATGTCTATTTGTACTTATAAAGTCCTTTGTCTGATCTGTTTAATTTACAATTTATCTTTTTTGAATACAAATCAGACACTTTAAAGGTATTGAATTGAATGGTTTAAAAATAATAGCGGTGTTTCGAATTTATTTCCATTGCAGTCCACAATATATATTTAATAGTAAATGCCAAAGTGTGTTTGTTGGTTTGTCCTTCTTTCACGTAGGAATAAAACAGACGCGAGGGGATTTTTGTATAGATAGATATATTTCATGAGCTTGAGAGTGACATAGGTCAATTTTCATCTTAGGAAAATAAACGATTCCTGTGTACTGTTCTTTATGTTAAAACAGTTGAACAGATTTTTATGAACTTTAGTACGTAGATGTTTTAAGGCTTGGAATAACAAGTAGGATAAAATTCATCGTAGAAAAATAAAAGGTTCCTGTGGGATAATTATTCTTCATATTAAAATGACTAAGCGGATTTTGATGAATTTTTCGTATAGAGATTTCTTAAGTAGTAAAGTTTTAGAATTTTCTGGAAAGTTTCATAGTCCAGGTCCATAATAGAAAGTTTCACGTCCTAGTCAAACTGCGCCTACGCGGGCGAAGCCAAACACGATGCTAGTATTTTAATAATTTTGAATTGCATAAATTAAAAGATATTAAAGGAAATATATGAAAATCGAACATTTTTCTTTGTCTCCGAAATTATACTGAGCCTAAACATACTTAAACGAAAATCCCCTCTTGAAAGACAAATCGTGTTTAAAATGTGATTTCACCGTGAACTAATGAATTTAATTGATCTAGTGTATATGTCTATATCATGTTTATACAAAGGAGTCGGGTTCAAATTCTAACCGAAATCTGGGTTAGGTTTAAAAATACACTGTAAATATTGTGGTACGGTATACTACCAACACCAGTCGCGCTTCCTTTAGCTCTTTTAAGCGTCAAACACTGATAATTATTATTTAAAAGTATTTTTTAATACAGCTGCCTACGCAAAACTGTTTAGGGAAGATTTCTCACTCTACATATACTCGCTGGTTTTTTTTGTACAGCATTTAAATTTATTTTTGACTTCTGTAGAAATAAATACAAAAATGCTGAAACTTGCTGACATTATTGTTTTTAACGGACAGGGTTATAAAGGTTATTATTTAAAAATTTAATTTGAATTTTGAGGTTACGTTTATGTTAATAGGCAACATAATTATCTGAGTAAATAACATGTGAACCATTTACCAACTGAGAAAATAATAGTCTACTGCCAAAACAACTTACCAACGGAGGCTGTCATATCATTTGAAATATACTACAACTGACATCTTTGACAGCTTAAGCTTTTGAGTTTTAATTCAAAAAAGTTATTTATATTAAGTATTATTTTATTTTATTTATTTTTTGTGGTTTATTAACCTCCGTTTTCTGTTATTATTTAACATTACTTACACCAGCCTGGGAAGAAACGATGACGCCCACCTGAAAATAAAATATGTACAGTAATTACATAGGTATAAAGTCAAGTTGAAGTGTTTGATTTTGTTCGTTCTCATTATTCTCATGTTTATTTTATGAAGTAACAAATGCATACATGTACGAATTGACTGGAAGCCCTCTTCTGCGTTAATCGTCTAACCACTCATACTCTAGCTAGCTCGTGTAAGAAGGCCAGTTTTAGTTCGAGTCTCAGTGTGCAAGGTCCCCGCGCGCCGCTCTTCACCCCCGAGAAATCCCCGTCAACCCCGCAAAATTGTGTAATGTCACTTCGATACTGTGAATTCACATTTTTGGCTGAATTGAATCTATTAAAACGAAAGGCTGTTGTCAAATTAATTTACTCTATGAACAAATGTAATAAAAACTCATTCAAACCTTTTCAAGACCAAAAATATAACTTTTGTATCATTAATGAGTGTTATATTTTAGTAACAGACGTAATAAAAACTCTAGACTCCCTGTCACATAATAACCGATGAAGCACTGTAATGGCGTTCGCCTATGTGTGATTGGAACGGTAGACTTACTATAGTATGAGTGTGTTTAATCTGACGCATGCGTACATAGCCAGCTGACTTAATAGGGGTATATCGGTGGTCAGTTCGCGATGGTGCGTCTAGATGTTTGGTGCATGGTTTATGTCCGTGGGGTTAAGGCTTTGTAGACTTTCGTTTTGAAAAATATTTTAAAGGTCCATCGAGTACTATACGAATTTGATACTAATTCGAAATAAATATTTCTTTTTTTGTTATATCCTGCGAATTTAAAGTTTTATTTCTAACGGCATACGAGTATAATCAGCACGTGTGAAGTAATTGAGGCTCCAAAGCTGAACCTTTCGATACACCCATCATCACCTTTTAAGTTAAGTTTCAACTATTATTGATGATAAAAAATACAGTAGGTATCCATTCTTTTCAAATACTGTGAGATTTAAATTAGATTTTTATGAACTTCATATAAACTCGATGAAATATTTAATAAAATAAATGAAAATATTAAATCTGCAGAAGCTAAAAAAATTCGAAATCAGCGACATAGCCTCTGCATCAAATATTTTGTAATTTTTTCTCTTGTGTATCTTAGCGCGGAATATGCAAATCTTGTAATTTTTTATTATAATTTAATTGGTATTATTGGCAACAAAATTATTTAACCTAATGAAGAAGTGTAGAATATCCGCTCTCCTTTTCCAACCTTGTGGAAAATTCTGGGAAAAGAATATGTACGTACAACTTGAAAATCGCTTTCAGCGAAAATTGATTTCAAATATATTGATGATATCTATTTACATTTGATATATTTTTATTTCTTTATTAATTTCTAGATATTTCTAGTTTTTTATTGAGTTTTTGTGTGCTGAAATAAATATCACTTCTCTGTTTTCTTTTTTTTTATTTATTTGTTTTTAACCGTATTATTTGAATTTTAGCTATGAACTTTTATCCCGCCTACATAATCCTTCACCGTGCTGACTTCAAACGCACTTAATCAGTTTTTTTTTTATTCTTGGCATAGTGAATAGATGTAGACGACCGAAAATAATTAAAGTTAATAATTTATTTGTAACTCACCAGTAGGACCAAAACTGCGACCTTAAGACCCATCATTTTTCCTTCGACGGAATGCTCACTGAAAGCATAGAACTTCAAATGCTTCTTTTATAGGTAAAGTTTGATAAAGAGTTTATTCAAGTGTTCTCATTGAATGGAACTAATATAATGTTTACTTAGCTTTAATAATTTATATTCATGACAAATTGTATTGCTCTTCAAACGTCCATAAGTTATTTAAATTTCATATACGATTAAATATTTTGTATATACAGCGGAACCTTGGAATATAACATACCGATGTATTGAATAGAATCAAATTCATGGCATTCTTTCCTATCTCGGGTGATTTCGACCATACAGTGGCGATTCCTAATCAGAATAAGAAATATAAATCACTAACTTTCCGCCCACAGCTTCGCCCGCGTTTTTTATACTATTGTACCGGACAGCTAAAGGAACGCGACGCTCCGAGACACTGTAAGAGATTCTAGAATATTTTAAAACTTAACAACCTAAGAAATCAAAAAATTTCATCAAAATCCGTTTAGTTAACCGGGACAGACAGACTGACACCACGCTATGTTACTCCTGACAATCTCCATTTTACATTGCCATTTTATATCTGCAAAGTTTCATTCATCAAGACAGACAGAGACAAAAAGTACCTTAATATATCCTTTCTCAGGTTTCAAACTGTTTTTGTAAAATTTAATCAAAATCGGTTCAGCGTTTGAGTCGTTTAACGTAGCACACAGACGGACAGACACATTTTTCTTATTTATAATATTACTAGCCACTTTTCTGTCTACTTGTCTCGTTTGACTTTCAATAAATATGTGTAAACATCTTATGCCGTAATGCCGTAGTGTTTTTTTTTTCTGTCGTAGTGTCGTAGATTTAATTAGATTTAAATGTTAATTAGATTAAAAAGTTCATCCTACTTGAAAGCATTGTTAATGCATTTTATTTTCAATACTGCAAATATTTGAAAAAGTGTGGAATATATATTTACATAAAAACAAATTAAAATGTTTCTTTGTATACAACATCCATAACTCCTGCCTAATTTTTCATCAAGCGCGTCGCATCGCTGTGGGACCGCCCACGCCCGCTACAAATTTTAATAATGTGCGATAGGTTTAATTTTGCGATAATTCTTAAAATATTAATTTAAATTGTATGGTATAAAGAGCAATTATAATGTACATGAAATGCTTATAGTACAGTCAAATGAAGGCAAAAATCAGCTACAACCTCCGATTTCGTTGAACCTCCACAGATTTGGATGAAAATTTGGGATTGAGTATGTTTTACCCTCTACTTCAAAAGTGACATTGTTCGTCTTGCGCTTTTTGCATTTTAGGGGTGAAATCCATTATGAATGGGAAAAATGCAAATTTAACTATTCTGGCTTAAGTAATTGTGTTTAATTAAATAAAATACATGTTTTTTAATATTTATATGCATGATTTATGATTTCAATTAATTTTTCAACCCTTTTAGCAACCACCCCTTAAATCGAAAATCAAGAAAAAATCATTTTTTGTATTTCTGCGTTTTAAAATCGCATATGAACATTACATAAACAGTTTGTTTGATACTTTTGATATAATTTTTGGTTGACAGTGAAATTTCAACCCCTAAAAACTACTCCCTTATTGCAGAATCACTGTAAAAATTGATTTTAAAGACTTTAACCTATTAAATAGTACATTACTGAAGTGAAACCTTATTTATTGAGCATTAAAATATTTATTTATTTATTGCGAAATTTTTCACCCTTAAAAACTGCCCCTTCTCATAATAATAATGAAATAATTTTTTTATCAGCTTTAATTAGTTAGAATCTTTTTTAATAGTTAAGATAAATTTTATTATTATATTTCAATTATTCAATTCACATTCCTCAAACTACGACTTCAAACTACCCTTTGTGCAAAAAGTGATGAAAAAGCATAAGCATAAAAGTTGGAAATATTTTTTTAATATTTTTTGACTCGTGACACATTTTTTGACATGAAATTTTAATATATTAATTAAGAGGAAAATGTATAAAATAAATATTAAAATATATGAAACGTTATTCATCTTTTATTTAAATACATTTTTATTATTGCTTATCACATCTCTCTTCACCAACTTCTTCATTGTTGGAGGGCTATTTTGGCAATTATCACCGCTGCATGATCCGCAGATTGAATTACAAAATAGCCCTACCCTACGACACCCACAAGAAGCACCGCAACCTTTTTTGCAACTGCAAAAAATCATTTTTAATTACTCTTCTGTAGCAGGTGGTTGAGGGTTTTTGTTTGGAAACAAAGACTCTCCAGTTTGACACCATCCCCAGTCAACTGGACGAATGTCTTTGTTTCCAAGCCATATCTGGATTTACAAAAACACTCTTTTGATGTGTTCGTCTAATGCAGCAACTGTTGGGACAAAAGAAGACAATTTTACCGCACTATTTTTAGTTGTAGCCTTCATAAAGGACTAATTACGCATCCGTTCCTAATGAGCTGATAGGCTTTCGATGCGTTGACCTATTGACACGTTTTCCTATAATATATGCATACCAAATATTTGCTCTAAAAGATTTTCCAAATAAATATAATTTGTTTTTTTACAATCACTCCGTTAATTTTTAAGATATTAGGTTCATCTAAAAACCATTTGAAAGGTAATTTTAAGAGCTATAAGATTGTTTTAAATAATATATTTTAAAGCCCTTATTTTTTTAAAGATAAAGGGTTAAAAGCTCCCGGTTACATGGTTCTAGCAGCAAAAGTTAGGTTTTAAACGTCTTAATTTCGATTATTTTTCATCTTATAAAAATAAAAAAAACCAAAATCTTTATTAAAAAAAGAAATCAAATTTCGTTTTTTTTTTCATTTTTTACGAATATCCTATATTTTTGAAGTTATTTTAAAAAGAAAATGAAATTTACGAATATTTTAAAATTTTCGATTTTATTAAGTCATACATTTTTTCGAAAATAAGCATTCCAAACCGGGCAAAATTTTTGAGGTCATCACTTTTGCGAAAAAAAGAAAGTTCTTTAGAGATAACCGTAAATTTGAATTTTTGTGGAAATGGTGAAGGTTTTATTTTTCGTTTTTTCCAAAAAAATTCAAAAGTGTCATCTCATTTTCATCTTAACTTGCTCAATTTTCATACTATTAACTTTTTACCATGCTCATTAGAAAGGTATTTTTGAGTACTTTAAAAAGTGTTTAGAAAGTATATGTCATAAAATGCATCGGTTTCCCATTATTTAAGTTTGAATACTTAGATTTAAGTACTCGCTGAAAAAAAATATACATACAATTACCTATAGCTCACTTTCAATTAATATTAGAATATTTTTCAAAGTAAAAATTTGTTTGTTTTTTTATTGGCTTTAATTTTGTTAATGACACATTTTTTGTAAAAACTCATAGTTTTTGAGTTATTTATGAAAAACCGCTTTAAAACATGTATTTTTATCACGAAAAATCACAATTTTTGATCTTTAATAACTCAGAAAGTATTGATTTATTCCAAAACATATTTTTTTTTTTTTTTTTTTTATTTATTTATTTATTGTATAAAAATTTACAAAAGAAACAAAAACAGTATAACATAAACTTTATATAGTTTTTCCGTATACCGTTCTTCATACGTTGATTATTTTTGCCATTTCTTCCATCTGTTGTCGCGGCGTGTATACCTACCTACGTCTGTGTGAGTGAGCGGTCTAACTTGTTTACAAGTTAATGAAATGTGATACCCATATGTACAGTATGCTCTTTTATTTATTAATTATTGTTAAGTGTTAATATTATGTTAATGTAAATATTAGTAGATAGATTAAAACAACAATAACATATAGATACATTTGAATATTACCTACCATGAAGGTTCCGAAAATAAATTGTATAATTTTAAATAGATATAATATATATATGTATTGAGTCGATAAATATATTATTTATTTATGGATTTGTCTGCACTTTGCCAAAACAATATGATTTCAATTCGCGTTTTAAGTTTATATATATAACAAATTTTGCTTAAAATTTGTCTCTCTATCGATTCCTGTGATTATTTTTATTAAAATAATTTTCACCCCCGAGACGAGGTGGCATCCACCCCCAGGGCAAAAGCGCAAGTTGAGACTATGTCACTTTTGTTCCATAAGGTAACCTACTCACCATTTTTCATGAAAATCAATGGAAATTCAACTTATTTGAATCGGTTAGGATGAATATCGTATCCATGTAAATAGTTTTCAAATCACCATATTATAAATGACCATTTTTTTAAGCATCAAAATAGGTATAGTAAAATATCTTTAGAAGATAGGCATATACCTATACAAACCTTCCTCTTGAATCACTTCGTCCATTTGTGACAACAACAAAAAATTTGTTTGGTAGTTTTTGAGTTTATCGCTTTCAGACAAACACACAAACAGGCAGACGCGGCGGGGGACTTTATTTTATAATAGGTGTGTAGATCAGTATGGATAATGGTGAAGGTTTTTTGTTTGTTCGTTAGTTTGCTTAGTCAATTTCGAACGATTAGGAATTTAAAAAAGCAAATAATTCTTTAAAACTCAGGATCTTAGATAGCAAAGTCATACAGATAGAACGTTTAATTCCGAGATTAGACAGACCATACGTCATTAGCATTGTTCATTTTAAACTTATTGTTGAACACATTAAATGTAATTTCTGAATATTTGTTCAGCTAATACCTATGAATTTTACATGTGCGTCACACTAAATTCTACTTCATAAAATATCTCAAAACATCAACTGGTGTATGTTTATTCTGTGACGTATATTTTTGAAGTGAAAGCTCTTTTAGGCGCGACATATTCAGCAGTGAAGGAAACGTATCCATTACGCGTCACGCACAGGTCGGTGACGCTGCATCACGTGTACTCGTTTACTGTGTAAATCATTTCAAGAATTACATTTTATTATTATGTGTTGCAAATTACGTATGATTTATATGTAATATAATCAAGGTAATAATTAAAATATAATAAAGTTATAAAGTTAAAATATCGTTCGACTAACGACAATACATCGTAAACAACAAACCCCCAATTTTTCAGGAGAAGGAAACAACTGTTTTTGTGCTGTATTACATATCTTTTGTCACTAAATTAAAATGTAGAATAAGTTAAATAAATGATTTACTTATATTTCCATTACTTTTAATCCATAATTTAGTTAACTTTAATATAAAGTTTTACTTAGTAGTAAAACTTTATATTCACCTGAATTCACCTCAGGAATTTCACCTGAAAAACGTATAATTAAATAAAAATGTTTTGAAATGACCGCTGTCTTGTTGTACAAAATTATGAATTTATAATTTATTAAATAGATGAATACGTCATCCAAGAGTGGTCTATCAGTTTTGAAAAAAAAAGAAATGTGAAATCTGTCGACTAAACAATTTGGAGACAGTCAAGTGACAAGAGTTAACATAATGTTCACGATTTTTCTGAAAATTCGTGTTTCTTTGGAAAATTCATTTATATGCGAATCACATACTGATTAAAATAAGTATTTTTATCAATTTTAACCTACATATAAACTAATATTTAAATAAAAAAATATGCAAATACAACTATATAGGTAAACTTAAAAAGCAAAACCTTATCTAAATAGAAAATTTCAAATATTCAAGTAAATTTACTCATATTATAGTATAAAATAAATCGACCCACTCGTTTTTAAAAAAAAAAAATTATTACAGCGCTCCCTGGTGGGTGGGATCATAACTGCGCAACATATTTACTTATCTACTTTTAAGTGATACAGTTCCAAACAAACTTTACGGCGGATGTGAACATAGGCACAAGTTGCGTCGCAGTAACCAGTTTTAGGTATAGCGGGACGCAGTGGAGCGAGGGACATATGACTGAACCTACGCAAGCACGCTTATAGCGTTGTATTCGGATCCGCCATGAAGTTTGATTGGAACTATACCTAGGTAACACAAAAACCGCATCAACATCAGTCCAGTCGTTTCGAAAAAAACACATCCACTGCAGCGCCCCCTGGTGGTCAATAACCGTAAAACTTATTTAGGAATCTGTTCTGAAAAAATACACGAAATAAATTATACGAATATATTATACAAGATTTGTTTATATTATAATACGCACAAGATTGTTATCTTATAAGTGTTGGCTTTTTGAGTGTTTTCCTCATTCGCATTATGTAAGTATTTGCTTAGATAGGTAAACAGAAAGGATAAGTCGTTTTTTTATATGTAAAAAAGCTTTCAATAGTGTATTGCCGCATAGACTTACTTTATGGCGTGACTACCCTCAGAGGGTGTCTAATTTATCAGAGGGTGTCAGCTGAAAAAAATTAAGAATATGCAGGAGAATTGTAAATAATAAGTTAATTGTTGTATTTACAAATACAAGTCATAGAATCGGTGACGATGATGGTGGTGACATAGTAGGGAAATGGACGTCTACGGAGGTGGGTGGCGGGCGAAGTTCGTGAGACGCTATCGCTGCCGAAAACGGAATGGGGTGAGCGACCACGACGGTGACGAAGCGCTCTAATGCGTCCTCCATGTATTTCGATATTGTTGGTAAGTCGAAATCTTGTGAAGCAAGCTATTTCGAACATATGTAACTGAAAAATATTATTCTTTTTTTCAGATTAGCCTTTCCTAAAAATTATATGTATTAATATAGCAATATGTTACGATGTAGCCGAGTATACCCAATTTACCCTAACTGCAGAATAAACGGTCGCGAGTTCGATTCCCATCGGGAACAAATTTTTGTGTCCGTGAATGTGTCTATTTGTGCCATGTCTGGGTTTATAAGTATCTATCACTATAGGTACATATTATAAAATAAAGTCCCCCGTTGCGTCTGTCTGTCTGTCTGAACGCGATAAACTCAAAAACTAAAGAACGGATTGGCATATATATGATTAACACCCCTAGACGGAGTGATTCAAGAGGAAGGTTTATGGGTATAATTTATTAATATGTTATAGAAATTAGTTGAAATATGATAATTATTGTTGAAGAAGTCGGAATAAAATCAAGCCGGCTGGAAGCTTTCATCGAAAACGCTGCCTAACCCCTTTGAGATATAACAAAACAATGTACGGAAGAATTGTTTCTCTTTTATAGGACTAAAGAAAAGTCTGCAATAGCATATGTCTATCTTTAATGTGTAGCTTACTATACCTATTTTTATGTTCAAAAATGGTGTCATATGATGAGGTAATTGGAAAGCAATATACGGATACCGTATTAATCCTTATCAAATTAAATACGTTTTTTTTCTTCAGCGTTTCATATGATTGCCCTTTACACTATACAATTTAAATTAATATCTTAGGAGCTATCGCGAAATAAAAATATTGTGTGACAAGCAGCCGGATACCGCATCCAAACGAATCCACATGTTCGACGCAATAAGCTGATAAGACACTACGATAGAAAAAACACTACGGCTTATATGCTTTGCTATCCGTGCGAAGCTGGGCCGGATCGCTAGTATATTGTTATTACATATTTTACCTGACTACAGAACCATTTAACTGAAAAGAAAAAAGTTATTAACTGAAAAGAAAAAAACAAATTATATTTTATAGAATTTGGTTTGAACATAAAATGCACTGTGCAATGTTTTTTTTTGTTCGATACCTACTTGAGCAGATATTAAAATACAATCACAGAGAAATGACTTGAATGGTATCTATTTAATAAGGTATTGCAGGCGGGACTAACAAAAACTACAAAATATATCTATACTAATATTACAAAGCTGAAGAGTTTGTTTGTTTGTTTGTTTGTTTGTTTGTTTAAACGCGCAAATCTCAGGAACTACTGGTTCAAATTGAAAAATTATTATTGTGTTGGATAGTCCATTTATCGAGGAAGGCTATAGGCTATACTACATCACGTTACGACCAATAGGAGTGGAGCATCAATGAAAAATGTTGCGAAAACGGGAAAAATTATTCCTTTTGAGAGCTTCCGTCGCGCGCGCTGCGTAAACGGTTGATGTTCAGCAAAAATCATGTATTACGGAATTGTTTTCCTTTAAAAGTTTGAACCAAAAGTCCGCGACAGCATATGTGTATCTTTTAAGGTTAACTTACTATAACCTTTTTTATGACAATCAAATCTGTTCTAACATAATGTACTATTTGCGAAGATGTTTTTTAAACGTGATATTAATCCTTACCATATTAAATACGTTAGTTGTCTTAAGCATTTCATGCATATTATAGTTGCCCTTTACTTCATACAATTTGAATTAATATCTTAGCAGTTTTTATCGAAATATGAAAACTATAGCGGGAGAAAATAAATTCGCTGTCTGCCTCTGTTCGTTAACTTTTTATTTCCAAACCACGCAATAGACTTTGATACCGTTTTCAGTATTATCTTATTATCTTATAATCTATTAATCTATATAATAGAAACACTTATTATAAAGTTGAAGAGTTTGTTTGTTTGTTTGAATGCGCTAATCTCTGAAACTACCAGTCGGATTTGAAAAATTCTTTTTGCCTTTGATAGCCTGAATCTAGGGGAAGGTTATAGGCTATATGTATGAAAACGAACTGTCTGTCTATTCGAGCAAATCGGCTTCGGCCAAAACAGCTTAACCGATTTCGATGAAACTTTACACATATGGAAAGAATGTAGTCAAAAGTGACATACAGAACTTTTTGTATGTCTGTCTGTACGTCCATCTGTCTAAACCGATTTTAATGAAACATCACAAGTATGAAAAGAAGGTTGTTAAAACTAACAAATGTTTATTTTTTGTCCGTCTGTCTGTCTGTACGTGTATCTGTCTATTTGAGCTAATCTCCAAAACGGCTAAACAGATTTTAAGGAAACTTTGCAGGCGGGAAAGAAGCTTATCAAGAGATTTGACATTAGCTACTTTTTGTCCGTCTGTTTGTCTGTACGTCTATTCAATTCAATTTTATCTATTCGAGCTAATTTCCAATACGGCTGAACAGATTTTAATGAAATTTTGCAGATGTGAAAGAAGGTTGTCAAGAGTGTCATAGGGTACTTTTTGTATTTGTTTGTCTGTCTATCTGGCTGTCGTTTGTCCTCACTGATCTATCAACGTACAGCCAAAACTACTAAGTCTAGGAAACTTAAATTTGGAACATAGGTTTATTTTATAACGTGAGCATTAACTTGAGAAAGGTTTTTTTAGAAATTTCAAACTTAAGGATGGGAATGGAGGGACTTAAATAATGACGTGTTTCAGGGTTTTTAGATTTCCATATTTTAAGGGTGGGAAACGGGAGATGAAAAATTGTATAGGTTTATTTAAAGGGTGGAAGGGGAATGAAGATTAAAAGTTTGAATGGGTGTAACCAAAATTGGTTCCAGCAAAAAGTACGTATAAACCATTTCGAACGTTAATAGTACCTATAACAGGAATTTGTAGTCTACGCAGGCGAAGCTGCGGGCGGTCGCTAGTTTGTTATAAAAATCTTTATTTTCACTGAAAGACCATCACCAAACATATTTTGGTTTACCACTCATTCACTCATTCACTGAATTGGTGAGTGATTGAATAAAAACGTCGTAATTGCGATGCCGTAGTGACCTTTATAAAACTAAAAATATATGAATGTTAACATTTGGACAGCAACACTGGTAAAGGAAAATGTTTGTAACAATGCTTTCATTATTAAAAACAACTTGTGTCAATATTGAAATGTAAATCGTCGCTTGACTTTGTGGCAAAGTGTTCATACGTGGAGGAACTTTTATAATGAAATTTGTAACAATTTTTTTCTTTAAATACATTTTATAAGTTGATCGACTATTACTCGTTAACTTGTAAGGCCTAGTTAGCTGTGATAGTTTTTCTTTCACACTTCGATATATATTTTAACTGTAGAGTCCATAATACCTTTCATCTCAGCTTTACCTACTTAACAATAACAAATTAATTTCTGACTTAGGTAACGCTGACATTAACTAGATATTGTTGACGTTATCTAACATAGAGTCGTTAAAGGCAACTGATATGCAAGTATGCTACTCAAATAAATAAATAATAAATTTAAAGAACGACTACAAAGACTAATTAACAATATTTACAATATTTACAACATAAAAATATCGTCCAGGTTGGTCCCATGTGGCATCGATCCCATTACGCTAGCACTGTTTCCGCGCTGCACAGCGATGCTCAGTTGCTGTGCGAAATAGGCACCCGCTCTGGGATCGCCAGCAGTGCTGACCAGACGGGTGGACAAATCTTTTACGAATTTTTTCGTATCAGACGACCACCGACCGAGTGTCTCTACTGCAATCGCCTCAAACTCGTAGTGAGAAATCAACCCCGAGTATTTGCGACGTTTACATAATTGGGCCTGGTCGGCCGCCGCGCCAGCACTCTGGGCCGTGGCCCGGACATGGGACGGAGCCAGAGTATCCACACATGTGGCATCCCAAATCAAAGCACGGCCCAGGCACCAAGGCACCAACGTTGCTCCGTCGGGTCTCTTGCCATCGTCCCTGAACAAACCTTTCGGCTCTAAAGATGAGGGGATAGATGCTGTCACAAGAGCCCGGCGGATCAAGTCATTAAATAAATAAATAAATAAACATTTATTTCAGGCTAGGGTCCATAATTCGTTATTAACAAGCTTCCATATCTTAAAGCTAATGTAAATTAATAAAACTATCTGATATAACAAAATAAAACAAATAAAGGTATTATCATTATAAAGTAAAATAAACAGGATTGCCTAATATTATTAAATCAGACCAATAGCTGTCCCCAACCAATATTTTTTGAAAGGACTGTCTGGTCTGGCAGCAATCATCTCCAAGATGCTGTTGTTACTACATTGTAGACGTTGCAGTAGAAAGGCCGCTTTCTTTCGCATGATGGTATAAAAACCATCAGTGCGAGCCTCTGTGAATATTCCTGAGGCCCTGCAACGCCAAGGCAGTCCCAACAGCATCCTGCAGGCATTGACAGAACGCCTTGAAAAAAGTTACTTTGACGTCTGTAGTACAACGAGCGAATCTGTGGGCAAACATATTGCCCCTCACCGCTAACGCCCTACGTTCCCTCCTATATTTGCATCATCCCTTAGGTCGCCTGTGACAATATGGTCCAAGTGCTTAAAGCTATACTTCATCATCATCATCATCAGCCCATTTTTACCCCACTGCAGGGGCTTAGGCCTCCCCCAGGGTGAGGAGGGGGGCTTGGAGCTTAAGTCCACAACGCTGCTCCACTGCGGGTTGGGAATTGTAACGACCGCCATCTATTGACAGCGTCCGGGACCGACTGCTTAACGTGCCCTCCGAAGCACGGTGTCAGTGATATTGTGTACTTAAGTCAGAAAAACTCATTGGTACACGCCCGGATTCGAACCAGGGCCCTATGGGCCATATAAATTTGAGACAGGTTCGTTGCGCTCTGGGCTATCACGACATTTTAAAGCTACTTACGACGTTGAGTACTACGCTACCGAGACACGGACGGAACATATCGCGGCTGCTGTGTTTTGGCGTTCTAAATATAAACAAGATATTGTGAATCCCTCATTCATTTCTCAAGCAAATTAATATTCACGTACTAAAATATAAATTATTAAACATTATTAAGGGGGGTTAGCACCACAGAAAGGTGATATGTGACGGTATTTATTTAGAGACACGTGTCCCAAAAATAATTACTCATAAAACAAATATAAGTAAAAACGTTACGCATACGTAAATAGTTTTGTCTACGATTTATATCATTTTAGAAAGCAGTCAAGTCGTTCATCCCTTTCCCTTACATCTTTGGTATGTTTTGTTGTATTTTAGAGTTTAGGTTAAGAAATCTGCCTTAAACATGCAATATATTGCATACATTGTATATTTTTTTTTATAATTCTAATATAATTACATTTATTTTTATTTATTTATGTTAAAATTAATTTACAAATTTAATTAAAAAACAACCCTCCTTAGCATTGTTTATTAAAATATTTTACAGTATATATATGAACAATATTTCGTCTGGAAAAAGATTAAGGGTTCACAAGATAGATTGGGATCTTAGACTAAGAGAACTTACGCCTGGCCAATAAATTGTAACTCCTATTGGATACACTTTGTACTTTTATGTTCTAGTAGTACCATTACACAGAGAAGTGACAAAACACAGTCAGTAAGGGTCATGATTCATCGGCCAAACCCCTAAACTTAATGATAGCTCACCCATTAATCTGTCAAAAAAGACATTCCTACTTCCTTGCCTGAGTTCTATCTTAGATGATTTGCTCAAAAGCAGTGGCGCCAAGCTTTACGGTATTCATGTAAATTTTTTATAGAAGTTTGATGATTAAATACAAAAAGATTGTTTTAAATACGAAGTCTACAACCTCAAAGGTAGCTTGTGTTAAAACATAGTGACCCCGGTGCTAGAGAGAAAGACGTTCGATTTGTAGTCACCTCTCCAGGTTGCGTAGGCACACGCCAGTGCGCTAATTATTATTGACATAATTGACGTTCACTTTTCATACAGATACAATACTCATAAAATAGTAGCTATTTTGAAAAAAAAAAACTAGTGTTCACCCAGCGGTCAAAATTCGACCGTACTCAGTATCTTGAAACAACCAAATTAGGCGAGAGCCAGTTAACCAAATTGGAACAAACGAGGAACTAAAAGCTTATGTCAAGAACTGTGCTTAAGGACTGAATCAAAGGATTAAGACATATGGACAGTATTTGTAAAAGATTATTTATAGATTTTAGCTTTCTGCACAACTTTTCTATATAAACCAATAATTGTTAATAATTTATTATTAAATGAAGAAAAAAAACCAAATCGTCAAGCAGGTGTCTCTACACATGTTGTTATTGAAAGCGAGAAATTAAATTGTAAATTCAACTGTGTTCTTGGGAATTACCCTAGACGGGAAGTTACAAAGGGATCCTCATATTAATAATTTAGCAAAAAGGCTCAGTTCTATAAAAAGTATTTTTTTTCTTTTCGAACATAGAAACTGCAAGATTAGTGTATTTCAGCGGATTCCATGGCTTGATATAACTTATGGCATTCTGCTATGGGGACACGCTGCTAATGTAGAACTAAAGCCTAAAGTATCACTTAGAGACAAGTTTAAAGAAATTAACATAGGTAATTAAATTGTCTCAATATATATTTAAAAATATAATTTACCTATGTAGAAAAATATTGCATTGTTTAAAAAAAATGGTGATCGGCATTAGTTTAATACAAAAACAAAGAAAAAATAGCAATGTATGCGGTTTCACAATAAGATTCCAGTTGACATACTTCCCACACAGCGCCATCTAGTCCCAAAGTAAATAAATATTATGTTTGTATTATGGGTTACTAGACAACTAATACGTATATACATACTTAAATATTCTTTTTTTTAATAATATATACAGATATAAATATATATAAATATACCCCTTAACAAGTTTAAAACTACAATAAAACGAAAGCTTTATGCAAAAGCTTATGATAAGATACTTAGATGATAAAAATCCATAGGTGTAAGCCGGTCGCCTATCAGTTTGTTTCAATTATATTGACATTCAAGCATTTATTGTTAAAAATATGTTTATAACTTTGTCAAAAAAGGCGTCGTTCAATTTCTTGCGTATTCTTCTGAGAGAAACCAGCACTTTTTGAATACGCCTTTGTGGACACGTTCTTCCACAAAGTAATAAATTCACTTTTGTGACGCATAACTACGAAATAAATATAATTGATTGAAAACTTTCACTATGCCAAATCTCACACTCCTCCGGGTTTGAAATACGTTTTAATATATAGATTTTGTAGTTTTAATACTTTTTTATATTTGCTCGTCGAAATTTTATCATCTCATAAAACATGTACGTATTGATACCCTACCGTAGTGATGAGTCATATCGCTTCGTAAGTTGGCTACATAACACATTTACTATTTGTTTTCCAATGTCACGAAAAAACTAAATAATAAGGACACATGTGTTTCCCAAGGGTAAATTATAAGTCACCTTTTATGAGGTGAGGTGATTCTATTGTCAACGAACGATTCGTTTGATTAAGAAAAAATATACCTAAATGTGCGTAGTTTTGAACAATACACGTATAATCAGATAATGTTATTTGTCGTACCTGGAAAACATGTTGAAAATGTATACGATTAAAATAAGAGAAGTGAAGGACGTTAAACGACAATATATCGTATAAACCAGCACCCTGCAAAACCTACTAAACGAGCATTATGACAAGTTTTTTTATTTCATACAATCTTTGTCATTTCCCACCATTTCCTAACATTTCTAAGATTTCCTACCATTTTCCAGATCTTCATATTATTTCATTTTTTTATAATAGTTAAATTAAAAATTGTTTGTTACTTTATTTTTTTGGGTCTCGTAGCCAAATGGCAAAAAGGGAACCTTTATAATTTCGACCTGATCGTCCGTCTGTCTGTCTGTCTATCCATCTCTCACAGCCAGTTCACTCGGAGACTATTGGCACTATATAGATTTGTGGCAAGGTATGCAATGAAAGTTGAGCCTAACCAAAACGTGTTTCACGTAAACGCGTTTATCTCTTTACGTATCATGCATTCAGATGTGGTACTTTTGTCATGAACAGCAAAGCGTGTCACGAATAAGCAAAAGCGCCCAATTATATCGCTAAATAAAAAAATTAACTCGCTTTGATACATCATCGATGCTGTGACATCAAATTTGAGTTATATTCTAAGGAAATTTCTTTACTGTAAGATTAATACTTGATATTATTTATGCTACAGACCTAAATAAACAATACAGTATTAAACATCACCTCCCATTCCCATAACCTCATCTGCCGACCTTTCAAAGATTGTATAATGCATTTTTTGTCATACTGTAGACTTTTGGAATTCGTTGTCTTTGTCTTTGCCAAATTACAATTGTAGTTCACATATTGTTAAAGGATATTATTAGAAATATTACATTTACTATATCTCATCAATTCACATTACATGCACTATACACACTTCCAACTAAACTTAATTTGATTTCTAAAACCTGCCACTTGCGGAGGTTACTGCTTGAATTCATTTTTACCTTGTGTTTCGAAAAGTTTGATATCTCATTAATAATAAAGACGTCAACATTATTGTTTTCAATACAGTTTAGAGCCCAATTTTATAAACTAAAAACTAATCGTATTCATTTGTACACTAGAGAATTGCATCGTAAGCTACAGTTATTAATCTGGTTGTAAAACAATACGTAATAATTAATGGACGACACATGTAAAAATCTTAATCTTTTCTATCAGAACGCTAGAGGTTTGCATACAAAAACGAATATATTTTACGACAACCTACTATTATGTGACATTGATATCGTCGTGATTACTGAAACCTGGCTCTATGATGGAATTTTGGATGCTGAACTATGCGATTGTACCTACGTACAATGTCTTTCGTAGGGACCGGAAATCATTAGATGGTGGTGTTATGATTTTGTGTCGATCGCACATACAACCAAACGTTATAAAATAACAATGTAGATAAAATAATTTAATAAGAAAATGTAACCTATATTTATTATTTACATGAGGTCTATTGGTGATACCTAAAATCTAGAATTTTTTGGATGGTCGTTAAAATTTCACCCTGTATGTATTTCATATTTTAAAAGCTTGAGGCTCCAAACTTCATCATTACGTATTACAAAACAAAGTCCCCCCGCGGCGTCTGTCTGTCTGAATGCGATAAACTAAAAAACTAATAAACGGATTTTCATACGATTGTCACCAAAAGACGGAGTGGTTCAAGAAAAAATTTAATGTGCATATTTCATTAATGTTTAATGTAAATTGGTTGAAATACGACAATGATTGTTGAAGATGTCGGAAAAATCGAGCCAAATGGGAGCTTTCATAATTATAATAAAATCTAATTACTTTGAAATATAACAAAACAATGAATGGGGGAATTGTAGTTTTTTTATTGATCTAAAGAAAAATCCATAATGGCACATGTTTACGTTTTAAGGGTACGTTACTAAACCTATTTTAATATTTTGAAAAATCATTGCATTTAATGTGTTAATTGGCAAACTATTTACACGTATAAGATATTAATGCTTATCAAATTGTTATAAATACGTTTGTTACTTTAAGCATTATTAAAATATTATCCCAAAATTAGAACTATAGCACGACAAACTACAAATGTATACCAAAAAATACTGTAATTTGTTTATAGTAGGTATATATATATATTCTATATATTTTTTTTTAATATTTGCATAATTGGATATTAAAAATACTCCAAGTAGGATGAGCGTATGTATCATTTATTTCTAATTAAATGTAATTCACAGGCATAACGTAACAATCTGATTTCTTAAATAAAGCACAAAGTTCTTAGACTACATTGTATAGTATAAGATGATAAAATTACATTAATTAAATATCACGATTTCTTTATTCCTAAAACCTAATTTTTCTTGGAGAAATTTTGTCTTTAACATTGACCGTATCAACTAGAGGAATAAAATAGCGAGTGTTGATTTATTGAATTTTTAGTTGGTTAAATTCCCGGTTTAAGCAAGCTTTTCGATAAATCTGTGAATGCAGTTTTGTTTCTTTTTAAAAATAAAGCAATGTCTCCTTTTAGTAAAATAATCTATCTCAAGGATTTAAAGTAGTTTCCTTTCAGGGTCCATTGATTTTTTCCACCCTGTATAAAGTATTTATCGTTATTTACCGCCAGATGGAACCAAAACACATGTACCAATTTAAAAATTAAAAAAAGAATATGTGACAAATATAACATTAAAGATTTTCAGATTTTTCTTTCCTTGTGCTGTGAGACTTTATTTCTAAAAAAAATTCCTGAAGGCAACTATATGTGAATTTACTAAATAAATTTAAAAAAAATAAAAAAAGATAAGTACCCTGTAGGTTTTGATTTATTTACGAGTGTCAAAATAGGCGGCACAAATGGCCGTATATTTTTGATTGCATTGACTTTGAAGCTTGATTCTTTTGTTACTCTAATTTAAGGGGCCTGTAGACTTTTAAGTGCTTTTGCTCCTACACCTAGTCATCATCATCATCATCATCAGCCCGTGTCTCTCCACTGCAGGATATAGGCCTCTCCCAAGGCTCGCCACCACACACGTTTCTCCGCCTTTCGCATCCAACTGCCCCCGGTATGGTACTTCAGGTCATCTGTCCATTTGCCCGGAAGGCGTCCAACGCTTCGCTTTCCGGTACGTGGCCTCCATTCGAGAACTCGTCTACCCCATCGGTTATCAGTTCTACGGCAAATGTGACCGGCCCATTGCCATTTCAGTTTGCTGATCGCTTCGGCTATGTCGACAACTTTGGTTCTTCGACGGATTTCAGTGTTTTTGATTTTATCCATCAAAGAAACACCGATCATAGCCCGCTTCATAGCACGTTGAGCGACTTTAAATACCTATACCTAGTAATTTTTCTTTTTGAAATACGGAACTCTAAAAAAAAAATGAAATAGAAAACAAACTAATGCAATCACTCTGCAAAACGTACATACTTTTACGATGACTGATCGGTAGTCACTATTACTATATCACCAAATGACTGCACTACATTACTACAGTGTAACTACGGATAATAACGACGACCGCTTAGCCTAGTGGGCAGCGAACCTGCCTACGAAGTTGGAGGTCCCGGGTTCGAATCCCAGGTCGGGTCAGTATTTATATGATGAATATTAATAATGGCACCGGGTCTTGGTTGTTATATGTATGTGGTGTCTTCGTTTGGTACCCAAAATACAAGCTAATGCTTAGTTTGGGACCTAGACGTTGTTGTGATTGTATGTGTTATTATTATTATTATTAATAATTACTCGATCCGTAGTCTTACCAATTCAATTACCTGTAATTAAATGCTTTTATTTAGTGAATGTATCTCGATGACGATAACAGCATTATTACAAACCTTTGTGGTTTTTCAATATTGTTTTTTTTTTTTGAATAACATTGTAAATGAAAATGAATCTGGATTTGATAAATAAAAAAAAAAATTTGGCCCAGTTTGCGTGTTTTCATTTCGGTTGATGCTTCTCTTTATTTACCTACCGGGTTAGTTCTTGCAATATTTATATGTTGTATTGTTTATAATATACTAATAAATAAATTATCTTTTGTGTCGTGATAGCCCGAGCGCAGCGAACCTGTTTCAAGTTTAGAAAGCCGTGCTGCCGTGGTTCGAATCCGAGCGTGTACCAATGAGTTTTTTCCGATTTATGTACATAACTATCTCTGACTGACTCCGTGCCTCGGAGAGTACGTTAAGCTGTCGGTCCAGGGTGCCATTAACAGATGGCAGTCGTTAAATTAGCGTGATAAAGGAACAACATGATGGATTAAGCTCCAAAACTCCTCACCCTGTGGGAAGTCTAAGCCCCTGAAGTAGGGTATAACGGGCTGGTGGGATGGATTGGAATGGAAAAATATGTTTTTGGAATAATCCGAATTGGAATTCTATAGTCCGAAGAGTAGTCTTTATATTGTGATTAACGGTTATATCCTGTGCTTATTTAAATAGTTAGAAGAACTTAAGTTAAAATTAAATATGAGGTTGATTAAATTAAGTTATACAGATTTGTATAAAGGAACGGCACCATGGGCTTATCCAGGTTGGTAAGTTGTTAGAAGTATCTTTTTCTGCCTCAAGTTATTCAATAAATGCTAATTTCTGACGAATTAATCCTTCAGTGCGGGCCTAAATAATAATACGTTAATTCTGGAAATACTAAATAGCCACATTGAAAGTGTATTGGTGTCACTACGGATCGGTCATGACTTTTGCAAATGCTTCATAATTCATATGTCATGTCATGTTTTCAAAAATTAAAAAAAAAACCGTTTGTAGCATTTTTGAAAGTGGACGGAAAAGACGGAAAAAAACGCAACATTATAAATAAGGGTGATGAAGTCATCGTTATATTAAAGTTTTATAACTTGAACTAAATGCCAATTATAATAATAATAATACATGGGACATTCCACACTTCGCCATCTAGTTCCAAAGTAAGCAAGTATTATTGCTTGTGTATGGGTTACTAGACAACTGAAATATATATTTAAATTTTCTTTTTTTATAATACATACATATATAAATATTTTACACCCAGAAACTGAACAAATAGACATGTTTATGCACACAAATATTTGTCCCAGGCGGGAATCGAACCCGCGATCTTTGGCTCCGCAGTTAATTCTAACCACTCAGCCAACCGGTCAGTCTACTATTAAAACAAATAATAAAACGTTATATATTTCTTTGGCGTAGAGCAAACTAAGCAAAAATAGATACAAATGACGTCATTTGGCTGATATAAAGAGCAACTTTTAAATTCGCTGAAATGACTTGATAATATTATTATATGTTTAAAACAAAAAAAAACAATTCCCTCATTTCTTTTTCTACTTTCAAATAAAAAATTTAAAATTGGGGTTAAAGAAACATCGTAATATCGAACTCATTGTCATGTTACTTCGCCATAGTAATTGTCATTTACGTAACCGAATGAAAGCCTTCGAGTGCCACTTGGCAACTTGAATGACTTCAATTTATTTTGCTTATAATTTTATTTGGTGTTTGACGCAATCAAGCACGCGTATAGTACATTATAACAATTGTTCACCTTCAATAGTTTGCGTGTGCGTAAACAATATATACAAATGGACAAACAATTAACCAAATTTAAGAACGAACAAAATATGTACATCTGATCAAATATACACTTTTGTTAAATTATTTCGACCTCGAAATGAAATACAGCTCTCGCGTTTGATTCCACTCATTAAAACGTACTGTAGTGACTTAATTTTTGAATTTTACTTTTAAAGTATATTATAGTTACTGAAAATTTTTATCAGATCGTTTTCGTGGGGGAGTCTACTCCAAAATTTATGATGGTAGACAAAAGCAGTGATGTCAAAAGATGCAAGGGCTTGTGATCCTGAATCTGAAATTTCCCGATTGTTCGGACAAAAAGTTATTTCAAAAACAAAAGCCGATATCCAAAAAATTTAAAATATTTCTGAGTTAGATAGATTGTATATCGTTTTAAAATAGTTACTTTTGGCACTCTTTTTTCATATAAACTTTAACTATGCCAAATCTGACAACCCTCCGCATATGCTCCTATCTACAATACGCTTTAAATAATAACAAATTAACTGGCGTATTATTTCACAACTTCATCGACAAAAAACCCCCCAGATGGGGATTGCAACCCAACTCCTTTAAAATGGCGGCTATTTTAAAATTTTATGTATCAAATTCGACTAATTTCTTTTAAAATTTGGTTATTTCAAATTTAAAGAAACATATTAGAATGGAAATGACTTTAATTTACAGGCAATAAGATTCTGTAGCTCCTGATATCATTGATTATTGACCGATCCGAATGTATGCTCAAAAAAATCCACAAAACGTACAAAAAAGTATTAATTTATTAAAGATTTTTTTTTGCTTTCTAAATTTATTTCTAAAACAAGAACATTGACATAAATTTATTATTACTTATTTATATACCCTATGATATAAGCTACAAATCGATATTTTTTTTAATCTGAAGACCCTGATTAGGATACATCTCACCCCATTATGCTCCACTAAACTTAGGCCTTTGGGTTGAGGGTGCTTAGAGTTTAATCCACCACGCTTTTCCAGTGCGGGTTGGTGGATTTTAACGACTGCCATCTGTTGATGACAACCGGGACCGGCTTAACGTACTTTCCGAGGCGTGGAGCCAGTGATGCTGATTTCTGGTTTTCGTACCACGACCTTCAAAACAAGAAGCGGCTATCACGACTAAATGGTCAGGACATTTGAACAAAAGTATAAAATTATTGTGTTATCATCGGTCCTTAATACGTGTGCAAATTTTCAAATTTGTCATATTGATATACATTCATACATATAGGTGAGCATAATGGTACCATGGGACGAAAAAAAACCGCGGTTTTTTTTCGTCGTCGTTCGTTGTTAGGTACCATTTCACTTCATCAGATCATTCTCACCCCACTGCAGGGGCTTAGGCCTACCCCAGGGTGAGGGGGGCTTGAAGCTTCAATCCACCACGCTGCTCTACTGCGGGTCGGGGATTGTAAAGACCGCCATCTATTGATAGCGCCCGGTACCACTAGGTACCACTATCCGTAGTGGTCTCACGTAAATAAATATATTTCGTTGCGTACATACACCTGTAGATACATACTATTATAGTAAATAATTATAATGAAACCAAGACGAATTACGTAATAAAATTTTTTGCCTTATTGGCTATTTAGGCTAAGGTTATTCCAATTGATATCATTTTTAACATTTGTATAAATAATTTTTATTAGCATAATTATCCGTGCTTCGGAGGGCAGTCGGTTTCGGACGCTGTCAATAGATGGCGGTCGTTATAGTTCCCAACCCGCAGTGGAGCAGCGTGGTGGATTTAAGCTCCAAGCCCCCTCCTCACCCTGGGGGAGGCCTAAGCCCCTGCAGTGGGGTACAAATGGGCTGATAAAGTGAAGTGAAGAAGCATAATTTTTCAATGACATGTTCCAAATTAACATCAGTGTTTATAAGTTGTAATTAAATAATTATTTACATGATGATTTATTATGCCTTTTGGCTTTAGTTTGTTTGACTCATCCTGGGCCACAAAATCATTCTTCTGTAAACGATTCAAGAGGTGCATTGTTGTCATTTAGTTTTAGTTTTTTGGTTATTGTTTTATTTGGTAACTTGCCAATGCCATCCTCATTGTTAGTTCTGTGGACATATTTGGTATCCAGTTGTATATGTAACCGTAAAGTTTTAAAAACCTAATCGTTTTTCATCAGGCAATAGTAATTTTGTAAACTTTTTACAAGCTTATTTTAGGAAAATCATAATTTCTTGAAGCTTTTGAATGATTCGTCGCGTCGCGTTCGCTCCTTGCTTTGACGCAATCACAACGTAACCTAACCTAGTACATTGCAAAAGAGTGTGTTTACAATCTGAATTTTCAATACCTTCTTGAATGTCTTCAAATGGTAATATTTCGCTTAGTGCTACGATGCATTTTTGTAACTTGATTTATCTTTTGGCCCAAACATTTTGACTTTGCGCCCCTTATAATGTCGTGGACCAGTGATAATACGAGTAGCATCTTTTAATTTTTATATCAGGAAAAATGTACAATAATGCATTGATTTATTATTAGTGGTACCATGGGAAGAAAACATTGCCCGTGGTACCCCCAGGGATGCAATCTGGTGGTGCTATGTGTAATTTATGAAAGAAGCGTGTTCAAAAAACAGTTTTATTGAGAGATAACTTGAACTGAGTTCTGTTTCAAATCGTTATTCTTCAAACCATTTTTGCTTTGTTTTAAGGATTTGTTAGTTTACCAAGCAATTTCTTTTTTGAATGGAATAATTTTTATTCATTTCTGCGCTGTCGATATCCTTTTTTTTAGATGTACATTTTCGTCTTAAATTACTCTACGCTTTTTCATCGTTTTAGAAAATACAGTGAAAAACAATTGAAAATCAATAAAACTGGAGAGGATTTTTGTAACCTTTTATAACCTTTTTATATAAGCACTTGTGACAGTCGATTGTTGTCAGTTCGAATCTAATAGAGTATTGACATCGGTGTCAAGGATGAGTTAAGAGAAGAAATAAACGAATTGTCAGTGTCATTGCTGTCGAGTGTTGGGGTACAAAATAAAGGTGAAAGAAACTGAGCACCCACACGCACTTTTAATTCGAAACTTTTAATTTTAACTTTAATTTGAACAAATGCATATAAATGTTTAATAGGAGAACACACCTTTAAAGGAATTTCCCATTCATTTAGATGGAACATTCATTTAATTGGAACTAAGCAAAATTGTTTTAGTAACCCACATCAAGCTGGCAGGAAGTTTAAAACACACAGGTATAATACATAAATTTAGGGCGTTAATGCATCCATTAAGGGGGTAGGCTTTTCATACAAAATAAGAGGGTTCGGCCCGCATTTAATCCTCGCTGTATTCCGAATCAATATTTACAGAAAAAATATATGTAATAGAAAGAATACTGTCACAGGGCGGTATTTTTTTGTTTTTTTATTTTATATCTAGTTTGGTTGTTTAGAATAAATTTCTGAATAACATGATTTTCGTCTGTTCTTTGTTTTTGAAAATAATCCTTTCTTAATGACCCTACAAATTTTGGTTCCAATGCATACACATTTCGGGGGTGGAATCAGTCACGGCCTGCGAGCTATATATAAGTATTTTCGGAAATTTGTTTTTGTCATCTTTGTCACTCAGGAATAGGTCGGAGTAAGAAGGATTGAAATGGAGATAGCGATGCTAATTCGAAGCCGCGGATTGAAAGACTATCCCCTTAATTACGCAAGTGCAATATAGAAGAGGTAAGAGCCAACAACACGAAGGAATAGGGTCACATAACAACTTTTCTAATCAGTTCATTACTGGTGACGCGGGATTTATTAATGGTAAGTGGTAATTTTCGAAATTAAACACCAGCTAATTTTCATTTTATTTTAATATCTGCAAAAAACTTAAATTATGAAACACACGTTATTATAGGGCAGTACATTATCACTACATATTATATGTATTATAAAATTAAACTCGTACACAAAGTGCCTAACATCATGCTAGCTATTCGGCGCTTGACTCAATCAGATTATTGGAATTTACTAAGACCTGCGAAAATACATTCCAGGGAATCATACCACACCAAAAAAAAATTAACGGATCTCCTGCTTTCGCACGAACTTCTTACGATATTGGAAATGAACCTAACGGAATAAAGTAATCACACATATTTTGGATAATATTTTTCGAAATAAATTTTTTTCGCAATAAAAGTAACACAACTGTATCCAAATAAGCTTAAAACTTGAAATATAACATTCTGTACGCATTTCGATCGAACAAACCGAATTAGTACGAAATGTAACACCGACGCATATCCGACTTCCAAATGAGGACACCCTTCCGGTTGTCCGATTCTAGCAATTTTAGTTTCAATCGATCCCCCGTCTAATTACTATTTATTATTATTCTAATTCGGTTCTAGTTTTTGAGATATCAGGCTCCCAAAATTAAAATCGGGAAAAAAATTGGGATTTTTCGTTTTTTGCCAATAATTATTTTGTTTTTGAACTTTTTCCAAATTGTCTTTTGCCATCATGTAGAGCTTGCCGAGCTACGTTTTTTGACACAACGTTCATCCCTATATCTTGAAAACTCTTTGTGCAATCTGCCTGTTTCACAAAACTCCCAAATGTCCCCCTATACTCCAACGAAATGAAAGTCATTTCCAATTACAAAATGAAGACCAGTACCCTGAACTGAAGGCACACACTCTCTCTAAGACATCCTAAAACGTACTGCTCTACTATAATAAAGTATTGTATTATTTATAATAGTTTCATTTCCTATCCTCTTTGCAACCCTAGTTGCAGCCTCATGATCACAAAAAAAGGTTAATGAGACGTCAGACGACCGTGCAAGTCGCGTTACGTACCAATCTCAGTTAACAATCAATGGAGACAGGACTCGTTTTGGAAATTATTCCAAACAAAATGGATATGCTGATTCCTTTTCCAATATTGGACATAAGATTGATATTGAAAATGTCTTCGAAATGAAAAATTTCGATATAGTAGTATTTCAGAGACTTAAAGTAGTATTCAAAGGGTTAGCTTCAACTTTCAGAGAATAGTAAAGTAGATAGAACAGTAGATTCTCAGAATCAATTTATGAAGTAAAATGTAAGCAAATTTTGTGGTAATTTTCAATGTTATTAGATAGTCATTAGTTATGTCCAACAGAGATCTGTAGATTTTATAAATAAATATCGCCCAAATCTTCGTTTCTATATTTTGACTTTTATTTTATAAGGTTCCATTTGTTATTAAAAATAGGTTAAATATAAAAATTGTCATCATTTTTTACTCCAGAAGAAAATGACTCCTGTAAGCGTTCCAAAGCAAATCTAAAAAAAAATACATAGTAACATTTAAATAAGGAATTATTATTTTTTAATTCTATTAAGAATCGGGGCTTCGGAGAGCACGTTAAGCAGTCGGTCCCGGACGCTATCAATAGATGGTGGTCGTTACAGTTCCCAACCCGCAGTGGAGCAGCATGTTGGACTTAAGCTCCAAGCCCCCCTCCTCATCCTGGGGGAGGCCTAAGCCCCTGCAGTGGGTTAAAAATGGGCTGATGATGATGATGATGAAGAATCGGGGAAGAGATTAATTAGCTCGCCCGTAGAACGAATTTTGTTTTTATCATCTAGGGCTGCAATTGTTTCTTGCACACAGCAGGATCAGGGCCACAAAGAGAGGGACACGAGTGGACGATACAGAAGAAGAATTTCGCGCTGTCCATTTGTCACCAAACGTCTTTTGAATAAATAGACTACGGTGCGGAATCGCTTTCCCGCACTGAAGCTACCCCAAGCAAGGCCAATGTTAAGCGTATGTATATCTTCAAAGCCGAAGCGATCTAATAGCTGAATTTTTAAGCAAGATGAAGTGACATTGGGCCGGTCACATTTGCCGTAGGACTGATAACCGACGGGATAGACGAGTTCTCGAATGGAGGCCACGTACCGGAAAGCGAAGCGTTGGACGCCCTCCGGCCAAGTGGACAGATGACCTGAAGTACCATACCGGGGGTAGTTGGATGCGAAAGGCGGAGGACCGTGTGTGGTGGCGAGCCTTGGGAGAGGCCTATATCCTGCAGTGGAGAGACACGGGCTGATGATGAATATGATACCTTCAAATATACACCACAAAAGTAACGATTACGAACTGTAAATCAAAGTTATTTTTCAATCTAAAAACGTATTTTTCATACACAAAAGAAACATGCGGCAATCGAACTGCGTGCCGAGGCCTTTACCCTGATATTTTTCAATTTGTTTGCGATAGGCAAATACAGTTCATATAGGTACAAGGTACACATGTTATGTATCGCAGAACAAATTATTATTGATTGTTACTCTGTAACACCTGTTCTAACATGCCTCGAGTTACAAATAATTTTCAGCGAAAAATAAATTATCTATGTACCATTCGTGGAATCTTTATCATTTACCAGTGATGAGACATACAATTTATATAAATGTATGACTCGATTAACAATAAAATCAAAACGAGGCAAATCTATAGACGATACTGAACCGATTTCAGTAAAATTGTAATTTATTAGTCGCAATCCAATGCTCGGAATCTCCGGAAGATCGAATCAGAAATGAGGAGTTCCGTAGACCAACGAAAGTCACCGACGTAGCCCAGCGAATTAGCAACTTGAAGTGGTAGTGGGTAGGTCACATAGCACGCAGAACTGATGGCCGATGGGGCCGAAAAGAAAATAAATTGGAGTGGAGACCACGCTACGGCAAGCGCAACGTAAGACGTCCAGCTACAAGGTAGAAAGATGACCTTGTATAAGTGTGGCGGGATGCAGCCGCTACCAGTAGGCCCTATTGGAAAACAATGGGGAAGCCTATGTTTAACAGTGGACTTCATATACCTGAGATGATGATGATGAATCCAAGGTCTATCGAACAATTTATTTAGTTTGTTTGTCTGTTTGTTTGTGTAAACTGAGAAACTTAAAAGCTACTGAACAGATTTCGATGAAAGTTTTTTATAATTTTTTAGTCGTAACCGACGTTAGGTACTCTTAGATGTATAGATTAGATTAGATCTTAGATTAGAATTTATCACGGTTTATTAGCTAGGAATTAGACAGGGAACGATTTTCTCGATGATTTTTCAGCACGGGGTGGGAACTAAATAATGAAAAATTAAATATGTTGTAATATTGTACTTCACGCGCTCGAAACAACCGGAAGTAACCGGCTGTAGTTATCATACATTTAATTTTTGTTAGTTATTCTAGATCATTATTTAGATGATAATTTATATGAGATAATATGAAAAAAAAATTACATTAAAACAAGAATTACTTAAACAGTGCGACAAAATCTGTATTTAAATAATAACATTACATAACCAGGATGTCTTTCAGGAAAAACAACAAAATCCACTGAAACTTTGTTTAAAAAAACATTATATTTCCTGGAAACAAGTACCTGAAACATTGTTTACAGTGAATGTGAAGTTCGCGTCGCTAAATATATTGTGTTAGCTTTCCGCTCGCGGCTCCAATCTCGTGGACTACACAGTTGTGTTGGGACCCCTTTTTAAAAAATAAAAAGTAGCCTATATCATTCTGCAGCTTATAAACTTGCATTTGTGTCTTGCAACTTACTAATTTGAAAATAAAATATAGTCCATTTTACTTGCTGGTAATGTAGCTTTCTATGGATGAAAGAATATTTAAAATCGGTTAAGCATTTTTTGAGTTTATCTGTAAAAAACAAACAAAAAATGTAATATTTCCTCTTTATATTATTTGTTTACAATGTTAATACACGAAATAGAAATAAGTTAGTAGTACCAGCATAACGCCTGAAAAAAGTCCATAACTTTTTTATTTGGGAAGGTGTTCGCATTTATAACAAATTGCATTCAAAAAATTAAAGTCATTACATAAATTTCAAATTAATTTAAAATATTTTTTAACTGAAAGGGACTATTATGCAGTAGATAATAATAATAATACATGGGACTTCCCACACAGCGCCATCTAGTCAAACTTCAATATTCTTTATAATATATACATATATAAATATTTTTTTTTTGCAAAGACACCACATACATATAACAACCAAGACCCGGTACCAGTATCAATATTCATCATATAAATACTGACCCGACCTGGGATTTGAACCCGGGACCTCCAGCTTCGTAGGCAGGGTCGCTACCCACTAGGCTAAACGGTCATCGAATTTTTTGATGATTTATTTAAGTGACCGGAATGGCTGGCCGTCAATTTAAGCAGTTGGTATCTTTTCATTTCCTTTAGTTTTATGTATTTCTTCTTAATTTGTCGAAGTGTTAAAGTGTTGCTATTTGTATATACTTATTGTAGATGGTTATAATATCTGGGATAATAATAAAACCTGGGACATCCCACACAGTGCCATCTAGTCCCAAAATAAGCAAGTATTATGTTTGTACTCGTATTATGGGGTAGTAAACAACTGGTATATATTTATACAATACTTAAATATTCCTAATTATACGTATTTTTACACGCGTATACGAAACAAATAAACATGTTCATGCACACAAATATTTATGTCCTGGGCGGGAATGGAACCCGGTTGGCTTCTCTGCCACTCTGCCAATCGGTCAGCCAAGAAAAGAGTTACTACTTAGTTAATCGTAGGTTCTTCTCAGTAGAAGCAAATCAAATCAAATTGCGTCACATAAATAAATTACTAAGGAATTCTTTGTGGGAAAACGTCACCACAAAGGCGCATTCAAAGAAGTGCTGACTCTATTTTTAAAATATTATTATAAACAAGCAAGAGGTCTACACCCAAGTATTTTGATCATCTAAATAGCCCGATACTTTATAATGACCTTTTGCCCAAAACTTTCGTTATATTGTAGTTTTAAACTTGTTAAAGGGTAAATTTTGAATGTCAACTAGGATCTTATTGTAAAAACGTACATGGTATAGGTACGCTTTTAGAAAATTCCAGTTGACATTCAAAATTTACCCCTTAACAAGTTTAAAACTACAATACAACCTTTTAAAGATTTACTGAGGCGGCTGACATGATTAGCAAGTTTTTCTTTGTTTGTTGGATGACTTATAAGTAACATCATGCCGATCACAATTCTCTTTATGTAATGCAATAATTTTTGAATTATTTCAAAACTTTTTTAATGCTAGAAACTATTAATAATTTTGCATATTTTATTAGTTTAGTTATAATAAACACTTTTAACAGATTTAAAAAAAAATTATCGTTTTTCTGCTCCGGCTTTCAAAATTATTAATTTTTTATTTCCAATATTACGGACATTTAAATTCTGCATCGTTTCACTCCTAACTCACCTTTTTCTCTAACTCTAACCAACTCGCTACAATATCCAACAGACGTGACTTCACGTATTCCAGGCCTGTACCCATACCGCACCAAGGAAGTCGTTTTAATGACAAAAGCATCTAACTACATAATATAACGTTTATTTAACATTAGCAAAATCTTTTATAATTGAGCTACTACTTTACGTGGTCCAAACTCATACGCAAGCAACTTGCATTGACTGAAGCATCAAGATCATGTCAACATCGAGCGGCCGGCGGCTGCGCGGTCAGGTGATTGAGAAGAATTTGAATGTTGTTGCCTAATAAATAGAGTTCAAACTCGCTATCGATGAACACTGACTACCGCATTTTGATCTTTTGTGACTTTTTGAAACCACCAAATAATAAATAGGCGAGAGTAGGTAAATCTATAAAAAATAAAATCGTATTGTCTGTCTGTCTGTTTCTGCTAGTCTCCGAAACGGCTGAATCGATTTCAATGAAACTTTGCAGACATAAAAAGAAGCTTGTCAGAAGTGACATAGGCTTCTTATTGTCTCTCTGTTTATCTGTCTGTTTGCCTGTCCAAGCTTATCTCCGAAACGACTCAACTGATTTCAATGAAACTTCGCAAATATAAAAAATAACTTGTCAGAAGTAACATAGGCTACTTTGAATCTATTTGTCTGGCTCTTATAAACCGTAAACGACCAGTGAACTCTGCTTTTATCAATAGTGAAAGTTGGCATGTTTGGATGTTTGACGGTCAATCACTCAGGAACGGGACAATGGTTCGAAATGATTTTTTGCATAGGTGTGGTTTATGAGGTAGAAAGTGACTTAGGCTACTTTTCATCTCGGAAAAGGTATAGTTTCAGTGAGATAGTTATCCTATATGCTGAAACGGCTGAACGGATATTGATGAAATGAAATTCTAAGGTGACTTAAGCATAGAATAATACACACAGGATAAATTTAACCCCAAAAAATACATAGTTCCTTTGGGATACCTAGTTATTCTTCGCGTTGACTAAACTAATTTTGATGCTTGGTATAGTAAGTATAGAGATTTCTTAGATAGATAATTTTCAGAATGTTCTAAGAACTCTTACTGTGTCCTGGAGCAACGTGTTATTTTGGTTGTCTCGGTCGTGTGGAAAAAGCTGTGCGCGGAAAGTTAGTTTTCAATAAAATTCGAAACCATCGTTTGATTCCCAATCTATGTCATTAAAATATTGTATTGAAAAAGCTATTAAGAAACTTTCAGTCTAAAAGCTATTAGGTGTAATACGTAAGCGCCAACGTAAGGCAAAGCTGTTGGCAAACGATAGTATACGATAAATATTGCAATCTATGAGAATAATGTTTATTTTGACTAAACTCATCGCTCACATATTTTGTATTGTTACACCGATAATTTGGACAAAGGTTATTATTAAAATGCAACATTGGCGTAAAGCCGACAGTTCAAAGTCGGATTTTATCTAATATCACATAATTAATTCAATCACAACTTCAAATCAATTAAAAGATATCTTACCAATAGATGATAGCTATAAGATAGCATTTATCGAAATCATTTTGATTAATTGCTATAGATCTCTCTAATCGATAATTTTATAATGAGAACATAGTTATTACAAAATTCATTTAATCGTAGTATAGACGATGGCGCAGGCTTACTTTTTTTTGTTCTTCCTTGCAGTTGCTGTATTTGGTGAGACATTTTAAACTTTTATACTGTGTTTCGGGGTTTATAGACATAAAAGGGTCAAAAGAATCAAAAGAGCTTAACTAAAAATAAACAAACATAGTTCTGTGAATCTCTTTTTGTAGATAAATCTTTACTAATATTATAAACGCGAAAGTTAGTATGTATGGCTGTTTGTTACTCGTTCACGCAAAAACTTCTGAATGGATTTTAATGGAACTTTACAATAATATAGCTTATACATCAGAATAAAACATTGGCTATAATTTATAAAAATACTAGCTTTCCGTCGGCGACTCCACTCGCGTGGACTACACAGTTGTACCAGGACCGTTATAACTTTTGCATAGATATAGATTATAAGTTAAAGAGTGTCATAGGCTACTTTTATCCCGAGAAAAGAGATCCCGGTACTCCCGGTACAATTGTGTAGTCCAGGCGAGAGGAGCCGCGGGCGGAAAGCTAGTATATCATAATTTTTGGCCATCAAAATACAAATAAATTTATTAATTTCTGGCAAATGGAAGATCCATTATTATTATACGACAACAACAAAATTTTTAGTAAAGACTTGTGAACCCTTATAGACCGTCTGCCAAGGATGTTTTTTAGGATTCCATACCTCAAAATTAAAAAAGAAACCCCTATAAGATAAGTTCGTTGTCAGTCCGTCTGTCTGTCTGTTTGTCTGTCAATATATGAATTCTCGGCAACGCGTGGAGAGTGAAATTAATATCAAATAGTTAGGTCTGCGGCTCCTTAGAGCTGTAAGAAATTCAAGCCTCCTAATGGACGCAGTCAAAAAATAATAGGGCACTTATCATCGACTTAAAATTATGACATTTTTTGAATTGTTAATTTATAGTTATATAACTTTAATTGTTTTTATGAATAATCTTTTTTCTCAGGAAAGTATTAAGTTGAAATTGATATCTAGTATTTAGGTTTAAGAAATAGGACCTATATGCCGCAAATTTTGACACTCGCCCGTAGTTTAATCAATCAATATTTGCTTTAAGGGACCGGAGATCTAATATGAATTTGATATTAATTTCAATTCGATACATTCACGCGTTCCCGAGAAAAAGGGTCTCACAGCACAAGTAAAAGAAATAAAATTTGCAGTTATATCACATTTTATTTATTTATTGTGGGAAAACCAACAGCCGTTAAGATACAATATTAATTGAAAATAAAATCATAATTTAGCCTATTACAGGTTTCAACTTATATATAACTTTATACACTTAGGAACTACGAACTACTTATTTAAATTTCCGATCGAACTAGAATAAACGACTTATGATACTAGTTACAGACATCAAACAGCAGGCATCTAGTTCAACCAATCATTGTTCAAAAAATTCTGATGATAATAATCGCCGTACATTAGGGATACTTGAATGAAACAGATCGAGTTTCGTGGTTTCCCGTACTACATTATAGTTTTTACACGCTAGCCAAAAATAACTATTTTGCCTGTAATTTCTGGGTACGTTTGGTAAGTAAAAAGTTAAGGGAGATCTACACAACCTAACGGGACAGTTGAAGTTGAGTTTGGCTAGGAGATCGGGACAGTCAACACTTCCCGAGACAATTTTAGTTAAGAAAGTTAAATCCGCGATAGTACGTCTTGAGTGTAGAGGAAGAA